>OZ010578.1:38444600-38584600 GCA_963932145.1 Acanthosepion lycidas | reverse complement strand
TGTTGGCCTGTATAGTGAATTCCCAGAGTAAAATAATACCATTATCTTCCAGAACTGGTGATGGTTTTCACCTACACTGTTTTTGTTTATAGAGTGGGTTATAATGTTCTTATACCTATCTATGAACCCTGTATTACCCTCCCCTATTATGTCTAGTTTTTTAATTCATTTGGTACTCGGGTAGTACAATTAGGTCAATAGTATGGAGAAACAAAGCTTCGGTTGATTGGTTTTGTTTAGCGACATATCAACATCTATTATTTAATGCCGAAATCTAAATATTTTGAACGCAATTTTATGGCTTCAACTACAGATATTTTATACATCATTTTATACTTTCAAGGTAAACGTATATATTTTTTAGATATATAGTTTGTAGATAATGGATTGTTGGTAATTTATTAAATGTAGTGCTGGTAATTTCTCTACAAAATTGTATTGTTGGTAATTTATTAAATGTAGTGCTGGTAATTTCTCTACAAAATTGTATTGTTGGTAATTTTTTAAATGTACTGCTGGTAATTTTACTACAAAATTGTATTGTTGGTAATTTTTTAAATGTACTGCTGGTCTTTCTCTTTCTGCTCTCTCTCTCTCTCTTTCTCTCTCTCTTTCTCTCTCTCTCTCTTTCTGGTCTTTCTCTTTCTGCTCTCTCTCTCTCTCTCTCTCTCTCTCTCTCTGGTCTCTTTCTCACTTTCTAGTCTCTTTCTCTTTTTCTAGTTTCATGGAGAAACAAAGCTTCGGTTGATTGGTTTTGTTTAGCGACAATTGATTGGTTTTGTATTGTTGGTAATTTTTTAAATGTACTGCTGGTAATTTTACTACAAAATTGTATTGTTGGTAATTTTTTAAATGTACTGCTGGTAATTTTACTACAAAATTGTATTGTTGGTAATTTTTTAAATGTACTGCTGGTAATTTTACTACAAAATTGTATTGTTGGTAATTTTTAAATGTACTGCTGGTAATTTTACTACAAAATTGTATTGTTGGTAATTTTTTTTATAAAAATCTATTACTGGTATTTTTTATGAAAAAGTATTTTTGATTTCTGTTTGGTGGGGGTCCTTAATTTCTGTTTGGAGATTCACGATTTTTCCATAGCCGGGACCCTAATAGGTGCTATCAGCCCGGGTCAGGGTGGATCTGGGAACAACAGCAATTAAGGGATGGTTCGAAATTTCTCAAAACTTCCAATCACCCGATCAGAGGCCTCGCTGCCGGATCTAACTTGTTATACCCTGGTCGAAATACTTTGGATCTCCTCCTTAAAATATATGTCTGGTAATATCATGTTTTGATCTTGAGCTGGTGGGATAAAAATTTTTGCCTCCGGTTTTAACCCAGGATTCAGCAACCACTGATGACTCAGATTGTTGTCATTGTCAGGATTTCGTTCTCACGATGGATTTCGGACATGGATGTTTCCCACCCCCATATTTAATTTTCAGGTTGGTTAGACATTAAACATATACTTTTTGTCTTATCTGATTTGATATCCTCTTCGACTCTTAAATGTTTCGGTCGGATAATGATGTTCATACCTCAGCTCCTATCCGCAGCACATGAGCTCTTCCAAACAGCACTGCCACCTGCGCAGTCACAATGGTGTCAGGTACCCTCAAGGCGTGTTGCGACGCAGAAAGATTCCTGGAAATAGTCCCGAGTGCTCCATGCCCAAAATGGACAGGGCAGGTCTTGGTAACTCTCTATTTTTGCCTGCTTCACCTTCACGATGTTCTTATTCCAAGGTACAGCAACGTCTACCAGGACCCATTCAGGGCTGCTCTTATGCACAAGTGTAATATAAGGGCGATTTCTCTCCAAGCGCTTGTCAATCAACTTCCTCGCGTTCAACATTAGCTCAACTTGCTCATTCTTGTCTACTGAAGATGTTGTATATTTCTACCACCTCTCTGTGCCCTAGGGGCCATATTTCCTGCATCGTTCATGATATATACTGTGGGCTACTTTCTCATGACGTCGTTTGTACTCTTTTTGTGCCGATTGAGTGCAGCCACTGACAAGGTGCCGCACACTGTTTCACATAGCATTATTATTATTATTATTATTATTATTATTATTATTATTATTATTATTATTATTCCGTCATTTATACAGTCTTAAATCTAGCTCGTATTTCCATTTCCCCCCATCTTGATTCTAGCCTGTGAGACAGAACTGCAAACGAACTTACTATTATGGCCACGATTATAAATTTCCTATTCCAAATCATACTCAGGAAACGTCCTGGTGTTTCTGTAATGTATGACTTTCCTCAAGTTCTCTTACGAGGTTCTAGGGCACAAACCATATCAAATTTTACCACTCTTCAAATCTGATCTTGAAGTAGGAATCGGCCTGATTTTTGTTTTCTGGGATAGTTTCTGATTTGGGCTGATACAACTTATCCACATGATCGAACCCAAGTCATTTGCACAGTTACCAGTATATGACTGTTGCCACCCTGTCGTGTGTTCCTTTTCCTTCTTTTCGGAATAGTTCATGGATTATGAGCTTTACCGCTTCAATTCTTTCTATCGGGGCAATTTTTCTGGGATTTTGTCAATCTTTCCTTTATTATTCGTTGTTCTTATTAAGCTTTATGTCAGCATTAACTGGTGACAACTTACAATGTGTTTCAATAGACACTATGACTTCTCGGTATTGCAGCACTTTACCATCTATTTTGATGACGTTGTTGGCTGCAGATTCTTCTTCAAAGTTTTAGTTCTGTTTAATCTATTTAGATTCATTGCAACAACAGTAGGTAAAATTTCGTTTTAGTTTTTGCTTTTCAAGTTCCTTATAGGTTCTAGACATTAATATATATTTTCGCTTTCTTGGTGTGTAGTCGGATTGGATAGGGACATCCATTATTTAATAACTTATTTTCTTGTTTACGATAGGATTTGGGGAGGCATTCAATATATTCTTTATTTGATCGTGTTTTCTAAGCTTGTGTTCTATGGTTAGAAGCCGACATGACCTCAAGCCCTTGACACTAACCATAAATCCGTTTTTGAACCAAATGAAACATTTTAAATGATTACCAGTTTTTTTAAGGAAACTGTTTTGTGATTTTATTTCTTTTTTTTATTATAAAAGTACTTCGTATCGATTGGTTATTTATTGATTCTCTGATCAATAAAACAGTATTTCATTTGAATTCTCGATCTTTAAGATATGCAAAGTTTAATTTTTAAAGAGTCTTTCTGATTATCAGATTAGTTCGACTTTCTCTTCTTTAAAGAGATTCCAATAAGAAACGAGTTAAAAAAAAAGATACTTTCCTCATTGAAACGAATTGAATAATCAATTGGTAAAGTTTATAAGTTCTTCCCTATTTTTGCACATCCAGTTCTGTTTCACTTTTTAGGTTGATTTATAATTAAGACATTTAAATAATAATAATAATAATAATAATAATAACAATAATAATAATAATAATAATAATAATAATAATAATAATAATAAAACGATATAATAATTATAAATGTGTATTTATGTATTTCCAGTCCCATCTGAGGGCCAAATAAGATAGACTGAAATACACGCAGTAATAATAAGCATTTATTTACAAGTAACAATAACTTTTAAACAAATATATCACGGATTTTTTATTAAAGTTGCTACAATATATATATATATATATATATATATATATATATATATATATATATATATATATATATATATATATATATATATATTAGGTTAGTGCAAAAATAATGACGTAATAATGTCGTTTTTTGACGTTAAAAAATACGTCAAAAAACGACATTGTTACGTCATTATTTTTGCACTAACCTAATATATATATATATATATATTATGTACTCGCGAATATATATATATATATATATATATATATATATATATATATATATATATATATATATATATATTTATATATTTATATATATATTATGTATTCGTGAATTTATTTTTATGTAAACAGATATCAACAGAGCAGTAACAGACTTTGATTTTTATTACAGCTTCTCCCCCATAGTGGATTAGGATTATCTGTTGTTGTTTTTTATTGTTTTTTGGGGGGTTTGTGTTTTTTTTGGGGGGTGGGCAATCTGAATTAAGAATTAAATATTCAAATCAAATGTATTTATCCCTATTTTGCAATTTTCTTTAAAATAACTCCAGATAGCAGTTTAAACGAATATTAAAACTTCTGTATGCAACTAGCGCAAGATATGTAATGAGAATTTTGTTCTACCCTATATTACGAGGTTATGATAAAAAAAATAAGCTGTCTTTTTTTACGGCACATGTATACTATTAATAATAATAATAATAATAATAATAATAATAATAATAATAATAATAATAATAAAATGACTCCTTTTTGATATTGGCAGCCCCTGCAGACTGCAATGTATCTTTGCAGATATTCAAAAAGCTGTCAAAATACAAGGACCTTGAAATAGAAATCTCAAAAATGTGGCACATGGGAACATCAACAATCTCTCTTGTAGTTGGAACCCTCGGATTGGTTGGAAAAGATTCCAGTCGACTAATTGAAGGGATTCCTGGAAGTCCATGCCTCAAAGAAATACAAAAAATTGTTCTCACAAGTACAGCCCACACTTTACGAAGGGCTTTATCTATGTAATTTTTTTTTTTTTTTTTTTTTGTCAGTGGAAAGTGTCATGATGCCATTTCTAACCTTAGGTCCCTGGGCGGGACCCGGAAAGAAATGTGAACACGCCAGAAATCAAAGAAAATAATAATAATAATAATAATAATAATAATAATAATAATAATAATAATAATAATAATAATAATAATGTATAGAGAAACTTAAAATAAATACGTTGTATTCCTACCCTAACGCTTGAAAGAAAGCTGAGGAAGTTATGGAACGTTATCGCATACATTTGAGATCAGAGAACTGGGAAAATCTCGAAACTTTGAAAAACAGCCGAAGGAACTAAAACGTAGAGAGGAGTCTGAGAAAATCCATACAAGTGCAATATTTAAATCAGCTAGAATAATTAGGAGAGACCTAGAGGATTGAAGAGACACGTAATTTTACGTGTAAGCCACTAGTTACTAAATGCTTGAAAACTAAGTGATGTAATAATAATAATAATGATAATCGAATCATATAATAATTATCAATGTATATTTATTTATTTATATATTCCCTGTAACCTCTTTACTGTCAAATGGGTAAATTAATTTAAGTTAGTAAATTTATGAGTGATTACTTGGGGATATCAAAATCATGCAAGTACAAAAATTCAAATATCTAGGAAGCGGATAAAACTGTTGGTTGGACCCAACGACTTCACCCAAACAGTTGTGAGTTCAATATCTTTCTATAGCTGGGTAGTGAAAAGTTTTAAATACAATGTCAATCGTTATCTTCTGTCGCCCTACTTCTCGCTCTTTTATTGTTCTCTTCCTTTAATAATGTTTTCTTTTTCTCATCTTCTCTCACATTCAGTAACCTCTTGCGTCTTAGTGCCTTTATTGCCTTCCGATGTTTGGTGAGGGGTTGAAAGAATTTAAAAAATTAAAATAAGTTCGACAAAAGAATGAGACCAATACTCCGTACTGGACTCAATGCTAGTAATCGGATTGTGGCTATAAAATCGTTAGCAATACCAATGGTAACTTATAGTTTTGATATTATCAACAGGACTATATCTAAAACAAAGACGTTTTCCGAATTAAGAAAAAACAGTGACTCGCTAAGTAGAATGTTGATCATCTTTATATTGGCATAAGTAATGGCGGTAAGGTTACAATCCAGCAAGAGACGACCTACAAATCAACTGTTGGTTTTATCAAATATTTCGGCGCCACATCTGAGCGGATGCTACAACTTGTTAACCATTGAAAGTAAAAACTTTTACTCGGTTTATAAAGAAAACAAGACATTAGATAAAAATTACTCACCCAACTAAAAAACTAACTCTAAAACAAAAGGGTAAACTATTATAAATTATTACCTAGGAACAAAAAGCCACGACACGGCCATGATGTGTTCAGATGTACAAAGGGAAATGAAGCTAAGTACACAACATGTAGATTATGCGAAGAACATGTAGAACCAACTGACCAGGTGAGGCGGAATCATTGAAAGACAATAAAAGATTTAGAAACAGTTTAAAAAATTTCATATGCCAAAAATAAAGATGATTTCAAAATTTAAAATATTATTATAGATTACTTGTAACTGCACGCATGAGTCCCAGTATAAATAGTTATTGACCGATTATCATTGATCATCATTATCATTATCATTATCATTGATCATCATTATCATTATCATTATCATTGTGGTATTTTTACATTATATCAGGTATTAAGAATATAGTAACTAGGGTCCGCAACTTGGAGGAGAGAGTTATCAATGATCATCTTCTGACTCTGAATTCGAAGTTATCTCCCTTTAACACTGTGTTTTTCTTGTTTCGTTTTTTTTTTTTTTTTTTATGTATTTTTATCACATAAATCTTGGTGAGGCGCGAGGAAATGGAACACAGAGAAAAAATGTTTGGTGAACCGCGAACTTTGTATCTGGTTATTCAATCTTGACACTGAATGAATACAAAGATCGATATGGTATGGTAAGATTGGGAAGCATATTCAATAGAATATATTTCCAATATTATAATGTGCAATACGTCATTAAATAGTATGTATATCACTCTGTACCACTACATGTGGCCACTTTTCTTTTTCTACAGATAGATAGATAGATAGATAGATAGATAGATAGATAGATAGATAGATATGGTTGTCGACTCGCGAAACAAGTATGATCATCGCTGAGAAGTTTGAGTTTTTTTTAGTTTTCTTGAGAACGACGTTAGCCCATGAAGTTGTTCTGTACAGAGCCTGGCCTGTTTTGTAAATTCTGTTCAGGGTGCACGTCGATTTGTTAATACCAGTGGGTTATTTAATGCCGAAATCTAAATATTTCTGAACACAATTTTATGACTTCAACTACAGATAAAATGGTTTTGTTGGTCATTTAATAAATAGGTATTGTTGGTAATATTTTATACAAAAATGTATTGCTGATATTTCTACTATAAAAATATATTTTTATACTTTCATAGTGTTTTGTTTTTGTTTAGGGGTTCACTATGTGCCGGAAGCTGGAACCCAATCAGGTTCTACCACACTGGATTAGGGTGAACCAGGAAACAGCGGCAATTAGGAGGTGACGCGATGCTCCTTAAAACCCCAAATCTCCTTATCAGAGGCCTTACTGCCGAGTGTAGTCTATCGTAATACCTAGGAATTAGGTTATTCGTGGGTGTTCATATGACGAATGAGACGAGTGAGGTTTCTAGAGGTTTTCTGACACGCTCCGCATGTTAAGTTATTCCAAGAATAATATTGATCGAAATTTGTCAAAGATCTCGATACCGAGGCCTGCTTTGAAAGGGCAGACTCTGCTGTTTTCATCACATCATGGATTGCAGGATCAATGAGTTTCCCATTCTTAACTGCACGTTTGACATTTGCCCAACTCATTGAATGTTCTTGGAAGAATGTAGTGCTTTCATCAATTGTACACCTATATTTATATCGATCAAAAGCGGCATTTTCCCGCTCAGCATCGTCTAAATAGCAGGCAGCAGGAGTCTCTTTTAAAGAGTTCTTGAAGTGTTTCCTTCGTTTATACTGGAGACAAGTGTCGTAGAGCAAACACGCCATTGAGCATTTCCTTGGTTATTTTGGCGTCTTCAAGGCGAATTACATTCTTATATCAGAAATTAAGGTGGATAGATGTACAGATATTAAAAAGATTTATGTCGGAGGGAGAATTGAAATCAAGTCAAAGCCTGGTCGATATAAACCATGACTGGTAAAAAAAAAACATGATATGATAAATTACTTTAATTTTACTCTAAATAGTTTACTGTATGTTGCTTGATCTATGTGATTAATGGAGAAGGGGAGGGTTAAGTGCATTGATGGGGGAGGTTATTCTTAAAAGTAAATATTTGCTAAAAACTGAATATTTGTTAAAAGTAAATATATGCAAAATGCTTTCACATATAAAAAGACAAAGAACGCTATAAACAGAACAAGATAGATAGATAGATAGATAGATAGATAGATAGATAGATAGATAGATAGATAGATAGATAGATTTGAAAAAATATAAATTAAATCCGATAGTATAATAAAATAAAGAACAAGTAGAAAAACGTTTATAAGTTTAACAGTTTTCCCTATTATTTTAGTCTCATCAGGAATTTTATGGAAGATGAAAATTTCAGATGGACCTTAAACAAAATCGAAAGATTTAGTTTATAAACCTTTCCCTATTTGCTCCTTATTTACTCATAGATAGATAGATAGATAGATAGATAGATAGATAGATAGATAGATAGATAGATAGATAGGAACAGACTGAAAAAGATAGATAGATAGATAGATAGATAGATAGATAGATAGGAACAGACGGAAAAAGATAGATAGATAGATAGATAGATAGACAGATAATGAACAGACATAGATAGATAGATAGATAGATAGATAGATAGATAGATAGATAGATAGATAATGAACAGATATAGATAGATAGATAGATAGATAGATAGATAGATAGATAGATAGGAACAGACGGAAAAAGATAGATAGATAGATAGATAGATAGATAGATAGATAATGAACAGATATAGATAGATAGATAGATAGATAGGAACAGACAGAAAAAGATAGATAGATAGATAGATAGATAGATAGATAGATAGGATGAAGATGGGATAGATAGATAGATAGATAGATAGATAGATAGATAGATAGATAGATAGATAGGAACAGACGGAAAAAGATAGATAGATAGATAGATAGATAGATAGATAGATAGATAGATAGATAGATATATGTTGCAAAATCTTCAATATACAGGCGAACACAATTTGATAATTATGCTGACCAACAGGACCATTTATTGACTCATGGTAAAAAGCAAAGTCATCGTCTTTTTCTTCTTTTTGTCTGCATCCCCACAAAAAAAAAACATTTTACCTTTAAATTGCCAACATTACTTTGTCATTTCTTTTGTTTTTCTTGATTTTGATTTTAACTAATCAGTCGGTGACGTAAGAATAAAGGTTATGTCGTTCTGTGTCATTGTGGCTTTATAGATTTCAGCCGTGGGTGACCAATGGTCAGACAATATATAAAAGAGTAAAGATCCGTTGTTGATTACAATGGTTTAACAAGCGCAAATATAATTGAAAAGAATAAAGTGAAGCAGATACGCTGGCTAAAATACCCAGAAAGAATGAATGAGATTGCGATAAATATATCAATTTAGATAGGATAGGATAGGATGGGATCCAAATGAGATAGATAGATAGATAGATAGATAGATAGATAGATAGATAGATAGATAGATAGATAGGATGAAGATGGGATAGATAGATAGATAGATAGATAGATAGATAGATAGATAGATAGATAGATAGATAGGATGAAGATGGGATAGATAGATAGATAGATAGATAGATAGGATGAAGATGGGATAGATACATAGATAGATAGATAGATAGATAGATAGATAGATAGATAGATAGATAGATAGATAGGATGAAGATGGGATAGATAGATAGATAGATAGATAGATAGATAGATAGATAGATAGGATGAAGATGGGATAGATAGATAGATAGATAGGATGAAGATGGGATAGATAGATAGATAGATAGATAGATAGATAGATAGATAGATAGATAGATAGATAGGATGAAGATGGGATAGATAGATAGATAGGATGAAGATGGGATAGATAGATAGATAGATAGATAGATAGATAGATAGATAGATAGATAGATAGATAGATAAAGTTGCACAGATTTATTTTTGCAGAAATATTCCATTCTATTTAAATTCAGATAATTCTCTCATTCGGTTAACAAAGATGCTAATTACACAAGGAAATTGTAATTACAAAACTATTTTACTATTACCTTCGATAAATGACATGGATATTATCAAAAATCGTTTTGTAATTTGCGTACGGCATTTGACGGTCTTGAGAAACTTTCGATCTTTGCCCAAAGAGTTATGCCCTCAGCTACTGATTGGCGTTGCATTGTCTGTTATGGCCGTACAAGCCCAAATGTGAGTGAACGGTCTAGACTGAAATGAATGCACGTGAAGAAGCTCTGCCCCAATGTCGCCTTGTAACGTCGAACCCGCCCTCGGTGTCAATCGCATCTCCAGCGTGTGTGATGATCATTGGCGACCTCTCGATGACCATCGCTCTCATGTACATTCTGAAGACGTCATTGTAGCGCGAAGATGAGGTTGCCTTCGTACAGAAGGACCTTGGGAATCCTCCCATCCAGCTTACGGTGTACACGTCCAAGCCATCAGAAGTAGTGCTATTGGAGAAGGGGGGATAGACTGGATAATTGGGCAAGGGATAGTACTACAGCATTGCTGACCCGGTCAGACAAATTGATGCCCAGAATGCGTCTCAGGCAGCGAAGATGAAAGGCTCTGAGACGGCTACACTTTCTGGAGTAGAAGTTCCAATTCTCACTGCCGTAACGATGCATGTCCTATAGACTGCGACGTTGGTGTTCGTAGTAAGCTTTCTGCTCTCCCAGACGCTCGAGCTCAACGTGGCAAATGTGGAAGCAGCTTGTCTGATGTGTTTATTTACCTCAATCTCTATGGAGAGGGTGTCTAAAACGGTGGATCCGAGGAATGTAAATTCATGAACTACCTCCAGTTCGCAGTTTGTGATTTTGATTGTGGGAGGAGGTTGAACACCTTGGCCCATCCCCTTGGTGTTCTTCAAACGGATGGTCAGACTAAACAGGCTTTTGAAAATTTTCTATGCGTCGCTGCAGTTGCTATTCAGAGTGTGCTGACAGCGCTGCATCATTTGCGAAAAGCATGTCTCTAATGAAAACCTCACGGACTTTGAATTTCGCTCTGAGACGAGACAAACTGAACAGCCTTTCGTCTGTTATTGTGCAGGTTGACGCTGTCGGTTTCAGTTGAAGCCCCGAACAGACGTTTCAGCATGACCGCGATGAGGATGCCGAATAACATAAGTGCAATGACAAATCCCTTATAGACAACGCTATGTATATTAAAAGCCTCTCAGAATCGGCAAATTGTACGATGCCTTTCACCTCCGTATGAAACAACTGGATAATATCGAGGAGTCTCAGAGAACAACCGATTCTGTTGAGTACAGGCCATCCCTTCCCACAAGATCGAGTGCTTTTGTGAGGTCGATGAAGGCAATGTACAGTGGTTGTCTCTGTTCTCGGCATTTCTCCTGTAGTTGCCGAAAGGAGATCCTGTCAATCGTGGAATGCCTCGGCCTGAAACCACACTAGGATTCGGGATATGCTCTTTTAGTGAGTTTCTATAGTGTACCGATGACCATACGTGCAAAGACCTTCAGCAAGGAGATTCCTCTGTAACTGTTGCAATAGCTCCGTTCCCCAATATTCTTATAGAGAGTGACTATATTGCAGTCTCTCATATCCTGCAGCAATGTTCCCTCTACCCAGCATTGACAAAGAAGACTCACTGTGTGGTCAAGTAGAACACCCTTTGCGCACTTGATTAACTTTTGTGTAATGCCATCCATTCCTGTTGCCTTTCCCCTTGATAGCTTGTCAACGGCTCTCCTCATCTCACCAGGCAATGCGTTCAATCCCTCCATGATGAGATACTGTGTATTGGGCATCGTCCGAAATACTGCTAGAGTACAGTTCCGAGTAGTGCTCCAGCCAACTCTCCGTCCGTGTCCTTGATAATCTCGCCGACCCGGGATTTCAGTGGCGCCGTCTTACATTTGGTTGGGTCGATGATATCTTGATTCCGTAATACATCTCCCGAATGTCACCAATGTCGAATAACTGTATCCTCTCGCACAACTTGAGTCAGTAGTCATTTGCACAGCATCCAGCTGTCTTCGGTGCTATCCTCAAAGTTTACAACGTTGTCTGAATTGGTTGGCGTTTGTGCTCCAATATTGCAACTCGTTTCTTTTCGATGGCCACAGTGAACTCATTTGCAATTGCTTCAAACAAGTCCAGTGTCTTACTCCTACTCCTCTCGAAAATATTCAGTGTAGTGCTATGGATGGAATCCCTGGGAGTATATATATATATATATATATATATATATATATATATATATATATATATATATATATATATATATATATATAGGATAAATATAAGTAAAAGTTTCTCATTTAACTGATTGTTACATTCAGCATCCCAACTCCGGAGTTTCGTAGGCGGACCTGTTTTTCCACTCTTCAGCAATTTATATGAGGATGATTTTTTTTACTGTTTAACACATTCAGCATCCCAACTCCGGAGTTTCGTAGGCGGACCTGTTTTTCCACTCTTCAGCAATTTATATGAGGATGATTTTTTTTACTGTTTATCAATCCTTTACAACTTATGTAAAGCCAGAAAATATTTTTAGAGTGTACAAATTTTTGTGGGGGGGCGATAATTATGATTTAATGATATAAATCCCACTAATTACCCCATAACTGGGTGGGGAGAAGTGGTGGATTCATATCTTACCGTGGGGCAATTGCGCGTAACTGAATATAACGGACCAAAATTGGATCTCGTCTCTCCGAATTTTATTACGCCAACTCCACTACCAAGCTTACAGCAGCCGGAAATCTCAAGCGATCACCTATCTCGTTACTGACCAGGCTCGACGTTGCTTAACTTACCTGATGGTACGGGAACCAATGTTTCAAACTGATATGTCCGGAAGCCTCTGTGCGTGTGTGTGTGTGTGTGTAATATTCTTATCATTATAAAAGATTTTTTAGAAGATACACCTGTGTGAGTTGACATATATGATTTGGAGCTTATAAGGTCAAATACTGAAACTATCGCATTAGTGTAGATAACCCACAACTTTATAGTATACATATATATATATATATATATATATATATATATATATATATATATATGCACACACACACACACACCTATATATTAGACTCTCCCATCGTTTATCGACGTATGGGAGTCAAGTAAATCAGTTCCTAGGAACCGACAGCCAGACACCTGCACATAAAGTGTCCAATATCAGAGATAGAGCGTATGTAAATATAAATATAAAAGTGATCATTGAAGTTAACACTCAGAGGCGACGGGCTGTTTTCATGCTAGACGCAATCGTCAGGCGGCCTGACAATTGCGTCTAGCATGAAACACCTATCGCCTCTGAGTCATGACTGATATATATATATATATATATATATATATATATATAGGGTGTAACAGCAAAATTGTCCAAATCGTGTAACAGCATGCGATAATTATCCAGCCCACAAAATATTTAATATCTAAAAAAACAATACAATAATTGAGTTTCTTTTTTTCATGTTTTCAGATAAGACGTTCAGCCATTTTGACATAATTTATAGTAAGTATCACTGAAAAACCCTTTGAGTTCTTCAGCTTGAAAGAGAACAGGTTAAAATCGTTTTGTGTCACCCTCACTATGTCATCCCAAATGAACAGTGGTGAAAGGAACGAGTTCATTCAGGCTTTTAGCAATGGTATCATCATTCATACTCTGGCTTCCATATTCAAAGTACATTTAAGAATCATTAAGAGAACGATAAAAAAAAAGTTTAAAAAAGAGGTAACAGTAAAGAGGAATGCTGGATCACAACAGGAAGCGGGATCATTATTTCAGCTTAGAGCTAAATACATTCTTATTGTTCAAAAAAATACTGTTATAAGAACCTCGGAGAGTTGCAGTAAGATATCTTTAATAATTTCTAACATATAATAGTTCTAAGCTTAATCTAATAACAGGAAAATTTTGGTGATACGCGATTTGGACAATTTTGCTGCGACACCCGTTGTATATATATATATATATATATATATATATATATATATATATATATATATATATATATATATAACAGTGAACATTGAACATTGAAGTCAACACTTATGTTTACACACGCTCTATCTCTGATATTGAGCACTATCCCATAAATATAGCACACATTATAAGAGTATATTTTTTCATACATATATATATATATATGCAGACAAACACGGGGACACAGAAAACGTTCCTGGTTCGACCAAGAATTACTCAGTGTCAGGGGTAGACCGCATGTCAATATCAAAATGGACACTGAGGTCAACATCGAGCGGCGACAATCTGTTTCATACTTGGGCGCAATCTTGATTCTTTTTTTAAGCATGAAACAGAATGTCGCCAATCGATACTGACATCAGTGTCCACATTTGTAGATAGATAGATAGATAATGAACAGAGATAGATAGATAGATAGATAGATAGATAGATAGATAGATAGATAGATATGAATAGTTAGCTAGCTAGCTAGCTAGCTAGCTAGCTAGATAGATAGATAGATAGATAGATAGATAGATAGATATGAATAGTTAGCTAGCTAGCTAGCTAGCTAGCTAGCTAGCTAGATAGATAGATAGATAGATAGATAGAAAGGTCTTAACTGAGATAGATATGTCTGTATGCGCGTGCATTAGAATTAATTAACTCAGGTAAATGTGTTTCTAGATAATCAATATTCAATTTTCAAACGAGAATTGCAGGTCTTTAATAATTAAGTATCGATTACCTAGAAGGATATTTTTCAAAGTTAACTCAATCGAAAGGGCCTGAAGGAGGAGGTCTATTTAAATATGTGCATTTAGATTAATTAATAAAAATATAGTGAACTAATATAAGTGCATCGTATGTGCGTGCGTTTTCTGCATACATATACGCATGATGAATATATATATATATATATTTATGTGTGTATGTATGTGTGTATGTATGTGTGTATTTGTGTGTGCGCAATTGTGTGTATATATGTATGTGTAACATTCAGCTGCGCATACGTGAATGTAGAATTGTATCTGTATATGAGCATACAAATTGTGTACATGTTGGCAGCAGGTACTCAACTAAACAGATCTTAATAAATGACACCGATCTGGTCTGTCAATTTAACATTTTATTTTATTTATTTTATATTTTTCATATTGTTTTTTTCTGCTTCGGATTGAGGTGTTTTACATCAGGATTAAAAGTACTTTCCTACAGTCGTTATCAAGAATTGCTACTGATCAGTAGTAGTCGAGATGCCTTTGCCAAATTCCGCCATATTTAAATTGCTGGAATTAAAACTGATTAATGTCAGTTAATGGTGACGTCATCAGCAAAGCGAAAAACAGAAAAGCTTTTATTGAGCATTTATATATAGCCTATATATATATATATATATATATATATATATATATATATATATATTCATACATGTTTCATTAAATAATATAGACAAGTGTTGTCTATTTATTTTATGTAAATTCTTTCCATAACGTTTAATAAGCGAAAAACTGAAAAGCTTTTATTGAGTATTTATATGTAGCCTATATATATATATATATATATATATATATATATATATATATATATATATATATATATATATATATATTCATACATGTTTCATTAAATGATATAGACAGGTGTTGTCTATTTATTTTATGTAAATTCTTTCCATAACGTTTAATAAGCTTCATAACATTATCATTAACGAAAAAAGAAAATCACAATATTGATACATATTTTTTAATCCTATCTAAGCTTTCGGTTCATTGGTTGGGTTTTATGGCATATCAACCACTGTAGGTCATTTAATGCCAAATTTAGTTTATATATATATATATATATATATATATATATATATATATATATATATATATTAAATATATAGTACTATTAAACGTATAGCTGGCAACATTTTTTTTTTCAAAAACGTATAGCTGGCAACATTATTTTTTCAAAAACGTATAGCTAGCAACATTACTTTTTTTTCAAAAACATATTATCAGAGGCCCTTCTGTTGGACGTATTTTTTTGTCATACCCAGGACACGGATGTAGTTTATCGCCATACCCAGGACGCTTTCGGTTTACATAAGCCATTATCAAAGATGACAATTACAATACAATATATTAAGCAATACACAGACAAGAATGTGATGATAGTCTGTTTCTGTTTACATGGATGATTTTCAAGCAACGATAAACACGTGCATATAAAACGCTGGAAGCGAAAATCGCACCTCAGCTCATGACGTCACACATGACCACGCGAATGTGAATTCGAGAAGTATTAAATATGGGAAGCCATTGGTATAAACCAATGGCTTCTGTTACCAATTATAAACATTTAACAATATTTGTGGAAATTTCATATATATATATATATATATATATATATATATATATATATATATTAATAAATAATAAAATCCAAAATCCTCACCTATGGGGTATAGCCTATTTCGGCAGACGAAGATATCGGTCGTCTGTCTTATCAACGCCGATATTCGTGTTCGTCTACCGAAATAGACTATTCCACATATGAGGTGATTTTGGATCCTATTGTTTATCAATTATTCGCTCTGTAATAATAAATACATTGAGCTCTTTTTGTGGATCAGTTTTAATATTTTATATTACTAGGATCCACTTGGATTATATAACAACGGATTTATTAACTTTCATATATATATATATATATATATATATATATATATATATATATATATATATATATATATATATATATATATATTACAGTTGAAATTGTTGCATATAAACGTAGGTCCTATGCTAAAATTTTCTTCTGTCGCACTTCTCGCTTGTGGAACTCTCTTCCGTCTTCTAGCTTGACAGTCAATATTGATCTTCAAAAATTTAAATGCAATATCAATCACCATCTTCTGTCTTTTCAATTCTTGTTCTTTTATTGTTCTCTCTCTTGATAATTTTTTTCTCTTATTCTCTAACACTCTTTAACCCCTTTCGCCTTAGTCGCTTTATTGCCTTGCTTGGGGAAAATGATTGAAGAAAATATACACACTTCAATATACGACCTCCTCTGAAGAAATGTATTTTAACTCATGAAGGTTGTTTCTTTTGCAATATAATGGCATCTAGAATTTTTAGTCTTTCTTTGCAATGAGTTCTATAAAATATTTTTGGTGTTATCTCTTAAAATGTCTTATATTAATATTATTTGTGTTGTTTGAGAGGTGTTGAACTATATCTGCACGAATTGGACTCAATATTGATAAATTATACATCAAGCTACGAGAGTGTGTAGTGCATGTGTGGCCATTGCAAGATTTT
Source organism: Acanthosepion lycidas (assembly GCA_963932145.1). Classification (NCBI taxonomy): domain Eukaryota; kingdom Metazoa; phylum Mollusca; class Cephalopoda; order Sepiida; family Sepiidae; genus Acanthosepion; species Acanthosepion lycidas. The sequence continues at coordinate 38,567,405 of OZ010578.1, read as the reverse complement.
TATGTTACTTTTTGGTTATTAGTATTGGGGTTATAATCTCCCAAAGGACATAAGAATTTATAAGCAACATTATTTTTTATATACGGTGAGTTTCCGAGGTACTGGATTATTTCAAAGAATTAAATTAGACGTTTTGAATTATTTTTCTAATAAATAATAAATCTGAGGTATTTTATAGGATCGTTAACTGTTATACAGGCGAAATATATATATATATATATATATATATATATATATATATATATATATATATATATATATATATATGAAAATTTCTCCGATTTAACCAGTAGAGAATACAATATTTATGAATAAAAATGACAATAGGAAAACTAGTAATTGCTGACGCGTTTCGTCCAATGTGGACTTTATCAAAGCAAAATACGAAATGAAATTAATTGAACAAAGTAACTAATAAAAACAAAAACAGAATGTTCCTAGCAACTGGAATGTAGAGAAACGCTATTTTCATATTGTTAATTGAAAATAACGTCAGTATTTGTCACATGTGGAGAATATTGTCATTATATCTATGTTGATGTATTCAACCATTTTCCTATTGTCATTTTATTCATATATATATATATATATATATATATATATATATATATATAGAGAGAGAGAGAGAGAGAGATAGATAGATAGATAGATAGATAGATAGATAGATAGATAGATATGTTATACACCGGTATACAAATGTGTAGATTGTTGTTAATTTCTTGGGCTGACCCACGTTCCAAAATCTAAGTGGCAACAGAATTTATTTAGGAAGACTTTCATTAATTAGGCCGAGGACCCGTCAGCAAATACTCTAAAAACCGACAGAAATTCTTCGCTAGCTCGCAGGCTATGTCTGGCGTGTATAGCACTAAGCTTCATTAAAACTCGCCTAAGATGAGACACAGAAGGGCTTTCTTCATCCATCAGAAAGCAAGGGGGTTATGCATGTTCGATTGAATGTTTCATTCATTTTTGCCGATATACCAACCCTTTGGAGGTTATTTAAAGCGAGAAAATGTTTTTAGATTGTACGAATTTGAGCGGTGCGGGGGGGGGGGATATCATAATTATTTAGTGATACAAGTCTTACTAATTAACCCATAGCTGGTGGAGAAGAGGTGGATTCATACAATGATATTTGCGCGTAGAATTGGAACTCGGTTTTCCGATTAACAATACTGAGCAATTATCTATTACACCAGCTGCACATCCAATCTTATAAAACCTGTTATTACCAAGCAGTCACCCATCAAATAGTGACCAGGATCGACGTTGACTAACTTCGGTGACCGTACGGGAATGGGTGTTTCAACGTGATGTGGCCATAAGCGGATTATGAAGATGACACGGATAGATAGATAGATAGATAGATAGATAGATAGATAGATAGATAGATAGATAAAAACAGGCTGATATAGCTACAACAGACATGACCATATTGAGATAGATAGATAGATAGATAGATAGATAGATAGATAGATAGAAAGACAAGGCTTCGTACGCTATTGCACAAACCTGAATGCCTTGGATATATATACACGTGTATATGCGCGAAGATAATATATTCGGAGCTATGCATTTTGTACAGCTGAATATATACACACATACATATGTATATTTCTATATATTTGATTAACACGGGGTCATTCATAGATAGATAGATAGATAGATAGATAGATAGATAGATAGATAGATAGATAGATAAATTGAATTGAATTGAATGTATGAATTAATAAACACAGACACGACCGTTTGAGATGAACGGATGGGCATGCGTGTATAGTATCGGATATAGGTCTGAATTCACACAGGCATACAGCCATAATTAATGTTCCTCTCTTCCCCCCACACACGCACATACACACAAATATCATATCAACGCGTGCACGCACATACACACATATAGAGAGAGAGAAAGAAAGAAAGAGAGACTGACAGGTATACAAACAGGCAGACACAGAAAGATATATACACACACACACACACACACACACATATATATATATATATATATATATATATATATATATATATATATATATATATACAAGTATATGATTGGTGTATACGGAATAAATAAGATTCAACATAATCACTTGATAAGACACTGGAGGTGTTGAAACAAAATGGCTATTTTTGTAGTGATTTTATAATATATTTATGTTATAATTTCAAATATATATATATATATATATATATATATATATATATATATATATATAAATTCCATATTTTAAATCAATTAATTTATAATATTAATGCTCTGTAAATTTACATTGAGCACTATTTTTTTTAAATAAAAATATCTATAAGAACACCGGATTATATATCTTACTGTTCTTTATATATATATTACTTCGATTCTGGTTCGCTACCCCTTCGTCAGCGAGGCCTGTTGGAACAGTTGGTATGACGATTGCCTGATAACGTAACTGCTCGGGTTTCATTTCACGGTAGTGGATACGCACTGCTGATTGGTCCCAAATATAGGACAAAATGGCCGTCCAGTGCTTTCTGCAATCTGTTCAGGTTTCTTCTTGAATCGATGAATTAATTATATGTTACTTCATATGTTGTTTTAAATGGAAAACAGTGCTTGAAACAGATACCATGTTTATTTCAAACTGTGTGTATTACGTGTGTAGAACTTCCACCGATATATATATATATGTGTGTGTGCGTGTGTGTGGTCGTGTGTGCACTCATTTTCTAATCCTAAATTAAAACACCAGACATCTCTTTCAAAAAAATTTGGGGAATTGAAGGAGAAAATCTTGAGCCCATAGATAGTTTGGAAGATTCTAGGTTCCGCATGTTCTCTTAATACTCTTAGAGATAGGTGTGATTTATGTTTAGAAGAAATAATTAGAATAATCAAATACAATAGACAAAGCTAACTATTGAATCAGTGGAATGAATTAGTGCTAAAATGTCGGCATAAAAACAAATTTAAATTTCTATAATATAAGTTTAATAAGCTACTATATTTCCATAATTTTCACTCGCCTCTAACTCTTCAAATATCGAATGTATAACTAATTCTAATCTCTATATTTCCCCCTCTCTTTACATTATATTAATTATAATTTATAAACCTTCCCCTACTCTAAGATCTTCCTAACTCTCTTCCCTCGCATCCTTTTATCTATGTATTTTAAAGTTATTTTTAACCCGCTTTTTATTTCTCTTTTAGTTTTAATTTAATATTTCATTCTTCATATAACCCAAAATTAATGTCATAAGGTTAATATGTGGGTTTAATTTTCTAAAACTTCTTCCCTTTAAAATAATTACCTTCCACCCTCCCCTGACCCTTTTGTCTGATTGAAACATTGAAATGGATAAATTCTGTATTAGTTTTTCGACCGTGTGTGTGTATGTGTTTTTAAGCTTTCACAGTTAAATTTCTATATTTCTGACACGGACTCAGTTCACAACAGGGTTGATTAGACAGACCATATCTTCGTCTGCCGAAATAGATTATTCCCCATATGAGGTGATTTGGGATTTTATTATTTATTAATTATTTGCTCTGTAATAATAAATACATTGAGCTCTTTTTGTGGATCAGTTTTAATATGTTATATTACTAAGATCCACTTGGATTATATACCTATCGATTTGTTACTATATAACGATATTGCTATCTTTATTATATAACAATATTACACCTTTACTATATAACGATATTGTTACCCTTACGATATAACGATATATATTTTTATATATCAAGAACAGTATTAGGAAAATAGTATAACAAATTTGAAAAAGTTTACTTGTGACTCCTTTAGTCCTTCATATATATATATATATATATATAGAGAGAGAGAGAGAGAGAGAGTGAGAGAGAGAGAGTGCTGTTCGATAAAAGTGACTCACCTGATTTTTTTTTACTAAAAATATTTTTTGTCTATTGTTTTGGGGGTTAAAATAATTTTTAATCTTACTAATATAAAGACGCCTTCCCGAACACCTAGGAAAAACATTTTTATTCACCCTAAGGTATTCTATTGATAATTATGAATTTGGATATAAATGCGACTCAGGAAAAAACTCTGTGCAAAAAAAGTGACTCAGATATCGCATTCTAATGATTAAACTGGTAAATTTAAAGAGCTTTTGACAAAATATTGAAAACTATTTTACAATACACTTAGAACAATATTCTAGAGAGTTCTAAAACAGTTTAAATTAAATCTAGAGTGTTCCAGAATATTCCAGAAAGCCTCATATAGTATAAAAACAGCTTGAAATAGCTACTCAAGTCACTAACCAGATGAAAGGGTACAAATATGCATCAGAACCACTTAAGGCATCTATTATTGCCCTCTCAAAAGCAGGCAAGTCTACGAGAGAAATTGCAGAAATTGCTATAACCTCAATAATAATCAACTGTCTCTCGAGTGCTTAGGGCAGATAATGATGCCACTCTTGCTCCAAGGAAGGAAACAAAGGGACGAATGAAAAAGATTGATGATAGAACTGGCAGGGTAAGAAGTTGCAAAGAATAGGACTATAACTATAACCAAGAAATTGCAGCCAGTTTAAGCGAAGGGCAAGGTGTTAGTCTTGCCTCTTCAACAGTACGTCGGTGGCTGTTAGAACAAGGCTACAAATCTTGTACACGAAGGTTTAAGCTGCTAATAAACAAAGCCAACAAAACCAAGAGACTTGAATGGGCTCACTATTACAAATATTTCACGGTAGAAGACTGGAAGAATGTTCTCTTCTCCGATGAAACAAAAGTTGAGCTAAATTCAAAGGATATGGTGAGTCACTTTTATCGAACAGCACTATATATATATATATATATATATATATATATATATATATATATATATATATATATATATATATATCAAATGCATTTATGTAACTTTTTCATTTATCTATCTTTTTCAACTGACTGGTTCGTTTTCTACGGTTTATCAATAGCATATTATTCAAAGCCAGAAAGAATATAATGATGTAATAATACATGTCTTACTAATTAACCCATAGCTGGAGGGGAGAAGAGGTGGAGTCATACCTTTCCCAAGGGTATTTTGCGCATAAGTAAATATAATGAAACTATCTGGAATTGGAACTCGAGTAAAAATTCCCAGCCATTGTCTATTACACTAACCGCACATGCAAGCGGTCACCTATGTGTGTACTGTCCAAGATCGACGTTGCTTAACATCTGTGATCGTATGGAAGCCATTGTTTCAACGTTATCTATCCGTGATATCCAAATTTTCCAAGCACTTGACTATATGTGTCGATTAAGCTTGTATATATATGTTTCTATATAGGTAAGTATAAAAATTTATAAATGTGTTCACGTGTTTATGTGTGTGCGTGTGTGTGCTTCTGTTTAAGGGGCATGTATATATTTGATGCATATATAATATTTAATATCATATGCCAATACATACATACATACATACATACATACATATATATATGTGTGTGTGTGCAGAGATAGAGGGAGAGAAAGAGATACAGGGAGAAATATTGCATTTCATTTCTATCATTATGATACATTATTGTAAATGCATATTTACTATCAGTTAACGTGTATCTATTTTTTTATCCACTCAATAAAAAAGTTAAAAACAAGAAGAACTCGGAGTATATTTACTGCATTTGTAAAGAAAACAGTGTACATATGATCAAATATAAAAATTTCCCACCTCCACCATGACCGCAAAAAAAAAAGTATTTCTCCTTTCGGGGAAATAAAAGCCCTCTTAGAGTAAACACTCAAACCGAGGCTCCTTTCTCGACCTCCCCTGCCGCCGCCATTTTCCACCTATTTTAACGGCCCCTATTCGCAAAGACGGAAAACAGAACGAAATTAAAAGGGCTTGGGAAGAGTGGAGTAAAAAGGAAAGAGAAGTCGATGTAGTGAAGGTTGGGGAATAAATGGGTACCATGTGGTGTGGAAGTGGTGGTCGCCATGGTAACACCAGCAGTCATGGCTTTTCACGTGTTTCCGTTGTGAATAGCGGCGCTACTGACATCACCAATGCCACTTAATGGCGGGAAAAACGGGGCTTGCGTGAGTGAGGCGCGAAAAATGTTGGACGTAGAGGTTAATAAAGATGGCGGAGATTTAGTCTTAAGAACGGTGGAGAATAGAAAAGAAGAGCCTTGAAGGTGATGAGTGTTGCTGAAGAAATAATTTTCTTCGGAGACTGGGTTGAAATATCTTTAAATGAGTTTGAATACATCCGATTATGAACATGTGAGAAATGATGCATCTTAATTATTCTCTTCTGCATGTGCTTATATATATATATATATATATATATATGTGTGTGTGTGTGTGTGTGTGTGTGCGCGCGCGCGCGCGTGTGTGTGTGTGTGTGTGTGTTATATTTAGGTAAAAATTATTAATTCAAACAAGTTTGCGTAAAACGAATACACAGGATTTGTCTGTTTCATATTTTATTATATTCTTCTAGTTTCCCAATAAGTAACTGAGCATTGTTCTCGAAATTTTGCATAAATTATCCAAAGATCATGATGTATTATTGTTTTTGTCAAGTATTTTCGGCCAGGACATTGATTTTTAAGAACCAATGTTGGTAGGTAAAATTTATTTGCCTTCATCCCGGTCTATTCTGGAAAGTTTTAAAATAGGCTACGGTGACGACCTGTGTAACAATCATTGAGAACGAGGCTGGACAAAAAGAAAGCCATTATATATAGTGTTTTTTCCAAGCGTAGCTTAGACGTGGCACAAGGCCAAAGGAAGGGTGCACCCAGTGAGGATCGAACTCACTCGTAATTGTTCTAGCGAGATGCCCAATTATGATATTCTAAGCGTGGCTCAGATGCGACACAAGGCCGAATGCATGGCGGATCCAGTGAGGTTCGAACTCACAATTCTGTCGTAACTGTTTTAACGAGACAAGCTTGCTAACCATTACACCACGCCAAGGTGCCCTATATAGTTATTTTCTAATTCCGGCTTAGATGTGGCACAAGGCCGAAAGTATGTGTGTGTATATATATATATATATATATATATATATATATATATATATATATATATATATATATATATATATATATATATATATATATATATATATATATATATATATATATATATATATATATATATATATATATATATATATATATATATATATATATATATATATATATATATATATATATATATATATATATATATATATATATATATGCGTACATTAAGAGAAGCGAGGAGTGAAAAAATTGTCCATTGTTCCAAGCGTTCTTGGACAGCTTTTTAGTTATTTTCAAGGGTTCGAGTGAGTGTATTTCTATTTTTTTAAAAAAAAACCTTTCAGTCCTCCATTCCCACTGTTAAATATGGTGAGGTTGATTGTGTGAGAGAGAAAGAGAGAGAGAGAGATGTTTAATATACAGAGTCTCTCACAGCGAGATGTTTCCGGCAATGCAATTTATGTAGTTTTCGACCAGAAATTTTGTTAAGGGTTCCTGCAAATTGTGTGTAAATAGATGTTTTTTTATAGCACTTTGATCTGATAATTGACACGTGAGGCGTCTACTCAGCGAGGTGGTACTATGTCCGATATAGGTAATTGTTTTTGACACGAAACATAGTCTTTTACTTGGAAGTGAAATTGATACACTATATTGGTGATCGCTAGTTTAGATTTCCATTTTTGTAATATATTATAAGCTTACGTGTATTTTCGGGAATTACGACAAGATATGGCATTTAATGATTCTTCGTATAGCTAATTCGCCCTGCTTAAAATCATTGTGCATCTGGTTGCAGTAAAATGTATTGATATTTTATTGTGCGGCATTATTTACGACTGGGGTCGTGTATTTTTTGTAAGAACAATTTTATTTGCTTATCAATGATGTAGTTTGGGAAAATTATTGTTTATTTGTTATTTGTTTTATGTATTTTAGGTCACTCAGAAATATTCTTAGGTGGGCTCTCTTTAAGAATTTTTTTTTATATCACTGCTATTTTATATCTTTCAGAAAATTGACTAGCATAATTTAGATGACAAGAGTTCGTACTGGAGTTTAAGTAAGTGTAAGTGGTAAATGCGTAGGATATTAGTTCTGTATCGATATCAAGGAATGGGATTTTGTTATTAACCACGAGTTCGTATGTAAATTTTAGGGGTGAGATTTTTTTGGAAAAAGGTGAATTTGGATTTATAATTTTGTCCTTATTTTACACCCAACAAACGAAAAAAAATATAAGAAGGCTGGAAAAGCTATATAAAAAAAATTAAATAAATTTCCCTTGTCTATCATATTTAAAGAAAAGATATATATATGTATATATATATATATATCTTTTTAATAATTCACGTTTCCAAGGATACAGAGAAATCCATATCTTACTGTTCTTTCTTTTTATTTATACACACACACACACACACATATATATATATATATATGTGTGTGTGTGTGTGTGTGTGTGTGTGTGTCTGTGTGTGTGTGTGTGTGTGTCCTTGGAAATGTGAATTATGAATTTTTGCAGTGCCATTAAAACCCAGTAATTTTAAAAATAATTTACTCCAAAATTCGCTTGAGGATGAAATGGAACTAATGTCTTTAATTTAATTACAAAATTAAATTCGAAGCTTTTAGCTTCCATTTTTGAAACATGGTTAGAACTGTGTAGCGAAAAGAACATTTTAAATCAATTAATTTATATATATATATATATATATATATATATATATATATATATATATATATATATATATATATATCCAGTATATTCACTTACATGCTAATACCCTTTGTAAATGTATGAATCCTCTTCTTATCCCCCCAGCTATGGGTAAATAGCAGAATAGACTGGGTTCTACAGCCTTTGGGGGCAACTGGTCTAGGAGGAGGACAACTCTGAATTCAAAACCTACGGAGGGTCGATTGGGAACCTTATGTTACATAGTGCACCAGGCCTCTGTATTCGGCTCTTCAAAAAGTCTGGTTGTTTCTGCACTAAGCCTTCACCACTATAATCATATCTGGTGTCTGGCTGGCGGTTCTTAGGAACTGGGCTGATTTATTCTCATACATCGAATACGATTGGAGAGTTCACTATATATGCACATTAAATATGCCTTCTAGTCTCTCTCTACATATATATTCTATATAGTCTATATATAGTCTATAATCTCTCTCTCTCTCACTATCTCTCTCTCTCTCTCTCTCTCTCTCTCTCTATATATATATATATATATATATATATATATATATATATATATATATATATATGGACTAGTCTATATATAGTTTTATATCTTTCTCACCCTTTCTCGGACCAGTCTTAATTATTTTATTACCCTTCATGCAGAACATTTTTACTACCTGTTCAAGAAAGACATTTGGGTCAGTAACAAAAAAAAAGAGAATGTCTAATGTGAGAATATTTAACATAGAAAAACATAAGAAAAATCCATTTCCTTTGCCTGATGAAAGTCGCGAGACCGGAAACCCGTGTAGCAAAATTATGGAAAATAAAGCATAATATATATGTTTTTTTGTTTTTTTTAAATCCACATTGCAACCAAAAACGTTTCCGGTTTCTTTCTTCTTTTTAAAATACACACTTCTCTTTCGTTGAAACTACTATAACCTCTTCCCTTTTTATATATATATATATATATATACTAGTCTAGAAGGCACCCTTGGGACGGACTGTAGGATAGCTGCTACGTAGGACTTTGGGGATTTTTCCTTTTATTCGTCCTATATCCTAACTTATAAGAATTTACAAATAATTAAATTATTTTATCTTTATCCAACACCTTCATTCGGCATAATCTTTCTTTGTGTACACAACCGCTCTCCGTTGTTTGTTTATATTTATTCTGTGCGCTACTTTTATTTTCTGTAAAAGTCAACATTCTTTATGATCCTTTCACATAAAGTCACTCTTAAAAAAACATTAGAGAACCCAAACTACGTAATATTTTGAATATATCACAGTACTCGTGCTACAAAAGAAAAAAAAAAGCATATGAGCAACGTACCTTGCACTGCTTAAGTTTTAATTACGGTTTAAGAGCTGCACGATAAATGGCCATTGGAAATCCCTGTGCCGGCATGGCTTATGCCAAACTCCAAGAGATTGCACCTTCTTAGTCTTACGTTTTCTACTGAATTGATCATATGGAATCAATGGCTTGGTTTGCTGCTTGTAATGTTGGTTCACTGTGTCAGACAATTTTTCTCCTCAGAGACTATCTTGCATGTTTATTAAAACGTGCAATATGGATTATCAAACCATTCGTCGGTACATTGAATTTTGCATCTATATCTGGTCTGGTGTCCTGGCTATATATTTCGAGATTCTGAACAAAATCCAAAGAGTTATTGATCCTGATCTGGTATCTCGACTTCAGTGACATTCCAACAACCGTGGTATAGTTTCCTTTTGTCTTTTCTATAATTATTTTCTTGGAAGTTTTGCTTATGAGCTCCCCTCCTTGGTGCTCCTTGGTGCCTCGACCACATGAATTTAGGCGTATTAATAGATTGGGAAATAGTTCTCATCGTTTTACTGTTCAACATAGCTAGATGAAACCGTAAGTTTTATTCTAATAGTGTCTTCTCTCGCACTTCTCAGCCGTGGAACTCTCTTCCGATTTCTAGCTTCCTTCTCACCTAAAATCTTCAAATATCTAAATGCAGCAGCAATTTCTTCCTGAAACTTGTTCTTTTATTGTCCTTTTTTTCTCAATAAAGTCTTCTTATTCTTTTCCTCTCCTAGTAGTCCCTTGCGTCTTAGTGGCATTTTCGCCTTGCTTAGGATGAATTGATAAAACTAAATTAAATAAAGTGTAAATGTAGCTTATTTTCTTTTAGAATAAAGTTGATAATAATAATAATACAACTGAAAAAATATATTCAGGTTGAGAATCCTAATTCAAATTTCTTGGGACTGAAAGTGCTTTGACTTTCGGATTTGGAAATAAAGAGTATTTAATTTATATAAAGCATCTATAAAATGAGGCAGTTTGGGAATGGAACCCAGGCATGAACACGACGTTCTTTTTATATTTCATGACACAGCTTTTACATATACCCTGGAAGGTAAGTTTATATAAATAACATATACACTGAAAGTAGTTTTTTATAAAATTTAATAAGGTTTGTGTACATACCGATACAGGTAATAACGCTAGTCATGTAATGCTCACATGGATTTTTGAGTAGTGAAATTATGATTTCCCGTCAAAATAATTGTTTCTACTTTTTCTCTACGTGGGCAAGAAAACATGATCACTACGTACGAAGAATGCATGACTGCAGGAACGTTTGGTATTTTGAATATCTTTACTGGGCACGAAAACATCTAGTAAGTAATTCATGAAACAAAGTTGTTGCTATGACGATTACTAACAAAAAAAATGGCGCTAACGTTAAACACGTAACTGAGTTGTGGAACCTCCACCCGAGGCAGATGTGGTCACTTACAAAAACTTCACATTTCGGATAAAAGATAATCCACCTGTGCATAATATATATATATATATATATATATATATATAGAGAGAGAGAGAGAGAGAGAGAGAGATAAACAAGTTTTATTAAATAACTCTGACTAGGTCTGTCTGTCCATTTTCAAAGCATTATGGAAAGAAAAAAGATATCCCTCAAGACCCTCATGAATACAGAAGCATCTCCATTGGATCCATCATGCTGAAACTATTAATGAACATTATATTAATTAGACTCTCATCTTTTAATGAAAGTCAGCTCCGCACAATTCACTTTAGTTTTCGTTCTGGTAAAAGAAGTAATGATGGCATATATGTCATCAAACAAATTACTTACATCTCTAATAGAAAACGGTTATGCCTGCGTTTTCAACCTTACAGCAACATATGACGCCATCAATATTTTATCTACTCATCCATTAGAAACCGCATTCCAAGATCCAAATCAACGATACATCGATCTAATAAAGGAACTGTAACAAACTACAAAATTTTACATGTTTTCCGGGGATCCCAATATGGAAACCTTTCAAACCCTATCAGGAGTACGACAAGGAGGAAATGAGAGTCCCAATCTGTTTAATCTTTTCTGAGACTATCCCCAGCTTATTCACCAACATAGGCGAGAAGAGATGGGCACAGACCATTTAAGCTTTCCATACCACATCCCAAACGAATTTTTGAAACGAATTAGTAAATTTATAATATTTATGCTCTGCAGAATTCTATTGAGTACAGTTTTTTTTTAAATAAAAATAATTAATAAGAACACTGGATTATAAATCTTACGCTCCTTTCTCTTTATTTTAATATATATATATATATATATATATATATATATATATATATATATATATATATATATATATATATATATTATCTGATCTTTTTACGAAAGTCAACACCGCACGACTCACTTTGGTTTTCGTTCTGGTAAAGGATACAATGATGGCATATGTGTCATCAAACAAGCATATGACCACACCAATAGAGACCACCTATTCTTATCCATTAGCAAACTGCCTGCTATGCTCCAGATCAACAGAATGCATCGATCTAACAGGAATTTTATAATGTATATATATATATATATATATAGTGGTACTCGCTTGGAAAAACCTTGGGTATTTCGTCTTGTATTAGAACAAACCAGCACCCAAGGAATAATGAGGAATAAAAAAAGAAAAAAAACAAGAACATGAAATTGAGGCGAAAACAATCGTCCAGATTTCAAGCTCAAAGTCCAATGAAAAAAAAACCCTCCAAAACGAGTAAAAGCAACTACGTAAAGAAAGTGCTCAATACACGAAGTAGAGTAAACCTAATATAAACCAACCTAAAGAGCCAGGCAAACCTACCTAGGTTTCACCTAAACGGATCGTCAGAGTAAACTGGCCTATATATATATATATATATATATATATATATATATATATATATATATATATATATATATATATATATATGCATCGATCTAATAGAGGAATTTATTAAACTTCCCAATGCTTTCTTTTTCGGATACTCAACATATATATATATATATATATATATATATATATATATATATATATATATATATATATATATGCACACTTTTGTGCCGTCGATAACTGTGCAAGCACGAAGTCAAAAGTCATCGTGGCCGAGAGCTTGAGAGTACTGGACTTGTTCAAATTGTTGATCACGCTAGATAACACGTTCTTTCCCAAGAACTGTAACTAAGGTCTTCTCAGCATAGTTGCAGTATAAAGCACAGGTCGGTTCTCTGGGTGTTGAATATACACAAATGCACCTGAGCGAGCGTCTGCAATAGGGAATTGGCTAGCCGCCCTAGTAGACGAGTATCCTGGAATACGAGTGGTTAGCCAGATATATATGCATACATATACAGACAAGTTTTATTAAATAACTCCAACTAGGTCTGTCCATTTTTAGAATTAATGCACTATGGAAAGAAAATGATATCCCTCAAGACCCTCACAAATACAGAGGCATCTCCACTGGATCCATCATGGCGAAAATATTAATGAACTATTGATTGTTTTATGAAAGTCAACTTCTCACAACTCACTTTGGTTTTCGTTCTTGCAAAAGATGTAATGATGGCATATATGTCATCAAACAACTGCAGGAAATTGCATACCTCTCTAATAGGAAATTGCATACCTGTAATGTTGACCTCACAGAAGCACATGGACACATCGATATAGACTTCCTCTTCACATTCATTAGAAACAGTCTTCTACTTGATGTTTGGGAGGTTTGGGTTGGTTTGTTTTGTTTTACGGCATGTCAAGCTCAATGGGTTATTTAATGCCGACAAAATTTTCAATGTTGGTAATATTTTTTTCCAAAAATCTATTTCTGGTAATATTTTTTCCTTCAAAAATCTATTTCCGGTAAGAATTTTCCCTCACTGGAAATATTTGTTTTTCAAATATGAATTGCTGGTAATATTTGTTTTTCAAAAATATATTGCTGGTAATAATTTTTTATACAAAGTATTTCTGGTATTAAAACCTATTTTTACAATTTCATAGTGTTTTGATCCGAGTTTGGGGGTTAACTATTTGATCATAGCTGGAACCCTAACAGGTGCTACGACCCCGGGTCAGGGTGGACCTGGGAACATCAGCAATTAAGAAGTGGTTCCACGCTCCTCAAAACCACCTGACCAGAGGCCTTGCTGTTGGAAGCAGTTTATCGTCTTACCCAGGACGCGAATGTAGTTTATCGTCATGCCCAGGACATCTACTGGATGCATCGATCTAATAAAGGAAGTTTATCGGCTCACAAAATATTACATTTCTGGCAAGGACCCCAATACGGAAACATTTCAAACCACATCAGGAGTAAGGCAAGGAGGAGATGAGAGCCCCAGTCTCTATTATCTTTGTCTATACACCCCGCTCATTTACAAACAGAGATATGAAGAAATGGACTGATTATTTTAAAATTCCATATTACATCCCAAGCGAATCTACCAATACAACAGTCCCCCATTCCCTACCTAAGCAAATGTATGGATGACAATGAGGGTTATGTCGATTATGTAAGTATTCATAGTTAGGATTAGAATCATCTTGAACAGAAAGTAAATATTCTCTGCGAAGTGTTCCAAAAAATAGGACATAAACCTTTGCGAAACAGAATCTATGATCTGGAATTAGAATAAAAGCAATGAAGGTGTTGTGATCCGTCTACTCAGGTTTTTGTTGCTATTTGAGGGTCGGGATTCCAAACATTTAACAACAACACATATTTTAAATGAAATATATACAGGGAGTCCTCGACTTACGTCGGAGATCCGACGGCTCGACGTAACCTGACTTTCGACATAGGTCGAAACTCACCTACATAGGTACTTACGCTTGGAAGCCATAATGTAAGGCAAAAAGTTTTTTAAAAAACGACACAAATGAGAGATAGCGAATGAAGCACAATCTAATATGGCGTACAGCCAGTAAAGAAACAACACCGTCTTTATTATATAGCACCGCGTGATGACGTATTAAATTATAGGAAATGGCGCTGTAACAACGGAACGTCGAACGTCGGGTCCAAATTAACCGGAGGACCTTCTGTAAAAGGTTATTTTTTGGAGGAAAAGTAGAACCAGAACGTTGAAATAGCATTTATATATTCTTTTCAGAAATATACAAGAACAATAAAATGTTAAATTTTCCTTGCAGTAAAATTTGTTTTATCAAGTGATTATTTATATAAGAAATATGCTGGATGTCATATCTTCATTGTGTGCGTGGGTGTACGCATCAAACTTGGCCTCTGAAATTGTTTTGAACCTCTAGAAGCAGTGGACTTCTATTTTTGTATCCGTCAGTGGGATCGAAAATCTAATTTCACATAGAACTTTTTGAATACAAGGTTTTCATTAGTTAGACAATAATTTCACACTGACACGCGAAAATCTTTTTTCCTGAATTTGCGGGAGTGGTGAAGAGTGTTATGATTATTATTTTTTAAATGGTCCAAAGATAACACGTGTTAGGTTTACAACTACGTCCTTGCAATGATTGCTTATCAAACAAAACTTTGTGAATTGGATTTTATTCGTTGAAAAATATATATAGGATTTTATTCTTATAATGGCACATACACTGAATCCATCATGCAAATTCAAGATGTGGGTTTAGTACACAGTAAACATATTTAAATACCTCGAGATATGAATCAGTTATAACAAATTTAGTAGTGGAGATAAAGAAATTGATTGTAGAATAGTCTGCGCTAAAGTTAGTTTCTCCCAACAAGGCAAATTGCAAAAAAAAATAAATAAACATTAACCTGAAAACTCGCATCATGTTCTTAAATAGCCTCGTCTGATCGAGACTTTAATATTGATGTCATATATGACGCCAAATCTGTTCAGAAATATCTAAACTGTCTAGTCCTGAGTTTGACGATAAACTACATCCGGTAGTAAGTCATCTGATCGAGAGATTAGAGGTTTTGAGGAGCGTAGAACCACCTGTCAATTGCTGTTGTTTCCATGTTCAACTTGAACCGGTGTGGTAGCACCTGTTAGGGTCCCAGCTTTGGGAAAATAGTGAACCCCAAAACAGAAAACTATGAAAGTATAAAAATACATTTTAATAGTAATAATACTAGCTATATATTTCATATTGAAAAAATTAACAACAATACCTATTTATAATAAAATTACTAACAATTCATGAATCAACATGAAAGAGCTTTTTATGACATTAATCCATATATTATTCTACAATTTCTGTATTCCAAAATATGACTTCAGCAAAACTAGAGTATAAAACACACATATTTCTGCCTCTAGTAATCATGTCTATACAAACATGTATATGCGCAAAAGCTGAGTATCACCTACCATGTAAACAATTGTGAAAGCAAAGTATCCTATTTTTATTACTTGAAAGCTCACAAGAAAATGAAATTTAGGCATTAAATGACCCATAATGATTTGATATACCGTTAAACAAATAAACTTATCGAAATTGTAAGCTGTATATAACTGCTTTCTCACACTAATAGTCAAAATGCCTTCATGTGTGCAACAATCTATTCGAAAATTAAAAAATACTACTCATGTGAATTTAACATTTCATTGAATTCTTTCTGCATATATATATATATATATATATATATATATATATATATATATATATATATATATATATTTCAAGCCAAGCACGCCGCCATATTCCTGATTAGATAAAAATTATGAATGCGTTTCCTTCCTTTTTTATGGAAGAGCGTACACTGCTGGTCGACCGGAAGTCATCCACGAAGAGTCGTATGGTGTGTACTTCGGAATATGGAAAAAATTGTAGCTGACGGAAGGTATACATAGTCGATACCCGATCAGTATCGACTCGGTCACCGTGGAATGGGGGGTATGATGTTGAAAGTCCCGAAACCTCTAATGAACCTCGGCTAGAAACATCACTGATGATGTGCACTAAAGCATCCAATAGATGTATTTTACGATATATATATATATATATATATATATATATATATATATAGAGAGAGAGAGAGAGAGAATGTGGATACTGATGTCAGCACTTAGTGGCCTCAATGGCGACTAGCATTTATACTTGAACGCAATCTTCGGGAGACATATTGGTTTAAGTTAAAAATAAAAAACAGAACTTACGCTCACAAAACAAGATAAAGAAAAAAAGGTTTATCTCTATATTCGATACACACTATCGGTACTCTAAACTTGAAGCCTTGTGGCAGACTAGTTAATACCAAAATATATAAAGCGGAAGCACGTCATACCAATAGAAACAAAAAAATGATATTCAGAGATAAGACTCACGAGACTTAATACATATATACTATATGTCTTAAAACCAATGACAGAGGGAGGGGAGATTTACTTGACCCCCCCCCCACTGAGTCAGGTTGTGACACAAGGTCAGTTTTTAACGTGGGGATCCCAGTGTCTTCAATCGAGCTGCTGGTCTTAACTTGCCCAAGCAGGTCAAATCTAGTCTTATCTGGTCTTAGCTGGTCATAGCTTGTCCAAGCTGATCATAGCCAGCCCAAGCTAGTCATAGCCGTGATACTACCAGCGCAGGGTCGGATCCCTGCACTCGGTAAGTATCAGAGTGTGTAAACCACTCCAGAGAGTGGTTTACAAACTAGAGAGAAAGAAAGATAGAGGCGCGTCGATGTCGAATAACACAAAGTATGGGAGTTAGAAATTGGAATAGAGAAGCGAACAGAGAGGGTGAAGAGAAGCGTGCTAAACGCTCAGTCGTGGTCGCTTAAGATACAATCGACAGAGTATTACGAATGATACGTACAACAGCAAAAAAAAAGATCATTTTTTTTATCTCTATGGCTTCTGTCCACCGACTCCTCCATAACTTCTTTATGCTTTTTATGTCGCTTGACTTCATGCTACCCCTGATTTTTTTAGTGAGGGGCCGGAGGGGTTCTACGACTACAATGAGCAATGGTTTACTCTCTGCCACCGCTTCTCCTCGGTCCCATCACTCTTCTCTCTCTCCCGAACGCTGCTACTATCCAAGGGCGCCCATCTCCTCTCCTCACTGTGGGGTAACATGTTATTTCACCGTGTCACGAAAGGTTGATTAATTCGGTGCTCGAGGCCAGAGCGAAATTGGCACAGAAAATTATTTAATGAAAGAAATTTGCAGCGAGGAAAGAGAGATTGGAAACAGAAGAAAGAAAGAAAGAAAGAAAGAAAGAAAGAAGGATATAGAATGAGAGGGAAAGAGAGAGAGAGGGGGAATTGGCGAGGGAGTGGGGAAGGTAGATGCCAAAAACATTGAGGAAAAAAGGAATGAATATTCAGAAAATATCAAGATTTTTGTGAGGAGAAAAATGTTTCGTTGTTTTATTGATTGCGTAAGAAAGGAAAAATAGATATAGTCGTATCTTTCCTGTAGGCTAATAAAGAAAGATCAAACAAACAACTAAGAAAGAAAGAAAGAAAAGAGAAATTGAGAAAAAAATCAAAAGCAAGGAAGAAAATTAGAGAAGAAAGTAGAACGATAAGAAAAAGTAGAACGAAAGAAAGAAACAAACGAAAAACTATGAGAAAAGGTGAAAGGCATAAAATGTTAGGAAAAAGAAACAAACAAACAAACAAACAAACAAACAAACGAACGAACAAAGAACTATGAGAAAAGGAGAAAGGCATAAAATGTTAGGAAAAAGAAAGAAAGAAAGAAAGAAAGAAAGAAAGAAAGAAAGAAAGAAAGGAAAAGTGAAAGTGAAAGTGAAAGTGAAAGTGAAAGTGAAAATGAAAGTGAGAAAAGAAAACGAGAGAAAAGTAGAGAAGAAAGAAAGAAAGAAAGAAAGAAAGAAAGAAAGAAAGAAAGAAAGAAAGAAAGAAAGAAATACGAGAGAAAAGTAAAAAAAGCGGAAACAATGTTAGGAGAAAGAAAGAAACAAATAAACAAACCAAAAAGATCAAGAACCAAAGAATAAATATAAAATTAAAAAAAAGATGAATAAACGAAAGAAAGAAGCTAAAAAAGCAAAAATTAATGAGAAAAATGCAAAAGAAAAACAGCAGCTTCTTTTTTCTATCATAAACACTAAAGTCTAAATCTCTAGAATCTATTATTCTCTTCTTGTTCTTTTCTTTTTCTCCTTTCATTCACGTCTTTTTTAATTCTATTTTTCTTCTTCTCGTTAAAATGATGTTTGTTTATTCTTGGCTCAAGACCAGTTTTTTAATATGTTTTAAAAAAAAACTGTTTTATTGCTTTGTAACATGTTCCTTGGAATATGCATTTCATTTCTTTTTTCGCACCTTTTTGATTGATTTTTCTACGCCACTTTTTCTAAATCACTTGAAGAAAAACAATAAAGCCACTAAGATACAGAGGGTTACTGAGTGTGGAAGAATATGAATGAGATGAACGTTTTTAAAGAGAGAGAACAGTAAAAGGACAGGAATTAAGACGACAGAAGGTAATGATTGGCATTGCATTTAAATTTTTAAGCTCAAAATTGATTGGGAAACAAGCTGGAAGAGAGTTCCACAAGCGAGAAATGTGATAGAAGAAACTATTAGCATAGACCTTACGGTTACATCTAGAAATTTCAAGTGTAAAATGATGAGACCTAGCTACCAATCTAGTACCACGCTTCAGTTCGTTAAGCCGAGGTACCAAGAGTAAAGTTCATGAGAACAATTACCATGATATTTATAGAAATGGCGCAGAGAAGGAAGATATGTTACCGCTTATTGGAAAACATTTCTTCTCTTGCATCTTGATTTATTAGCATCTTAGGCTTATAACTGCTGTTAGGGAATGGACAAAATGTTCAGAAGTCGAAATTCGTAGCCAAAGACAAGATTTCATAAACCTCTTAATCACAAGCTAATATATCCAGAGATCCTTACTCTCTAATTTCGATAGCGTCTAAAAGCGACTCCTAATCGTTATGGGCGATAAATTATTTTCCAACCTCTCTCGAGAGGGGCATGTGGCAAGACTTTCACTTCTTCTCAGTCGCTACTTCCATGGAAATTGCTCGCCAGTTCCAACCTCCACGACTAGGACCCGACATGATACTCACTTTGTAGCAAACCACCCACATTTCTTCCGGGTTCCATTGTTGAGAAGTAAGTTCCACTAAAACATTTTTCCGTGAAACACTAACTCCCAAGACGATGATTCTACAGTCTAAACCTGTTCAAGTCTACGATTAACAGTTATTTTCCTCTCCTATACACATAAACGTAAATGTTCATGGCTCTCCACACATTCCTTTTCTTTATTCTCTGTCAATTGTGAAACATTCTTGAAAAAGATAGTGGAAAATTACCTTTCTCATGGTTTAGAATTCAGAGATTTCTTTCTCTTAGTCGCTGTCCAATGATAGGGAACACGTTCTACCCTACTATTTTACGTAGCTGAGAGGAGAAGCGATGGATACATTAGGTTAATGTAACTGTCTATTTAGACTAGCCTTGCACGGAGTTAACATTACTGTAAAAACAAGAGGATGTTTTCCCGGTCACAACAGTCTTAATCTGATCTAAGGTTAACCGTTATTTTCCTCTCCTATCCATATAAACTGCCTTTTAATTTAAATATTTACCTCGGGTGTCGTCCGGGTCTTGTATATAGTGAACCTTACTGCAAAAAAAAAAGCTTTGGACTGCAAAATAGAGATTGTATTTATCTGACTTCCCTAGTAAGGCAGGATTTGGCACAAGGTCATTTTTATGTAGGGAATCAATAAGAGTACTTGCGAGCAGAGGACAAAAACTGATCTGTCGCAGCGACTACAGTAACGCTGGCGTCGATTTGACGCCGACCCCACCTCACTTAGTGCAATGAGGAAGGTGCTACTGCAGGATTGGAGTCCCCGGGGCCAGGCGCCTTCTCCCATTTTTAATGAGGAAAACAAATACCATGTTTTGATCCCAGCCCGAAGGTAATATAGACCGAACAAAAAATGTCATATCCCTTCAGTAAGTAGACGTTCATGGCTCTCCACATATTCTTTTTCTTTATTCTCTGTCAATTGTTATGCATTCTTGAAAAAGATAGTGGAATGATTACCCCTTACTTTTCCCATGGTTTAGAATTCAAAAATGTCTTTCTCTTAGATTGGTCGCCGTCCAATGATAGGTAACCCGTTCTACACTACTATTTTACGTAGCTGAGAGGAGAAGCGATGGATACATTAGGTTATGTGTGCGAGAGTAAACGCAACAGAATAGGTCGGAGTTCGAACCCTATTCGCCGACTACACTATCCCTGCCGATATCCGTTTCACTACCCTCACACCCCTAGAGAGCTACTACTTGTAACATATATTTTAACTAATAGTGTCATCATAATTATCATCATTATCCCACGACCGGGCGTGGTCGTAGAGTTACTGTGCTACTGAGCACCTGACTAGCTCCTTCCACATCTCCAGATCAAAAACACACGGCCGATGTCCGCCGACCTTGAAGGCTTTCTTTCGTCACGGAACACGTGATTCTATCGAGGAGAACTCTCCGCCTTGGCCATTGTCTTCTGTCTAGGAAGTCCTCCATCCATTGATTCCCGTTTCCCCTCTCAGACACTCAACACAGTTTGATATCCTTCTGTTAGTAACAAATTCGCAAAGATAAAATTAGGAAGAAAAAAAAATAATTTCAAAAGATTATTTTCAGTTCAGAAGCGAATCTGCCCCTCAGAAATTTTTAGGTCTTGAAACATGATTTAACTCCTCACTACAAACATCTGCCTTTCTCTAAGATGACCCATCCCTTATCTCAGTGATACAATGTCATCATCATCCTGGATATACTGGATGTAACAGCAAAATCGTCCAAATCGTGTAACAGCAAAATTGTTCATCCGACAAAATGTTTAATATCTAAAAAAAAAAAAAAAAAAAAAAAACACTAAACTAATCGAGTTTCTTTTTATCAGGTTTTCAGATAAGACGTTTGGCCAGCTTGACAACATTTGTCGTAAGAATCACTGAAACCGCTTTGAATTATTGTTGTGGTGTCCTTCATCTAAAGATTCTACGTTGGACTCTTCCACCTACTATAGGATTAGTAGGAGGAAGGCCTTGGAGGAATAGTCGAATAGGGTTAACCGACACACGCTCACTAGTCGTGTAATACTCTTCTGTTGTACTTCCTGTTTAATATATGATAAATCTGAAACACTTGTTTTGTTATTTCTTTAACCATTTACTTGGCCACAACAATTATTCAGCTAGAAAGAGAACAGGTTAAGATCGGTTTTTGTCAGTCCCACTGACTTCCCAAATGAGCAATGGTGAGAAGAGAAAAATCATTCTGGCCTTCGGTAATGATACGAACATTCATACTCTGGCTAGGGCACCCGAATTGGTGTAATGGTTAGCAAGCTTGCCAACTGTGTAGTGAGTTCAATCTTCACTAGGTACCCCATACTTTCAGCCAACATTCTTTCTCTGGCTTCCATCTTCAAAGTCCATTCAAGAACCATCAAGAGAACGGTGAACAGTAGAAACGAAAACTGGATCAAGCGGTCACAACAGGAAGAGGGATCATTTCCACTTAGAGATGAATTTGAAAAGATCCAACTCAGCCCATAAGACGTTTGGTACGTGAGAAACGGGTTTCAGTTATGACAGTCCAAAGACTGAAACGACTGAAAAAAAGATTTGAAAATGAAATCGTACGTGAGACTAGTGAGGCACCTTGTTACTCCAGGACAGAAAGTTAGAAGGTTAGAGAGGGCGAAGATAATCTCGAATAAATTGGAAAATTATATTATATATATTTGAACTATTTCAATCATTCATGAACTTCCGGTCCCTGGGTATGATTAATTAATGATTAACATCTCATTTTCGTTTATGATCGATTTCAACACGATTTTTCTTTTAAGCTTGGAGAGTAATTACACATTCTTATTGCTCAAAGTAGAGGTCAATATTGTTATAAAATGTTTGGAGAATTCCAGTAAGATATCTTTAATCATTTCTAAGAAACAATGTTTTAATTTGGCTGTTACACCCGGTACAGGCAGTATTTCAACCCCATTTTTAGATTTAGCCTGCAAACGGTCGAAACTCGCCATAGTTAGTGTATCTTGGCTGAAATCCTCACTGGTGAGAACCTCAGAAGCACTACACGTGGAGTTGTCCACATAGTGCAGTGCCAGAGGCAATGAAATCACGGAGGATTTGTTTTTATTGTTGGGCGCCAGAGCAAACGGATTGTAGTTAAATATAACAATTTTTTATTATTATATTTGAAAGATGTTTATTTTTAAGCTTAAACGATATGATATACAATTAAAATAAGTCATATTTTTATATATATGCACAATAGTAGAATATAACCGTCAGATATTTATGACCAATTATTATTATTATTATTAAACTATCGTTTGAATATCAAATAACACAAAATAATTGACAACACATCATAAATAAACATCAGTGTTATCTACATGAAAGAGGTTTCGAATTGAGAATCAGTGTGATTTTTCATCTTCAGTAACTTTGCAAATATCCCTTATCAGTCCCTCTCCTCTCCCCTGTCAAGTGTTGGTGGACTTCAAAATACTTCAAAGTTTTTACGGGGAATGTTGGAATTTTATAACTAGTTCTTTTAATATAGTTGTTCAACATGTATACTATGATTGTTCGATGTATTCATTTTATTTAATCTTTTGAGCCCTGACCACTGTGGTAGAGAAAAATGACGTAATGCCGAGTCACCGGCTGAACAGTGGTAGAGAAAAATGACTTAATGCTCAGCTACCGGCTGAACAGTGGATAAACGCTTGTAATTATTTTTATACATACCGTGAAATATTACATAATAATTATTTGCGGATTTTGACTAAGAAGCTCAGGCAGAAGGATTAAACCTGTTCAGGAACGCAGGGCTGAAAGGGTTAATATTAATTTTCTCCAATGTATCTTAAGATTTATACTTTCCGTCTATTATTCTTTGATGTTTGTCTTGAGCATCAAATGTGATATTCTGTGAGATTTTCCAATGTCTACAGATGCTATTCTTCAATAATTTGTGGTTGATGACTGATATAATTGGATCATGCATACACCTGTGTTCCCCCTCGCTGGAATATGATTGGCTGGTGTCCACCATAAATACCGACGGACGTGTAGGTACGACAGAGTCAAGAGAGCCTTAGTCTATGAGCTAAGTCTACACGGCGGCGTCCAGGGTAAGACGATAAACTACGTCCAACAGCAAGGCCTCTGATCAGGTGGTTTTGAGGAGCGTGGAACCACCTCTTATTTGCTGGTGTTCCCAGGTCCACCCTGACCCGGGGTGGTAGCACCTGTTAGGATTCCAACTATGGGAAAATAGTTACCACTCATACTTGTGTAAAAATAGATTTTAATACCAGAAATACTTTGTAATAAAAAAAAAATGGTTCAAATATATATGTATACATACACGCCATTTTTACCAAATTATCGCTATGAATCTATTTCAAAATTTTGTTGGCATTAAATGACCCATTGAGGTTGATATGCCATAAAACAAAACAACCAACCTGGAGCAACCAGGTGGAAGATTTCTTCCAGATAGGAGTGTCGACAACCTCCAACACCCTTCAACATGTTTCTGAAGAGAATCGTAAAGTAAACTCTCCAAGCCGACAGAACTTCTATTTTCTATCGGTGATAGATTTGTTTTCAAACTGTGTTTCGCTGGCGATATTGACTTTATGGCGTGCAGTAACAGTGAGTCGAAAGTTTTGACCAATAAACTCGTTGAAAGAGCCGGTGCATATGGAATGCAACTTAACACATATAAATCCAAAGTAATGGTTGCAACACCAGTGCCATCGTCAACATGGGCGGCGAACCGCTAGAGGGAGGGTCCAGCTTCAAATTTATGGAAACAACACTGTAAAAAGACGGAACCTGCAACACAGAAATTCGCACACAGATCCCCACAACCACAGCAGAGATAGTCAGACTGGAACTGATATGAAAGAGCGACATCAGCTTCCATACCAAGTTTAAGCTCTACAGATCGCTGATCGTATCCAGACTTGGATACTCCTGGTTGAGACAAAAAAAAAGAATCCAGGCGTTGGAGCACAAATGCTTGAGAAAGCTCCTCCGCATCTGCTAATGAGAGCACAAAACCAATAACTATGTACGGAACAAGGTCAAATGTCTTTTGTACTGACAGGAATCTCTCCTCGCCATTATTAAGCAGTTCGAGGATTTCATGATTTGGCCACGTCATTGTCACGTCAGTACAGTTCCCAAGCTGCTTCGATTCTCATCTCAGATTCCGATAATTGCCCACTTTCTCGTCCACCTTTTAAACATCTTCAGTATCGAAATGGAACGTCAAATCTTTTTTTTTTAAAGCAATTCACCCCAAGCAAATCAGGAATGCCACTAACACACAAGGAGTTACACAGGATTGAGAACAAGAGTAAAGAGGAAAGGATACAGAGGAGGAGGGGGAACAAGCTCAGAGTGTCAGATGTCGATTGACATTACACTTGAATATTTGAAGATTATGATCATCGGGGAAGCAATTAAGGAGAAGCGGGTTCCACAGACGGGAAGTGCGGGAGAAGAAGCTGTTTGAGAAGAAGAGACGGTTACATTTAACCGTTTTGACCGTAAAAGGGTGGGACCGAGATGCCAACCTAGTAACTCGCTTAAATTCATGCAGTCTGGGAACCAGCGAAAGTAGCTCGTCGGAACAGTTGCCATGAAAATACTTGTAGAAGAGACAGAGGGAAGCCACAGCACATCTGTGAGAAAGCAACTGTAGATGATATGCCAGATCAGGACCTATCGCATTGCATATTCGTCTCTAAATTTTTGCCGAGGACCTCGAGACGCAAAGCTGGTGGGGGTGGGGGGTCTCACCAGACCATATATGACAGCAATATTCCATGCAAGGACGGATATCTACTCTCCTTCTCAAAAACCACGTATCTGATTTGGAGTGCTCCAATATCTTATGGTGACGCTGACACAGGTGGTGAACAGCACAAGCAACCCAGGGTCACCCAGGGGGGGGCGAACTAGAAGAGAAAATGCCCAGCTTCAAATACTTAGCAGCAACCCCGTCAAAAGATGGCATCTGCAACGCAGAAATCCGCACACGGGTCGCCACAGCTACAGCAGCGATTGCCAGAATGGAAAGGATTTAGAACAACATCAGCTTCTAAACTGCAAGTGATATTTTGAAATTAAAATCTTTCTTAATTTTAATCTTATCTTTGTGTGTTTGTAGGATATATAATAATATCCTAAGCAAAAGCGAAAATGCTGAGAGAGAGGGGAAAATTTTATTAAAGGCGCATTTCGCCAGAGATTGGTTTTGGCTTCCTCAGGTTAAAATAGTGGGTGTGAGGAAAATGCCTTAGAATCTCTGAGAATATGCGAGAATCATAAATCAAATAAAATTAGCTTACTACCTGCCAATGTCCAGACTATAATATAGTTTTAAGGTGTGCTATATTTATGAGATAAAGTGCCCAATATCAGAGATAGAACGTATGTAAATATAAATATAAAAGTGAACATTGAAATCAACACTCAGAGGCGACAGGCAGTTTCATACTGAACGCAATTGTCAGGCCGCGAATGCTGGAAGAAAAATCCAACATTCGCAGCCTGGCGATTGCGTCCAGTATGAAACAGCCTGTCGCCTCTGAGTGTTGACTTCAATGTTCATATATATATATATATATATATATATATATATATATATATATGCACACACGTGTACATTGTCTTTTTTTTAATTTAACCTAAGGAAGCCAAAGAGATCATACCCTCTCCGGAGAATCGCTAATCATCTTCAATCTTATTTTTGTTAAAGACTGTGGGAACCCAGACTGGAATCTGGAAATTTTCATGGAATGAAAAGCACAGAGTGTTGTACTAAAAGATTTTTAGTTAGTAACTGTTTAATTTAAATGTCTAAAACGGTGTATGTCTATCCGTAGACACGTGTATGTGTCCATTACCCATTAGGATCGTAGGGGCCCCACTTTTACGGCGTTTTTATGTCAAGACGGAACGTATCTCACCTCTAGGTGGTTTTCCTTCTCCAATATTGGTTGTATCTTCAGGACAAGACTATCCAGTCTGTCCTGATGTTTAGCCCATAGCTCTTTTTTTAAACATTTCACCCAAAATCAATGCGATAATGCCACTAAGAACCAAGAAGTTGCTGGGAGTGAAAGAATATTACAAGACTTTCGTGAGGTAAAAAAGACAATATAATAGCATTCAAGAAGACGGAAGATGGCGATTGGCATTGGATTTAAATTTTTGAAGATTATAGCCGACAATGAAGCAAGAAATCGGAAGGTAGTTTCACAGAAGGGAAGTGAGAAAAAATTATTAGAAGAGAACAGACTGATGCATTTAGCTAGTTCAACAGTAAAACAGTGAGACCTACTTGCCAATCTAGTAGCACTGCTTAAATTCATGCAGTCAATGCATCAAAGAGGAAAGCACATCAGAACAATTGCCATGGAAATATTTATTAAAAAAAAAAAAGACAGAGAGAAGCATCATAATTGGGGAAGTGACTGAAGTCAAGATGCCAGGTCAAGTGCGATAACATTGCAGATCTTTCTTTGTATTTTGTCAAGAAAAGCTGGTGGAAGATGGATTCATGCTTTTTCGAAGGGCATTTGCGCGAAGTGAACGAAACAGAAACGAACGGAAATTGAAATCCGCACGTTGAATTCACTTTTCGCACCAACTGAACCTCCAAACGATTAGATACGCTAGATAGTTAATGAATTAGCTTTATTTTCTAACATTCTAACTTTCACTATTTACATTATTCGGACTATTTCCCTTATCTTTGTCGCCATATTTATTACAAAAAATTCTTGAAAAAAAACAAAAAACGAAAGCAAACAACAACAAAACATAATCTGCAATGTTATTGATCCTGACCTAGCATCTCGACTTCACTTCCTTTCTCTCGCCGTACCATAGCTTCGTTGTGCCTTTCCTATAAATACTTTCATACACTATTTACATTATTCGGAATATTGTCCTCATCTTTGTCGCCATGTTTATCACAACGTTTCAGACGGCCTACTTCAGGTGGTTGGAATATCGCTCACTGGGGTAGACTGTTCTAGTTCCACGTGCCATGCTTAATGGATGAGGGCAATAGTCCGAATAATGTAAATAGTGTACATAATACCTCATCTCAGAAATATAGACACAATCTAACGTTGTTATTGATTGAATGATAGAACGACTCGTTTTTTACGGCTTACCAATCATTTGCAAGTTATTTAAAGCCAGAATATGTTTTCAGATTGTAAGAAGTTTTTTTTTAGATAATAATGATTTAGTGATACAAGTCTTACTAATTAACCCATAGTTGATTTTTACATTCCATAAAAGTGAATTCATGCCTTTCCCAGGGATAATGGCGCGTAATGGCATATAACAAACCCAACGAGAAACTGGAACTAGACTCTCCGATTAAAAATTCCGAGCGATTATCCATTACATGACCCGCACATTCAAGATTACTGTACCTGGTATTTCCAAACGCTCACACATCTAGGTACTTATATATATATATATATATATATATATATATATATATATATATATATATATATATATATATAATGTGTGTGTGCCTGTAGTAGTAAGTTCATATAATGATGATAAATGTATTTATTTAGCTCATATATTTATCCTCTAACATAATTTATGTCTCAATTCAGTTGTATATATTAAACACATAGATAGATAGATAGATAGATAGATAGATAGATAGATAGATAGATTTGCTTGTTTTATTTTTTATGTAAGCTTCTATGTAGATAGATAGATATGAACAGACTGAGATAGATAGATAGATAGATAGATAGATAGATAGATAGATAGATAGATTTCCTTGTTTCTTTTATTTTTTATGTAAGCTTCTATGTAGATAGATAGATATGAACAGACTGAGATAGATAGATAGATAGATAGATAGATAGATAGATAGATAGATAGATAGATAGATAGATAGATAGATTTCCTTGTTTCTTTTATTTTTATGTAAGCTCCTATGTAGATAGATAGATATGAACAGACTGAGATAGATAGATAGATAGATAGATAGATAGATAGATAGATAGATAGATAGATAGATAGATTTCCTTGTTTCTTTTATTTTTTATGTAAGCTTCTATGTAGATAGATAGATAGATAGATAGATAGATAGATAGATAGATAGATTTGCTTTTTTTATATATATATAAGCTTCTATGTACATAGATATGGAGATCGTTCGTATCTTTTCAATGCCTTCAGCTTTCATATTGTTTTTTCTATTGTAGTCCACAATTTCTCTGTTTTCCCTTCCATCATTCTTCTTCCTTGTTCTCCACGCCTGTTACTATTTTCCTTTTCGTCGTTATCAATCCTTCTTACTTTTTTTCTTCTTCCTCCTCCTCTTGCAACGCACCTGACCTACCCCTGCTTCTTCACCTCTTTTCAACTCCTCATTCACCTTTCTTCTGCCTTTCTTCTTTTTCTCCCGCTCATTCCCACTTTCCTCCTCTTCTCGCTATTACATCTACATCCAACCGCGCAACATTTTCTATGAAATTAAACCTTGTTACTCAGTAGGGTTTTTTTTTGTATGCATATTTGCTTATTTTATTTATTTATGGCTTTGTTTTCTTTTTTGTTTTCTTTTTTTGTTTTCTCCTTTTCAATGCTCAGCTTGTCTTCCGGCGGCAAAAGGCTTCTCGTACGAATTCTCGTGTCAACGAGAACCAATTGCGTGTCACTTCCATTTGGCCTTATCGTTATTTTGATTTCTTCTAATGTTTTGTTCTGATGCTTACAAAGTGAAATTGCAAGGCTTTCATTTAAACATGGCGTTAGCATAGTAGTGTCATTGGCCATTTCTCTCTCTCTTTCTCTCTCTCTCTCCTTCTCTCTGTCTCTTTCTCTGTCTCGCTGCCTTTATTCGAGTGGGATCATGTGCATGTGTAGAGCTCAATAATACTTTGACGGATGTTGAGATTGCAAGGATACTGATTGATTTTCCGAAAAAAAATTTCATTTTTGGACACAAGAGTGGATCAATAAGTCTGTCGCCTGGCGCAGTTATGAACGGAATGTTCACGGACTGATGGTCGATCTACGCGGTTAATATTCACAACTGAATTCAGTACATTGACAAAGAACGAGTTTGTGGTAGAGGATATATATATATATCCTATATATATATATATATATATATATATATATATATATATATATATATATATATATATATATATATATATATATATATACTTTTCTCGATTAACGCCTGTGTTACTTTTTATTTTCTTGTTATAATAAATTTTCATTTCTTTTCAAAATTAACTTTCCAGCTTTGAACAAAATTGCTGCCTCTAATGAAATTCTAATTGAAGCTATCGTTAGCCAAAAGCTATACTATACCAAACGAAGGCCTAAGAATGCATCGGCCAAAAAGCCTAAATTTATGCAGTCGGGTCACCAAGGAGGAAATCTCGCCGGAACAATTGCTACGAAAATAATTATAAAAGAAAGACAAAGGGGAGCTATATCACGGTGGCAAGAAAGGACTAAAATCGAGATGCCAAGTCAGGACGGATTACATTACAGACCCTTCTTGTATTTTGTCAAGAATCTCGCAATATATCAGGAGTACCAAACCAAATATGGCAACAATATTCAATGTACGAAGGAATGTCAGATTTATAAATGTGCCAGGTAGAATCTGACGAGTAAAATTTTCTAGCACGATACACTGAACCATTTTCACTAGCAGTAGACCTAGCAATTGATTCAATATAATCACTCCTTTTCAAGGAAAACGTGAGCCCAAAAAGACGCAAAGATTTGATCTCCTGGGTGCTGGCATTAGTCATGCTAATGGAAAGCAAAATAATGTTCTCTATGGTGATTAAATGATAACAGTTTTGTTTTGGTGACGTTAACATTTACAAGCCATTCCTTGTCCCAGTTAACCACTGACTAGAGGTTCTTTTCCAGAACAGCTGCCAGGTTTACTTCGCTAGACCTATCGGACTTGTTAAGACAGGAGTAAATAGCTGTGTCATCAGCATAAATACCAAGTCGGGAAATAAATGACATCGCAAAGGTCGTTGATGGCGAGAAGAAACAACATAGGTCCAAAGATAGAGGCCATTATCTCATTCATGTGAAATGATCTAGAGGATTAGCCGTTCAATTCTATCTTCATTACACGATTTATTAAGAACGACTGGATTAAGCCAAATATACGTCCACATACACTATAATCCATAACCGTGAAGACCAGAAAATCGAAGGAGAGATTTTGAGATTCCTCATTGACTTCTGCAACATCTCAGCTGGGATACTGTGAATTTCATCTTGAATTCTCTGTTTTAAATTATCCTGAGTTCTTGGTCGATTTGTTTAAACACAGTATCCCGTATATGTTGCAGCAGTCAATGAGGAATCTCAACAGCAGATTTCAAGAATGCATTCGTACAGGAAGACGCCATCTACAGGACGTAATTTTTAAAAAATGAAAATTTCATCATTGTTTCTTAAATGGCATGTTTTAAGGTTTCAATTACTATGAATAAAATATTTTTCTTCCATCCCTCTTGGTTTTATTGGATTGTTAAAAAGTTCCCATTTTTTGGGATCACCCTGTATCTACTCAATC
The DNA here is from genome assembly GCA_963932145.1 of Acanthosepion lycidas. NCBI lineage: Eukaryota > Metazoa > Mollusca > Cephalopoda > Sepiida > Sepiidae > Acanthosepion > Acanthosepion lycidas. The sequence goes on along the minus strand of OZ010578.1, from coordinate 38,535,743 downwards.
AGAAAAATTCGCATGCAATAAATGTTTAGAGAGCATACGACTTTTTAAAGCCACTGGGGATGTTCACCAGTACACGATTTTTACAAGAATTAATAGGGTTTCTTAAACAATTACTTAAAAATTTTAAGCTTGGTACTAATAAATAGAACTGTTTCTTATCTTCATAATGATCTTCTGGGTTCTATCAATCCCGACTCGATATTTATGCAGATGACTCAACTATTTACTCTTGTCTCAATAATAAATCCGATAAAGCTAGCAGCTACACTTAAAAATGAACTCCAATCAGATGTTAATATTTAGCACTGCATCATTTATAAATCTTAGTTACCCTTTTACTACATTTGACCGTCCTGGGTATAACGATAAACTACGTCCAACAGCAAGGCCTCTGATCAGGAGGATTTGAGAAGCATGGAACCACCTCTTAATTGCTGGTGTTCATCCTGACCCAGGGTGGTAACACCTGTTAGGGTTCCAGGTATTGGTAAATAGTTAGCCCTCCTCCACCCAAACTGGGGTAAGAACATGAAATTATGAAATCGTAAAAATAGGTTTTAATACCAGAAATACTTTGTAAAAATTATTACCAGCAACACATTTTTGAAAACAAAAATATTACCATCTATACATTTTCGGAGAAAAAATATTACCGGAAATAGATTTTTGAGGGGAAAAAATATTACCAGCAATACATTTTTCAAGGAAAATATTACCAGCAATAAAAATTGTCGGCATTAAATAATCCATTGTGGTTGATATGCCGTAAAACAAAACAAACCAAACTACATTTGAAATTGCAGTAGCTTGGCTCTCAATTTCAGTCAAGATTGTCTTAGGCGTTGCCATAGAAGGATATGACAGCACAACCAAGAAATTCAAATTCAAATTGCATTGGCAGGACTAACATTTTGCTCGATGAAAATAGTCACCTACATAGTCCTAAACGTTAATTTTGGGCAAGAAATAGATTGTAAATTTTAATGGATCACAAAAAAAAACTGCTATCTTTTAATCATCATAGAGAACCATTTTTAATCATCATCTGCATGGCTGATGCCAACCCTCAGGAGGGCGAGACACTGCGCCTACTCAGTAGTCCACTAACCTGGAAGTAGAATGATTATATTGTATCAATTGCTAAGTCTATTTCTAGGAAAATAGGTTCACTGTGTCGTACAGACAATTATTTTCACCAGAATCCATCTTACACATTTATTAGTCTAGCATTCGCTCGTGTATTGTACAGCCACCAAGATACAAGGGGCGACCGGAAGTGAAAGAGAATGAAAAGGCTTTAGAAGGAACCGGAAACCAAATCCTAAACAGCAAACAAGAGAAAAAACTTTTACCCCTGTTCAAAAGACCGGAGAAGTGTGTGAACCGAACGATAGGTAAACCTAAATGCGGTCTTAGATATACACCTGTATATAGCTGATATTTTAGAGATTTCTGATCGGTTTGGACGCCATGATATGATCACTAAAGTATAGTTTGTATCTAAAGGGCTTATTTATGAACATGATTCGAATTCTCAGGTTCATACTTTTACTTTGTTGCATCTTACGGTGTTGGACGAAAGCCCTCCAGCGCAACCTAACCTGTATGCAGTTTCCTCGCTTCCTACATTAAATTTATTAAAACTGATCCATACACCGATGTATTTGAAGTGTTTAGTGTTTATTCATTCCACTTCCTTAATGTTTGTGATAGAGTCAGGATACGTGACGCTCATTGTAAATTCAAGATCATAGTTTCTTTTATGAAATAGTTTATCTTAATTCTTACTTCTTGGAACATTTGATATTCAACCAGAGAACTAGCATTACTCCATTGTTGAAGCACCTAAAATACAGGGTGTCCATAAAGTTCGTGTGCACTTTAAAAAAATTACGACATTATTTGTATTTGCGATAGAAATAATCTGTAAAAAATGTTATAAATTTTAATGTACCTAGTTTTAAGTGTAGCTAAAATAACTAATGTGACTTCAGGCATTACTGTAAATCAGTTAGCAAATGTTTTCCGTGAACTGCAAAATCGTATTACCCTTTGTATTGATAATGATGTAGGACATGTGGAAACTTAAATAAAATTTCAATAAAACCTTAAAAAATATATAGATTTACTTCTTTCTAAATCCTTTTTACAAATTATTTCTATCGCAAATATAAATTTACCGGAAATTTTTTAAAGTGCACACGAACTTTATGGACACCCTGTATCTACTAAATGTAGTTAGTCACAATGCTACAAGCACGAGGTACTCAGTCGAACTAGTAATAGTAATCGTAATACTAGCCATTTCCTTATAAGGAAACATTCGGCATTTATTGACCGAGCAGTCTGTGATTCTGTTGGCTGAATCCTTTAACATCTTTTGCTTAAAACAATTTTTTAGAAAAATGGATTTCTCAAGTTCAGCAGATGATCTGTTTGGGGCAGTATGGAACATGGACATCTTGAATATGTCATTATTCTCACTTCGAGCTATATGTGCTATCCATTTTAGTTGTTGCTGCTGTTGAAAATCCTCAAATGACGTGGTTTCTAGTATCTGGTGCTCGAGATTCTGTAACGCCAGACCACGAGGATCAAAGAGGAATCGCCTAAACACTTCACGCACACGAAACCATTTTTAGCCATAGATTTGGGTTATGCGGTTGTATAGAGACGACATTTTAGATATTTCTGAACGTGTTTGGCACCAGGACAGCCATCCATATGAAGGCCGCGATCAGATGAGACGATTTAAGCACGTGTTTAGTACCTTAGAACACCAAGATATTTGAAGTGTTTAATATTCAATACACAGTTTTATTCGTGAGTTTAGTAGTTTAATACACTAAGATATTTTAAGCGTTTAGTATTTAGTAAACTTAAACATTTGATATTTCAAGATTTAATACAGAGAGGTATTTAAAGCATCTAGCAATTTAATAAACCGAGATATTTGAAGTGTTCACTATTTACTACACTATTGTATTTGAAGTGATTTAATATTTCATACATCGGGTTATTTGGTAGTGTTTAGTACACCGAGGTATTTAAAGTGTCCAATATTTAATACAACGAGGTATTTGAAAAAATTTAGCAATTTAATAATCGGAGATATTTAAAAGGTTAGTAAGAGTAAAAGAGTTTCATAATTTAATACGCTGAGGTATTTGGAGATCATTAGTATTTAGTACTCCGAGGTATTTGAAGAGTTTAATATTTAATACGCCAAGGTATTTGATGTATTTCGTTTAGTATTTAGTACACTGGGTATTTGAAGTTTTAATATTTAATACACTGTGGTATTTGAATAGTTTATTAATTTAATACATCATGATATTTGAAGTTTTTAGTATTTACTACACCGATGTATTTGAAGTGCTCAATATTTTATACAGCGCGGTATTTGAAAAATTTACTAATTTAATAACCCCAGTATTTACTACACCGAAGTATTTGAAGTGTTTAATATTTAATACACCAAGATATTTGAAGTATTCAGTATATAGCATACCGAGATATTTTAAATGTTTTATATTTTATAAACCAAGTTATTTAAATAGTTTAGCAATTTAATACACCAAGATATTTTAAGTGTTTAGTATTTAGTACATCGAGGTATTTGAATACTCCTGCCTTTGTTGCATTATCCCGACAAAATCTCACTGAGCTAAAAATGATTCTTTTTTGACTTATTTTATCATTAGTCTTTTACAGTGGGACATTAAAGGACATCAGACAGAGTAACACGCAATTCATCTGAAAGCATATTTCTTTAATTTTTTGGTGCTGTTAAATGATCAATAAAAAAATCACCCAATTTTAGGTGACATAAAAAAACCTTACGTCCCTGTATCTCTAATAGCTAAAATGTTGGGTTATAGCCAAAAAATTGCAACGCATGAAATGTCTATCTTAATTTTATCGTCATCAAAATGGCCATGATGATCGATATACAGGCATTTCACTATATCCACTGTTTTATTTATATCAGGCACAGTACCCGCAAGAAATGATGGGTTTGTTTAAGTATACATCGGCACTGCAACCTGGAATCAGAGTATCTATACACTCTTAAGCGGCTATTAGTTTGGTGCAAAAATAATGACGTAATAATGTCGTTTTTTGACGTTAAAAATACGTCAAAAAACGACATTATTACGTCATTATTTTTGCACCAACCTAATATATATATATATATATACGAGCATAAATAAAAAAAAATTATCGTCTTATGCTCATGCGTGCTTATAGTTGATACTATTGGGGTCACGTGATCGAAGTTTGAGCTTGATCGCCCCAGTTATCTTGTTGCTGTTACAGTGTAAACATGGCCGCTCCGCTAGTAGTGTGCACCAAATAAAAATACGTCAAAAAACGACATTATTACGTCATAATTTTTGCATCAACCTAATAGAATCGATGCCCTGTTACTTAACTGGCATTTATACTTAAACCCCATCGGGATTGTAATGGAGTTTAACGTTCTCAAATTTCGGGGGTGCTCATCCTCAGGCACTACATCTCATAGAGATCTAAAGTGAATCCCTGGCATCTGAGGTTTACACGACGGGGGGGCTGATGCTGGGGCTTGAGCAATTCTTTTTCTTTGTCCCGTGTATATGCCACTTTGATTTCGGCTTTGTACAATATTCCGTTCGTATAGACGTGCAGATAACTCTCCCTAGTTACTTATCATTCGATCTAGGATCAAATTGCAGTATCTGTTTCTCATCAGCTAAGGATTTCTTCTAGGATAGAATCCGGCAAGAAAAAGATGTGTGCTTAGTCCTGGAGTTTCCAATGAGTAGATAGCACTTTCCTATTCCCTTATAAGATTATTATAATGTTTTCCTGAAAGTGATCGCGAGAACTGGGCGACATTTTATCTTGACGACATGTACACGTGTAAGCACCCACATTAAATTGACCACGTACTGAATTTACCTTTCGAAAAAAAAGGTGAAGAAATTTTAGAATCAAAGCGCACGTATTCCCGGCCTTCGGGTAGAAAGTAGAGGGTAGTATCTATTTTTACTTCGCTCTCGTGTTTCTACCCTCAGAAAACCCACAGTTCTACAATAAGGGATGCTTTAGTGTTGGAATTCCGAAGACAATACCCTGCCCATATATACAAGCTGTTCCATTGTGGCGGGACACCGCAAGTATTTTGCATTATAAAAACGACATCGTGTACCAAATATATTTATTACATAATTGGTATAAAAAGAGTTCAACATATCTAAAATTTTGCTATTTCCTACAAGTATCTGATATCTCTTTTGCGGACGGTGAACCCTCATAATGCCGGTAACTCCAAGAGAAATTGCATACGTATTAGACGCTTATTTCACCAGCAAAATGTCCATCGTTGCAGCTCAAAAGAAATTCCGACAGTATTTTGAAAAGCGATAGACAACATCCCGAACGGTGGTCTTGCATAATGTTACAAACCTCCATGAGACAGGCAATGCCAACTGAGTTTGAAATGAGAGAGCAAACTCGTGCATGTTCTCTTCGTGACGGTGACCATCTCAAGGATGTAATATTCAAATTTTAGATATGTTTGTTGCAACCTAGGGAAGGTTACTAAATAGAATAATCAAACGAAGGTTGGTAATGAACGATAATACTTAGGACAAGAACAACACATATAAGATTCGCCAGCCGCGCGTAGAAGTCGTCAACTACTAGAAGTGAGTCAAGTGAAGTCCACAATGATTCTTCAACTGCAGAATATCTACCAACCACTCCACGCGGTCAGATGTGGCACAAGGCCGAATTTAATGTGGGGTATACGATCCCGTGCGCTCGGTCAAAAATTACCCGCAGGCCCCGTATAAAAGGGGGCGGATAGCTGTTTCCCGAGACGAAACTCTGCCCTTCGACATAGCCTCGTCTGGGGGTCCTCTCTGCCCAAAGGCAGAGAGTTTGATCAGCACAGCTGGAGACGAATCTCCAACTGCAGACTAACATACAGTATTAACTACTGTATTTATGTGAATGGTACAATAATGTTGAACTCTTGTATATCAGTTATATAATAAATATATTTGGTACTTTATGTTATTTTGATAATCAAATAAACTTGTATTTAAAATGTCCCATCATTATCGGACACTCTATATATGCACATCCCAAACGAAGGTACTCAGAGAAAACAGCGTTCTGCTTTTTCTCCCAAGGCCAGTGCCCTGATAATAAGAGCGGGGTTGCTAAGCTAATGGCATATGTATTAATAGTAGGTATAAGAATCATCTTGTACAAAAAAAGGAAAATCATTCAACCAATTTCTCCAAGAAATACGACTCATTATAAACCTTTCTAAAACGAAAGCTCTAATCAGAAATAAAAGCAGTGGTTAGTGAGGAAAGCCTCAATAGTACTGGAAAGAGCGATGACAGTTACTGGACTTAAGAAACACCTTTTCCTGGAAATATAAAAGACCTAGCAGGATTAAATAGCTGCGCCCGCCATATTTAAGGATCTACGAAAGATGTCATTGCTCGAAATCTCGTCGCACCAATCACGTGTGCTACTGCTACTACGTAACCCAGTGCTAACTGTCGCACGGTTCAGTTATAGCTGACTAAGACACCCAACCCCACCAGATGAGGAGTAAGACTCCACACGCAGCAGGATTAAAAACAAGACCGATCAAATGGAGAATAAATCCTCTCATGGGGTCAACGGCCATCTAGCCCAGGCGTGGGTAATGTGGTAATACTTGGGTTGGTGTCCACTAGGAATATTGGATCCCTTAGCCTTCGTTAAGGTAGCCAACTAAGAGAAGTAAATCTGATATAACACTTGCAACTGGACAGCATCCAATGATGATGATTTGCTCATCATTTGTTCTTCCTCAGATTGTGGAATTAACCTAGTGAAAAGTCTTTCTCCATTTTAAAAAGTTTATGTACAAGCGTTGCTTGATGTCGTAAGTCACAACTGAGTCTTGCAATGTCTTGCGACGGTCATACTCGACAACGAGTTGGCAGCCATTTTGTATGTCACATAAAAGAAAGAAAAATAATCTGCAATCCAAAAAACGGAATTCTAGCCAATTCTTCCTAATTTCACCAAAATTTAAATCTCTTGTCAACTTTAATTAAAGGACGAAATAAAGATCTGAATACTGTTAAAGTGCACTGTAATGTCTGATCCATTTTCAAATCAAGAGACTGCGTGTGCAGTGTAATCGATAGCAGATCGGAATGCGAAATTGGAAATACGGGTTCGAATTTCAGTCGGGTTCGTTAACTTCGCCTACGCGCAAATACACTTGGGAAAGTTGTGAATCCATCTCCTCCCTCAGCTATGGATTAAATAATAGGATTTGTATCTGGAAATATCGTTGCTATTCTCAAAAGATTTTTTTAAATCTAGTATTCACTCAAAAAAAAAAGAATTATTCTTACAAACCGAAACATTTTTTGATTTTAAATAAACCACAAAGGGTTGATAAGCCGTAAAAAGCAAATGAATCGATAAATTTTATGACATAGGGAATCACAATAAAATTTAATGCTGACTTTCTGGGCAAGTGATATTAAATCGATTGATTTATTTTTTACGGTGTATCGGCCCTCTGTGGTTTATTAACCCTAGAACAATTAAAGTTGCACCACGACTAACTATGGGTATATCATACCCGATTTTGAAAATATCAAAAAAAATAATAAATATAAATCTTTATTTGAAATATTTTAGATGCAGGTACTTCAAACTTTGTACTTTGAGTTAACATTAATAGAAATTGAAAAACATCTTATTTAGATAAGAAAATCAGGTACTGAAAATTGTAATTAAAGATAAGAAAATTTGCGCTGGGTACTATATAGGAAAATTTGCGCTGGGTACTATATACCCAGAAATTAGCGTTCTAGGATTAAAAGCCAAAGCATATTTTGATTTTTAAGAATAATTATTTTGCAATTGAATAGATGTGTTGGGGGATAATAATGATTTTTCCAGTTGCAAGTCGTACTATTTAACCCATAGCTGGCAGGATTCACAAAAATTGATTGATACGTTTCCCTTAAGTCAAGGTAAATAACGCGACTCGAGTTTCTCATTCTATTACACAACTCGTACACCAATATGAAAACGACAAAAAATGCTTGAAGAAACTGTTTTTATGTACACAAGGAGGTGTTAAAAAGTTCTCAGCTTGACCCACTTTCCAAAGTGAGCATTCTGCTTGGTCATTGAAATATTGAATTTGGAAAGAGGGTTGGGTCATGAATTTCACATCAGCCCTCCGTGGCCTATTGCTTAAACTGCTACAAAAATCTTTACTGACCCCATCCTTTTTTAAACTTATCAATGTGTTTGCATTTCGAAGCAATTCCTTTGTTAATGCTAACACTTTAAACAAAAGAAAAATATTTAAAAATGTAGTAGATAATGGCTCGGAATGAGAAATCGGAGAAACGGTTTCGAATTCATATCGGTTTCGTTACATTCACATACGCGCAAATATCCTTGGGCAAATTATGAATCCATCTCTTCTTGTTTCAGCTATGACTTGAATAGCAGAACAGACTGGACCCTATAGCCTTGTTTAGCAGCCAGTCTACAATAGAAAAAAATTGTCAGTCTACTATGGGAAAATCTTGGGCCTAGTTAATCATTAATCGAAAGAGGCATAATTATATCACGTATGGCGCTTGACTTTAAATCTTTTTAAATGTTCAAGAGAATTAGGCATATTTCTCGTTATCCAACACTGTTAAACTCGCACCTCCTAGTGTTACAGCCCAGAGCCAACGATGTCTTCTACTCCAGGGCCTTACAGTTGATTTAATATGGTACCAGCTCTCAATTAAATTGATGTATCCTAACCCCAGTAAAAGAGTTAATAGGCGTAAAAGAAATGCCAATATCGCAATGAAAGACAAATCGTGGCAAATTAATAATGGCTCTTCAGAACCTATTTGAGCCACGTGATACCACAAGGCGGAAAAAAATGGCAATGTATAGAAATTTTACAGTGTTTAATGGCCTATAAGACGACTGATTTACAAGTGTATTTGAGGGACTGCTGTTCATTGCAACACGTAAAAGCCTCATAGCTTTCCATTACTAACTTTGGTAGGAAGGCTCACTATTCATAATACCAACGCACTATTCACTATTCATTATACCAACGTAATTATTATTATTATTATTATTATTATTATTATTATTATTATTTTATATGTTGTGTGGGATTCATTCACATCATAGCAGCAGAAATTGGCTTTGTGTTCACGGTGATGAAAGCATACTTGACAGGAAATAAAACGTACAAAAATAACAGGAAAAGCAGAGTAAATTGTAAGTTAATTTTATACAGTTTATTTATATTTTTGCATGTATTCGTGTGTGTATTTTTATGTGTTATTTTATGGTACATGTGATAAAAGGGAGAAATTATTCCATAGTACGTGTTGCTCGCACCAAGGTTCGTGGTAAAGAAATTGGCTTTAACGTCTTTTGGCGGGATGTCCGTATATCCGGCAGTAGCAGTTTCTGTTGCATCTAGAGACTTTATCATTTTAAATTTTTATTTAATTTACTTTCTACAAAATTTTTATGTTATTGTTTTTGTTTATTTTATTTATAATTTTCATTATTATTTTATATTTTATTTATTTATTTATAATAATAATAATAATAATAATAATAATACAATGACGATAATTAGTTCTTCCGACATAAAAAAAAATATAGCTGGCAACAGTTTTGTGTCAAGATCCAAATGTTTGTATTACTAATAATGGCTTTGAAATACCTACAATCAAAATGGAGTAGCTGTAGGTTCGATATATCTATCTATCTATCTATATATATATATATATATATATATATATATATATATATATATATATTAGCAAAGTTAAATTATGATATGAGAAATCATCATGGGAAATTTGTAGTTTAAAAACAGTAATTTAACTTTGCTAACCAGACGTTTCCTCTGTACCTAAATGGTATAGCATATCAAGCTATATGACGGTTCCGTATAGGATACAAGTTCGGTTCCTGTCGGAGGACATATATTTTCTATAAAATTTCTCGGACATTCAGGCTGGTAAATTTTATTAATACTGTTTATTATAAACAGCGCATTTACTTAAATATTTGTATCTATAAAAAGAACGTACAAATAGAAAACGTATGAATATATATGTGTGTTTGCATATGTATACGTATAAAAAGTTTCTGATATAACTACAATATATCTGTAAATGACCCTATAAATAAAGACAAAACGAAAACTTATCTTCCTTTATCAAGGCAAATGTGAGGATTTTATTTTGTAACAAGTATTTATAAACGTAAAATATGTTATTTATTAATTTTTTTTACATTTAAGAGACGCTCGTAACTATTCATCAGCTTGACTGAATAATCTGTGTAAATTACGGAGGACGCTAAGCGACGTAATTAATATCTAATGAACGAAAGTAAGTAAATAATTTTGATCTTTTTGTGTAATTTTAATTATTTATTATGGGAGTAAATTCATGTATAATATATATTTTTATTATTTTAAATAACAGGAATTTAGACTTTTTTCTTTTAATTTTGTAAAATATTTATAGTTTATATGTTGCCTTGGGATATTGGTAAGTCTTTCAGGAATGGAGATATTTGCAAAAATCCGCGGCGCTAATTTATATTTTCATAAGATTCCATAGCAACACTCTGGAGAATTTTCCTGCTAAGTTACTTTCTCTTTTAATAAGTGTGGCATTCTTTAGATTAAATATATGGTTGAATTTATTTCTATGTATAACAAATACATTTGATAAATGGTAGTTTTGAATGTGGTTGTAATTATTTTAATATTTTAACATTTCATAAAATTGTATTGGATAATATATACTAAGGAATTAGTACATAGTATTTTATGTTTGTTTTTATCCAGTTTATTGCCATTGTTATTGTTGTTAATAATGTTATTATCTTTTAACGATGATATAGTTTGTATGCCTTTCTCTTAGCATTGTGAATAAAATAATAAGTATATCGGGGTTTTTTGAAAGTGTGTTCGATGTATATTTCTTCCTTAGATAAGTACTGGGGGCTGCCTACTATGATTAGAACAAAAAAATACCCATCAAAATAATAATTCTGAAGCTATATATAAAATAAACTATAAGCATTAGAAGTAAAAATAAATAAAAATAGAAATAAAATCTTATAACATCCTGTTATTTAATATGCATATATATATATATATATATATATATATATATATATATATATAACATAAATGTATCCCATACTAAAATAATTCAAATATTCACTCCATAAAAAATCAACATCATTTATTCGCTTTTATTCATTAAGCAATAAATTACGTCATTTAGCATCCTCCATAATGTAAAAAAAAACAAAATACCCATGAAAATAATAATTCCGAAGCAACTAAATAAATTATATATAAAATAAACTGTCACAACTGCTCATCACAGTACATTGGGGAAACTTGCAGAAATCTAACAAAATGTATCTATGAACACAAGAAGGATCTAATACACAACAATTTATCAAAAGCATTAGAAATAAAAATAAATAAAAATAGAAATAAAATTTTATAACCTTCTGTTATTTAATATGCATATATATATATATATATGTGTGTGTGTGTGTGTGTGTGTGTGTGTGTGTGTGTGTATGTATATATAAAACACACAAAGGTATCCCATACTAAAATAATTCAAATATTCATTCCATAAAAAATCAACATTATTTATTCACTTTTGTTCATTAAGCAATAAATTACATCATTTAGCATCTTCCATACTTTATATAGACTTTTCAGTTAACCTATTTACACTTCAACTAAGTTTCCTTTTGTCTTTATTCCTATGGTAGTTATTCCTATGGTAGTTACATAAGAGAATTTGATAAAAAAAAACTTGTAATTTTACCTATTTCAGTCATGAATCATTCTCAAAATATAATTTTATTAAGAATCAAAAATTATTAAAAGACTTTAATCAAATATTTTTCTGATAACATATTTCTCTGTGAAACATTTCTAAAGAGATATTTCCCTATACTCTTACTCATATATATATGTGTGTGTGCGTGTGTGTTTGTGTGTGTGTGTGTGTGTGTGTGTGCTTCTATGTGTGTATACTTGCTTATTCATGACGTCAAAAATTAATTTTAAACCCAACTAAATATTGGAATTATACAGTTTCCGTACTATATTGCAATCGCTACATCGACAGACAGGGATAATAAACGTCTGAGATAGATAGATAGATAGATAGATAGATAGATAGATAGATAGATAGATAGATAGATAGATAGATAGATATGAACAGACTGAGATAGATAGATAGATAGATAGATAGATAGATAGATAGATAGATAGATATGAACAGACTGAGATAGATAGATAGATAGATAGATAGATAGATAGATAGATAGATAGATAGATAGATAATGAACAGACATAGATAGATATATATATAGAGAGAGACAGAGACAGAGATTCTTCCTGTTGAATAGAAAGAATATGAGATGCATACATACATATCCCGAATAGACAGATAGATAATGAAGAGACAGAGATAGATAGATAGATAGATAGATAGATAGATAGATAGATAGATATGAACAGACTGAGATAGATAGATAGATAGATAGATAGATAGATAGATACACAGAGAGAAAGCTTCTTCCTGTTGAATAGAAAGAATATGAGATGCATACATACATATCCCGAATAGACAGATAGATAATGAAGAGACAGAGATAGATAGATAGATAGATAGATATGAACAGACTGAGATAGATAGATAGATAGATAGATAGATAGATAGATAGATAGATAGATAGATAGATACACAGAGAGAAAGCTTCTTCCTGTTGAATAGAAAGAATATGAGATGCATACATACATATCCCGAATAGACAGATAGATAATGAAGAGACAGAGATAGATAGATAGATAGATAGATAGATAGATAGATAGACAGACAGACAGACAGACAGAAAGCTTCTTCCTCTTGAATAGAAAGAATATGAGATGCATACATATATATCCCGAATAGACAGATAGATAATGAAGAGACATAGATAGATAGATAGATAGATAGATAGATAGATATATAGATAGATAGATAGATAGATAGATAGATAGATAGATAATGAACAGACTGAGTTAACTAGCCAACTATCTATCAAGACAAATAAAATAGATTATGAAGAAGCAACTAAAAGTCAAATGATATGTCAGTAGTCGTAAAATGTATTCAGCACAGCGACAAGGGGCAATCAAGAAGACAATGAAAACATCAAAACCAACTTTTCGTCACACAAGATAATGGAATTCTGCTTTAACGACGTGTTAACATGACGTTTTCTTTCACTGAACAAACTTCCCAGAGGATGATAATCCACAATCTTCAAGCGAGGAAATAAAAAAAACAAGGATTTAAAATAATAATAATAATAATATCTGGCTGGCACTGGCAATGTGGCTGTCAGTACTGTTGCTTCGGCATCTGGTGTGTGTACTGCTTAGTGGCAGTTTTCTTTATTTTGATGGTTAATAATAAAGGATATCAATTATGACTTGAATAAACCATTGATTTGAAGGAAAATAATTCCTTAGCGCTGTTATCACTGCCCTTGCAGTGAGAACAACGAGAAAGAACACCACCATCGCCACCATTCTTTTCTCCATGTGTTGTGTTCCGTCAGGTTAGTGGCGATCTTGGCTCTCCACAATTTCCTTTCCTGTCATTTATCCATAATAATTTTTGTCTTTTTGTTAATGTCTCGAAAACCTTGCTTCGCCGTCCATTCACCCAAGACGCCTGGGATGTTATGCGCTGATTCCCTCTGTCTCTCTCGCCTTCGATCTATCCTCTGGGTGATTCCAATTAATTTTTCCCCATAACAGGCTCTAGAAATTTCAACACTCTCTTCCTGAGGTTAAGGATTCTTGTTTACATTTTCATTCAAACTTCGACATTGCACACATGTTCAGTTCATGGTATTCTCAGTATTCTTGTGTAGAATGATATTTCTTATTCTTCTCTTTTCTTCGTCTTTCAAGAAATTGTCCAGCATTCACTGACATATAAGAGGGGGGATGTCAAGTAACAGTTCAGTAGTATTTGTTTTTAACGAATATTTCAAGTAATTTTTTTTGCTGTATTCCCGTATTCTCCAGAATCATCATCATCACCAACATCATCATTAATATTATTGCATGGTCTTCAGAATCATCAAGATCACCATTGATGTTATTGCATGTTCTTCAGAATCATCATAACCATCATCATCATTGATGTTATTGCATGTTCTTCAGAATCATCATCATCACCATTGATGTTATTGCATGTTCTTCAGAATCATCATCACCATCATCATCATTGATGTTATTGCATGTTCTTCAGAATCATCAACATCACCATTGATGTTATTGCATGTTCTTCAGAATCATCATCACCATCATCATCATTGATGTTATTGCATGTTCTTCTGAATCATCACCATCACCATCATCATCATTGATGTTATTGCATGTTCTTCTGAATCATCAACATCACCATCATCATCATTGATGTTATTGCATGTTCTTCAGAATCATCATCATCACCATTGATGTTATTGCATGTTCTTCAGAATTATCATGATCACCATCATCATCATTGATTTTATTGCATGTTCTTCAGAATCATCAGCATCACCATTGATGTTATTGCATGTTCTTCAGAATCATCATCATCACCAACATCATCATTGATGTTATTGCATGTTCTTCAGAATCATCCTCATTGATGTTATTGCATGTTCTTCTGAATCATCATCATCACCATCATCATCATTGATGTTATTGCATGTTCTTCAGAATCATCATCATCACAATTGATGTTATTGCATGTTCTTCAGAATCATCATCATTGATGTTATTGCATGTTCTTCAGAATCATCATCAACAGCATCATAATCATTGATGTTATTGCATGTTCTTCAGAATCATGATCATCACCATCATCAGCTTTGATGTTATTGCATGTTCTTCAGAATCATCATCATCACCATCATCATTATTGATGTTATTGCATGTTCTTCAGAATCATCATCATCGCCATCATCATCATTGATGTTATTGCATGTTCTTCAGAATCATCATCATCACCATTGATGTTATTGTATGTTCTTCAGAATCATCATCAACACCATCATCATCATTGATGTTATTGCATGTTCTTCAGAATCATCCTCATTGATGTTATTGCATGTTCTTCTGAATCATCATCATCACCATCATCATCATTGATGTTATTGCATGTTCTTCAGAATCATCATCATTACAATTGATGTTATTGCATGTTCTTCAGAATCATCATCATTGATGTTATTGCATGTTCTTCAGAATCATCATCAACACCATCATAATCATTGATGTTATTGCATGTTCTTCAGAATCATGATCATCACCATCATCAGCTTTGATGTTATTGCATGTTCTTCAGAATCATCATCATCACCATCATCATTATTGATGTTATTGCATGTTCTTCAGAATCATCATCTTCGCCATCATCATCATTGATGTTATTGCATGTTCTTCAGAATCATCATCATTACAATTGATGTTATTGCATGTTCTTCAGAATCATCATCAACACCATCATCATCATTGATGTTATTGCATGTTCTTCAGAATCATCATCATCACCATTGATGTTATTGTATGTTCTTCAGAATCATCATCAACACCATCATCATCATTGATGTTATTGCATGTTCTTCAGAATCATCCTCATTGATGTTATTGCATGTTCTTCTGAATCATCATCATCACCATCATCATCATTGATGTTATTGCATGTTCTTCAGAATCATCATCATTACAATTGATGTTATTGCATGTTCTTCAAAATCATCATCAACACCATCATCATCATTGATGTTATTGCATGTTCTTCAGAATCATCATCATCACCATTGATGTTATTGTATGTTCTTCAGAATCATCATCAACACCATCATCATCATTGATGTTATTGCATGTTCTTCAGAATCATCCTCATTGATGTTGTTGCATGTTCTTCTGAATCATCAACATCACCATCATCATCATTGATGTTATTGCATGTTCTTCAGAATCATCATCAACACCATCATCATCATTGATGTTATTGCATGTTCTTCAGAATCATCCTCATTGATGTTATTGCATGTTCTTCTGAATCATCATCATCACCATCATCATCATTGATGTTATTGCATGTTCTTCAGAATCATCATCATCACCATTGATGTTATTGTATGTTCTTCAGAATCATCATCAACACCATCATCATCATTGATGTTATTGCATGTTCTTCAGAATCATCCTCATTGATGTTATTGCATGTTCTTCTGAATCATCATCATCACCATCATCATCATTGATGTTATTGCATGTTCTTCAGAATCATCATCATCACCATTGATGTTATAGCATGTTCTTCAGAATCATCATCAACACCATCATCATCATTGATGTTATTGCATGTTCTTCAGAATCATCATCATCACCATTGATGTTATTGTATGTTCTTCAGAATCATCATCAACACCATCATCATCATTGATGTTATTGCATGTTCTTCAGAATCATCCTCATTGATGTTATTGCATGTTCTTCTGAATCATCATCATCACCATCATCATCATTGATGTTATTGCATGTTCTTCCGAATCATCATCATCACCATTGATGTTATTGTATGTTCTTCAGAATCATCATCAACACCATCATCATCATTGATGTTATTGCATGTTCTTCAGAATCATCATCATCACCATTGATGTTATTGTATGTTCTTCAGAATCATCATCAACACCATCATCATCATTGATGTTATTGCATGTTCTTCAGAATCATCCTCATTGATGTTATTGCATGTTCTTCTGAATCATCATCATCACCATCATCATCATTGATGTTATTGCATGTTCTTCAGAATCATCATCATCACCATTGATGTTATTGTATGTTCTTCAGAATCATCATCAACACCATCATCATCATTGATGTTATTGCATGTTCTTCAGAATCATCCTCATTGATGTTATTGCATGTTCTTCTGAATCATCATCATCACCATCATCATCATTGATGTTATTGCATGTTCTTCAGAATCATCATCATCACCATTGATGTTATAGCATGTTCTTCAGAATCATCATCAACACCATCATCATCATTGATGTTATTGCATGTTCTTCAGAATCATCATCATCACCATTGATGTTATTGTATGTTCTTCAGAATCATCATCAACACCATCATCATCATTGATGTTATTGCATGTTCTTCAGAATCATCCTCATTGATGTTATTGCATGTTCTTCTGAATCATCATCATCACCATCATCCTCATTGATGTTATTGTATGTTCTTCAGAATCATCATCAACACCATCATCATCATTGATGTTATTGCATGTTCTTCAGAATCATCCTCATTGATGTTATTGCATGTTCATCTGAATCATCATCATTACCATCATCATCATTGATGTTATTGCATGTTCTTCAGAATCATCATCATTACAATTGATGTTATTGCATGTTCTTCAGAATCATCATCATCGCCATTGATGTTATTGTATGTTCTTCTGAATTATCATCATCACCATCATCATCATTGATGTTATTGCATGTTCTTCAGAATCATCATCATTACAATTGATGTTATTGCATGTTCTTCAGAATCATCATCATCACCATTGATGTTATTGTATGTTCTTCTGAATCATCATCATCACCATCATCATCATTGATCTTATTGCATGTTCTTCAGAATCATCATCATTACAATTGATGTTATTGCATGTTCTTCAGAATCATCATCATCGCCATCATCATCATTGATGTTATTGCATGTTCTTCAGAATCATCATCATCACCATTGATGTTATTGTATGTTCTTCAGAATCATCAACACCATCATCCTCATTGATGTTATTGCATGTTCTTCTGAATCATCATCATTACCATCATCATCATTGATGTTATTGCATGTTCTTCAGAATCATCATCATTACAATTGATGTTATTGCATGTTCTTCAGAATCATCATCAACACCATCATCATCATTGATGTTATTGCATGTTCTTCAGAATCATCATCATCACCATTGATGTTATTGTATGTTCTTCAGAATCATCATCAACACCATCATCATCATTGATGTTATTGCATGTTCTTCAGAATCATCCTCATTGATGTTATTGCATGTTCTTCTGAATCATCATCATCACCATCATCATCATTGATGTTATTGCATGTTCTTCAGAATCATCATCATTACAATTGATGTTATTGCATGTTCTTCAGAATCATCATCATCGCCATCATAATCATTGATGTTATTGCATGTTCTTCAGAATCATCATCATCACCATTGATGTTATTGTATGTTCTTCAGAATCATCATCAACACCATAATCATCATTGATGTTATTGCATGTTCTTCAGAATCATCCTCATTGATGTTATTGCATGTTCTTCTGAATCATCATCATCACCATCATCATCATTGATGTTATTGCATGTTCTTCAGAATCATCATCATTACAATTGATGTTATTGCATGTTCTTCAGAATCATCATCAACACCATCATCATCATTGATGTTATTGCATGTTCTTCAGAATCATCATCATCACCATTGATGTTATTGTATGTTCTTCAGAATCATCATCAACACCATCATCATCATTGATGTTATTGCATGTTCTTCAGAATCATCCTCATTGATGTTATTGCATGTTCTTCTGAATCATCATCATCACCATCATCATCATTGAGGTTATTGCATGTTCTTCAGAATCATCATCATTACAATTGATGTTATTGCATGTTCTTCAGAATCATCATCATCGCCATCATCATCATTGATGTTATTGCATGTTCTTCAGAATCATCATCATCACCATTGATGTTATTGTATGTTCTTCAGAATCATCATCAACACCATCATCATCATTGATGTTATTGCATGTTCTTCAGAATCATCCTCATTGATGTTATTGCATGTTCTTCTGAATCATCATCATCACCATCATCATCATTGATGTTATTGCATGTTCTTCAGAATCATCATCATTACAATTGATGTTATTGCATGTTCTTCAGAATCATCATCATCGCCATCATCATCATTGATGTTATTGCATGTTCTTCAGAATCATCATCATCACCATTGATGTTATTGTATGTTCTTCAGAATCGACATCAACACCATCATCATCATTGATGTTATTGCATGTTCTTCAGAATCATCCTCATTGATGTTATTGCATGTTCTTCTGAATCATCATCATCACCATCATCATCATTGATGTTTTTGCATGTTCTTCAGAATCATCATCATTACAATTGATGTTATTGCATGTTCTTCAGAATCATCATCATTGATGTTATTGCATGTTCTTCAGAATCATCATCAACACCATCATAATCATTGATGTTATTGCCTGTTCTTCAGAATCATGATCATCACCATCATCAGCTTTGATGTTATTGCATGTTCTTCAGAATCATCATCATCGCCATCATCATCATTGATGTTATTGCATGTTCTTCAGAAACATCATCATCACCATTGATGTTATTGTATGTTCTTCAGAATCATCATCAACACCATCATCATCATTGATGTTATTGCATGTTCTTCAGAATCATCCTCATTGATGTTGTTGCATGTTCTTCTGAATCATCAACATCACCATCAACATCATTGATGTTATTGCATGTTCTTCAGAATCATCATCATTACAATTGATGTTATTGCATGTTCTTCAGAATCATCATCATCGCCATCATCATCATTGATGTTATTGCATGTTCTTCAGAATCATCATCAACACCATCATCACCATTGATGTTATTGCATGTTCTTCAGAATCATCCTCATTGATGTTATTGCATGTTCTTCTGAATCATCATCATCACCATCATCATCATTGATGTTATTGCATGTTCTTCAGAATCATCATCATCACCATTGATGTTATTGTATGTTCTTCAGAATCATCATCAACACCATCATCATCATTGATGTTATTGCATGTTCTTCAGAATCATCCTCATTGATGTTATTGCATGTTCTTCTGAATCATCATCATCACCATTATCATCATTGATGTTATTGCATGTTCTTCAGAATCATCATCATTACAATTGATGTTATTGCATGTTCTTCAAAATCATCATCAACACCATCATCATCATTGATGTTATTGCATGTTCTTCAGAATCATCATCATCACCATTGATGTTATTGTATGTTCTTCAGAATCATCATCAACACCATCATCATCATTGATGTTATTGCATGTTCTTCAGAATCATCCTCATTGATGTTGTTGCATGTTCTTCTGAATCATCAACATCACCATCATCATCATTGATGTTATTGCATGTTCTTCAGAATCATCATCATTACAATTGATGTTATTGCATGTTCTTCAGAATCATCATCATCGCCATCATCATCATTGATGTTATTGCATGTTCTTCAGAATCATCATCAACACCATCATCATCATTGATGTTATTACATGTTCTTCAGAATCATCCTCATTGATGTTATTGCATGTTCTTCTGAATCATCATCATCACCATCATCATCATTGATGTTATTGCATTTTCTTCAGAATCATCATCATCACCATTGATGTTATTGTATGTTCTTCAGAATCATCATCAACACCATCATCATCATTGATGTTATTGCATGTTCTTCAGAATCATCCTCATTGATGTTATTGCATGTTCTTCTGAATCATCATCATCACCATCATCATCATTGATGTTATTGCATGTTCTTCAGAATCATCATCATCACCATTGATGTTATTGTATGTTCTTCAGAATCATCATCAACACCATCATCATCATTGATGTTATTGCATGTTCTTCAGAATCATCCTCATTGATGTTATTGCATGTTCTTCTGAATCATCATCATCACCATCATCATCATTGATGTTATTGCATGTTCTTCAGAATCATCATCATTACAATTTATGTTATTGCATGTTCTTCAGAATCATCATCAACACCATCATCCTCATTGATATTATTGCATGTTCTTCTGAATCATCATCATCACCATCATCATCATTGATGTTATTGCATGTTCTTCAGAATCATCATCATCACCATTGATGTTATTGCATGTTCTTCAGAATCAACATCAACACCATCATCATCATTGATGTTATTGCATGTTCTTCAGAATCATCATCATCACCATTGATGTTATTGTATGTTCTTCAGAATCATCATCAACACCATCATCATCATTGATGTTATTGCATGTTCTTCAGAATCATCCTCATTGATGTTATTGCATGTTCTTCTGAATCATCATCATCACCATCATCATCATTGATGTTATTGCATGTTCTTCCGAATCATCATCATCACTATTGATGTTATTGTATGTTCTTCAGAATCATCATCAACACCATCATCATCATTGATGTTATTGCATGTTCTTCAGAATCATCCTCATTGATGTTATTGCATGTTCATCTGAATCATCATCATTACCATCATCATCATTGATGTTATTGCATGTTCTTCAGAATCATCATCATTACAATTGATGTTATTGCATGTTCTTCAGAATCATCATCATCGCCATTGATGTTATTGTATGTTCTTCTGAATTATCATCATCACCATCATCATCATTGATGTTATTGCATGTTCTTCAGAATCATCATCATTACAATTGATGTTATTGCATGTTCTTCAGAATCATCATCATCACCATTGATGTTATTGTATGTTCTTCTGAATCATCATCATCACCATCATCATCATTGATGTTATTGCATGTTCTTCAGAATCATCATCATTACAATTGATGTTATTGCATGTTCTTCAGAATCATCATCATCGCCATCATCATCATTGATGTTATTGCATGTTCTTCAGAATCATCATCATCACCATTGATGTTATTGTATGTTCTTCAGAATCATCATCAACACCATCATCATCATTGATGTTATTGCATGTTCTTCAGAATCATCCTCATTGATGTTATTGCATGTTCTTCTGAATCATCATCATCACCATCATCATCATTGAGGTTATTGCATGTTCTTCAGAATCATCATCATTACAATTGATGTTATTGCATGTTCTTCAGAATCATCATCATCGCCATCATCATCATTGATGTTATTGCATGTTCTTCAGAATCATCATCATCACCATTGATGTTATTGTATGTTCTTCAGAATCATCATCAACACCATCATCATCATTGATGTTATTGCATGTTCTTCAGAATCATCCTCATTGATGTTATTGCATGTTCTTCTGAATCATCATCATCACCATCATCATCATTGATGTTATTGCATGTTCTTCAGAATCATCATCATTACAATTGATGTTATTGCATGTTCTTCAGAATCATCATCATCGCCATCATCATCATTGATGTTATTGCATGTTCTTCAGAATCATCATCATCACCATTGATGTTATTGTATGTTCTTCAGAATCATCATCAACACCATCATCATAATTGATGTTATTGCATGTTCTTCAGAATCATCCTCATTGATGTTATTGCATGTTCTTCTGAATCATCATCATCACCATCATCATCATTGATGTTATTGCATGTTCTTCAGAATCATCATCATTACAATTGATGTTATTGCATGTTCTTCAGAATCATCATCATCGCCATCATCATCATTGATGTTATTGCATGTTCTTCAGAATCATCATCATCACCATTGATGTTATTGTATGTTCTTCAGAATCATCATCAACACCATCATCATCATTGATGTTATTGCATGTTCTTCAGAATCATCCTCATTGATGTTATTGCATGTTCTTCTGAATCATCATCATCACCATCATCATCATTGATGTTTTTGCATGTTCTTCAGAATCATCATCATTACAATTGATGTTATTGCATGTTCTTCAGAATCATCATCATTGATGTTATTGCATGTTCTTCAGAATCATCATCAACACCATCATAATCATTGATGTTATTGCCTGTTCTTCAGAATCATGATCATCACCATCATCAGCTTTGATGTTATTGCATGTTCTTCAGAATCATCATCATCGCCATCATCATCATTGATGTTATTGCATGTTCTTCAGAATCATCATCATCACCATTGATGTTATTGTATGTTCTTCAGAATCATCATCAACACCATCATCATCATTGATGTTATTGCATGTTCTTCAGAATCATCCTCATTGATGTTGTTGCATGTTCTTCTGAATCATCAACATCACCATCATCATCATTGATGTTATTGCATGTTCTTCAGAATCATCATCATTACAATTGATGTTATTGCATGTTCTTCAGAATCATCATCATCGCCATCATCATCATTGATGTTATTGCATGTTCTTCAGAATCATCATCAACACCATCATCACCATTGATGTTATTGCATGTTCTTCAGAATCATCCTCATTGATGTTATTGCATGTTCTTCTGAATCATCATCATCACCATCATCATCATTGATGCTATTGCATGTTCTTCAGAATCATCATCATCACCATTGATGTTATTGTATGTTCTTCAGAATCATCATCAACACCATCATCATCATTGATGTTATTGCATGTTCTTCAGAATCATCCTCATTGATGTTATTGCATGTTCTTCTGAATCATCATCATCACCATCATCATCATTGATGTTATTGCATGTTCTTCAGAATCATCATCATTACAATTGATGTTATTGCATGTTCTTCAAAATCATCATCAACACCATCATCATCATTGATGTTATTGCATGTTCTTCAGAATCATCATCATCACCATTGATGTTATTGTATGTTCTTCAGAATCATCATCAACACCATCATCATCATTGATGTTATTGCATGTTCTTCAGAATCATCCTCATTGATGTTGTTGCATGTTCTTCTGAATCATCAACATCACCATCATCATCATTGATGTTATTGCATGTTCTTCAGAATCATCATCATTACAATTGATGTTATTGCATGTTCTTCAGAATCATCATCATCGCCATCATCATCATTGATGTTATTGCATGTTCTTCAGAATCATCATCAACACCATCATCACCATTGATGTTATTGCATGTTCTTCAGAATCATCCTCATTGATGTTATTGCATGTTCTTCTGAATCATCATCATCACCATCATCATCATTGATGTTATTGCATGTTCTTCAGAATCATCATCATCACCATTGATGTTATTGTATGTTCTTCAGAATCATCATCAACACCATCATCATCATTGATGTTATTGCATGTTCTTCAGAATCATCCTCATTGATGTTATTGCATGTTCTTCTGAATCATCATCATCACCATCATCATCATTGATGTTATTGCATGTTCTTCAGAATCATCATCATTACAATTGATGTTATTGCATGTTCTTCAAAATCATCATCAACACCATCATCATCATTGATGTTATTGCATGTTCTTCAGAATCATCATCATCACCATTGATGTTATTGTATGTTCTTCAGAATCATCATCAACACCATCATCATCATTGATGTTATTGCATGTTCTTCAGAATCATCCTCATTGATGTTGTTGCATGTTCTTCTGAATCATCAACATCACCATCATCATCATTGATGTTATTGCATGTTCTTCAGAATCATCATCATTACAATTGATGTTATTGCATGTTCTTCAGAATCATCATCATCGCCATCATCATCATTGATGTTATTGCATGTTCTTCAGAATCATCATCATCACCATTGATGTTATTGTATGTTCTTCAGAATCATCATCAACACCATCATCATCATTGATGTTATTGCATGTTCTTCAGAATCATCCTCATTGATGTTATTGCATGTTCTTCTGAATCATCATCATCACCATCATCATCATTGATGTTATTGCATGTTCTTCAGAATCATCATCATTACAATTTATGTTATTGCATGTTCTTCAGAATCATCATCAACACCATCATCCTCATTGATGTTATTGCATGTTCTTCTGAATCATCATCATCACCATCATCATCATTGATGTTATTGCATGTTCTTCAGAATCATCATCATCACCATTGATGTTATTGCATGTTCTTCAGAATCATCATCAACACCATCATCATCATTGATGTTATTGCATGTTCTTCAGAATCATCATCATCACCATTGATGTTATTGTATGTTCTACAGAATCATCATCAACACCATCATCATCATTGATGTTATTGCATGTTCTTCAGAATCATCCTCATTGATGTTATTGCATGTTCTTCTGAATCATCATCATCACCATCATCATCATTGATGTTATTGCATGTTCTTCCGAATCATCATCATCACTATTGATGTTATTGTATGTTCTTCAGAATCATCAACAAAACCATCATCATCATTGATGTTATTGCATGTTCTTCAGAATCATCCTCATTGATGTTATTGCATGTTCATCTGAATCATCATCATTACCATCATCATCATTGATGTTATTGCATGTTCTTCAGAATCATCATCATTACAATTGATGTTATTGCATGTTCTTCAGAATCATCATCATCGCCATTGATGTTATTGTATGTTCTTCTGAATTATCATCATCACCATCATCATCATTGATGTTATTGCATGTTCTTCAGAATCATCATCATTACAATTGATGTTATTGCATGTTCTTCAGAATCATCATCATCACCATTGATGTTATTGTATGTTCTTCTGAATCATCATCATCACCATCATCATCATTGATGTTATTGCATGTTCTTCAGAATGATCATCATTACAATTGATGTTATTGCATGTTCTTCAGAATCATCATCATCGCCATCATCATCATTGATGTTATTGCATGTTCTTCAGAATCATCATCATCACCATTGATGTTATTGTATGTTCTTCAGAATCATCAACACCATCATCATCATTGATGTTATTGCATGTTCTTCAGAATCATCCTCATTGATGTTATTGCATGTTCTTCTGAATCATCATCATTACCATCATCATCATTGATGTTATTGCATGTACTTCAGAATCATCATCATTACAATTGATGTTATTGCATGTTCTTCAGAATCATCAACAACACCATCATCATCATTGATGTTATTGCATGTTCTTCAGAATCATCATCATCACCATTGATGTTATTGTATGTTCTTCAGAATCATCATCAACACCATCATCATCATTGATGTTATTGCATGTTCTTCAGAATCATCCTCATTGATGTTATTGCATGTTCTTCTGAATCATCATCATCACCATCATCATCATTGATGTTATTGCATGTTCTTCAGAATCATCATCATTACAATTGATGTTATTGCATGTTCTTCAGAATCATCATCATCGCCATCATCATCATTGATGTTATTGCATGTTCTTCAGAATCATCATCATCACCATTGATGTTATTGTATGTTCTTCAGAATCATCATCAACACCATCATCATCATTGATGTTATTGCATGTTCTTCAGAATCATCCTCATTGATGTTATTGCATGTTCTTCTGAATCATCATCATCACCATCATCATCATTGATGTTATTGCATGTTCTTCAGAATCATCATCATTACAATTGATGTTATTGCATGTTCTTCAGAATCATCATCAACACCATCATCATCATTGATGTTATTGCATGTTCTTCAGAATCATCATCATCACCATTGATGTTATTGTATGTTCTTCAGAATCATCATCAACACCATCATCATCATTGATGTTATTGCATGTTCTTCAGAATCATCCTCATTGATGTTATTGCATGTTCTTCTGAATCATCATCATCACCATCATCATCATTGAGGTTATTGGATGTTCTTCAGAATCATCATCATTACAATTGATGTTATTGCATGTTCTTCAGAATCATCATCATCGCCATCATCATCATTGATGTTATTGCATGTTCTTCAGAATCATCATCATCACCATTGATGTTATTGTATGTTCTTCAGAATCTTTCATCAACACCATCATCATCATTGATGTTATTGCATGTTCTTCAGAATCATCCTCATTGATGTTATTGCATGTTCTTCTGAATCATCATCATCACCATCATCATCATTGATGTTATTGCATGTTCTTCAGAATCATCATCATTACAATTGATGTTATTGCATGTTCTTCAGAATCATCATCATCGCCATCATCATCATTGATGTTCTTGCATGTTCTTCAGAATCATCATCATCACCATTGATGTTATTGTATGTTCTTCAGAATCATCATCAACACCATCATCATCATTGATGTTATTGCATGTTCTTCAGAATCATCCTCATTGATGTTATTGCATGTTCTTCTGAATCATCATCATCACCATCATCATCATTGATGTTATTGCATGTTCTTCAGAATCATCATCATCACCATTGATGTTATTGTATGTTCTTCAGAATCTTTCATCAACACCATCATCATCATTGATGTTATTGCATGTTCTTCAGAATCATCCTCATTGATGTTATTTCATGTTCTTCTGAATCATCATCATCACCATCATCATCATTGATGTTATTGCATGTTCTTCAGAATCATCATCATTACAATTGATGTTATTGCATGTTCTTCAGAATCATCATCATCGCCATCATCATCATTGATGTTCTTGCATGTTCTTCAGAATCATCATCATCACCATTGATGTTATTGTATGTTCTTCAGAATCATCATCAACACCATCATCATCATTGATGTTATTGCATGTTCTTCAGAATCATCCTCATTGATGTTATTGCATGTTCTTCTGAATCATCATCATCACCATCATCATCATTGATGTTATTGCATGTTCTTCAGAATCATCATCATCACCATTGATGTTATTGTATGTTCTTCAGAATCGACATCAACACCATCATCATCATTGATGTTATTGCATGTTCTTCAGAATCATCCTCATTGATGTTATTGCATGTTCTTCTGAATCATCATCATCACCATCATCATCATTGATGTTTTTGCATGTTCTTCAGAATCATCATCATTACAATTGATGTTATTGCATGTTCTTCAGAATCATCATCATTGATGTTATTGCATGTTCTTCAGAATCATCATCAACACCATCATAATCATTGATGTTATTGCCTGTTCTTCAGAATCATGATCATCACCATCATCAGCTTTGATGTTATTGCATGTTCTTCAGAATCATCATCATCGCCATCATCATCATTGATGTTATTGCATGTTCTTCAGAATCATCATCATCACCATTGATGTTATTGTATGTTCTTCAGAATCATCATCAACACCATCATCATCATTGATGTTATTGCATGTTCTTCAGAATCATCCTCATTGATGTTATTGCATGTTCTTCTGAATCATCATCATCACCATCATCATCATTGATGTTATTGCATGTTCTTCAGAATCATCATCATTACAATTGATGTTATTGCATGTTCTTCAGAATCATCATCATTGATGTTATTGCATGTTCTTCAGAATCATCATCAACACCATCATCATCATTGATGTTATTGCATGTTCTTCAGAATCATCATCATCATCATTGATGTTATTGCATGTTCTTCAGAATCATCATCATCACCATCATCATTATTGATGTTATTGCATGTTCTTCAGAATCATCATCATCGCCATCATCATCATTGATGTTATTGCATGTTCTTCAGAATCATCATCATCACCATTGATGTTATTGTATGTTCTTCAGAATCATCATCAACACCATCATCATCATTGATGTTATTGCATGTTCTTCAGAATCATCATCATCATCATTGATGTTATTGCATGTTCTTCAGAATCATCATCAACACCATCATCATCATTGATGTTATTGCATGTTCTTCAGAATCATCCTCATTGATGTTATTGCATGTTCTTCTGAATCATCATCATTACCATCATCATCATTGATGTTATTGCATGTTCTTCAGAATCATCATCATTACAATTGATGTTATTGCATGTTCTTCAGAATCATCATCAACACCATCATCATCATTGATGTTATTGCATGTTCTTCAGAATCATCATCATCACCATTGATGTTATTGTATGTTCTTCAGAATCATCATCAACACCATCATCATCATTGATGTTATTGCATGTTCTTCAGAATCATCCTCATTGATGTTATTGCATGTTCTTCTGAATCATCATCATCACCATCATCATCATTGATGTTATTGCATGTTCTTCAGAATCATCATCATCACCATTGATGTTATTGTATGTTCTTCAGAATCGACATCAACACCATCATCATCATTGATGTTATTGCATGTTCTTCAGAATCATCCTCATTGATGTTATTGCATGTTCTTCTGAATCATCATCATCACCATCATCATCATTGATGTTTTTGCATGTTCTTCAGAATCATCATCATTACAATTGATGTTATTGCATGTTCTTCAGAATCATCATCATTGATGTTATTGCATGTTCTTCAGAATCATCATCAACACCATCATAATCATTGATGTTATTGCCTGTTCTTCAGAATCATGATCATCACCATCATCAGCTTTGATGTTATTGCATGTTCTTCAGAATCATCATCATCGCCATCATCATCATTGATGTTATTGCATGTTCTTCAGAATCATCATCATCACCATTGATGTTATTGTATGTTCTTCAGAATCATCATCAACACCATCATCATCATTGATGTTATTGCATGTTCTTCAGAATCATCCTCATTGATGTTATTGCATGTTCTTCTGAATCATCATCATCACCATCATCATCATTGATGTTATTGCATGTTCTTCAGAATCATCATCATTACAATTGATGTTATTGCATGTTCTTCAGAATCATCCTCATTGATGTTATTGCATGTTCTTCAGAATCATCATCAACACCATCATCATCATTGATGTTATTGCATGTTCTTCAGAATCATCATCATCATCATTGATGTTATTGCATGTTCTTCAGAATCATCATCATCACCATCATCATTATTGATGTTATTGCATGTTCTTCAGAATCATCATCATCGCCATCATCATCATTGATGTTATTGCATGTTCTTCAGAATCATCATCATCACCATTGATGTTATTGTATGTTCTTCAGAATCATCATCAACACCATCATCATCATTGATGTTATTGCATGTTCTTCAGAATCATCATCATCATCATTGATGTTATTGCATGTTCTTCAGAATCATCATCAACACCATCATCATCATTGATGTTATTGCATGTTCTTCAGAATCATCCTCATTGATGTTATTGCATGTTCTTCTGAATCATCATCATTACCATCATCATCATTGATGTTATTGCATGTTCTTCAGAATCATCATCATTACAATTGATGTTATTGCATGTTCTTCAGAATCATCATCAACACCATCATCATCATTGATGTTATTGCATGTTCTTCAGAATCATCATCATCACCATTGATGTTATTGTATGTTCTTCAGAATCATCATCAACACCATCATCATCATTGATGTTATTGCATGTTCTTCAGAATCATCCTCATTGATGTTATTGCATGTTCTTCTGAATCATCATCATCACCTTCATCATCATTGATGTTATTGCATGTTCTTCAGAATCATCATCATTACAATTGATGTTATTGCATGTTCTTCAGAATCATCATCATCGCCATCATCATCATTGATGTTATTGCATGTTCTTCAGAATCATCATCATCACCATTGATGTTATTGTATGTTCTTCAGAATCATCATCAACACCATCATCTTCATTGATGTTATTGCATGTTCTTCAGAATCATCCTCATTGATGTTATTGCATGTTCTTCTGAATCATCATCATCACCATCATCATCATTGATGTTATTGCATGTTCTTCAGAATCATCATCATCACCATTGATGTTATTGTATGTTCTTCAGAATCGACATCAACACCATCATAATCATTAATGTTATTGCATGTTCTTCAGAATCATCCTCATTGATGTTATTGCATGTTCTTCTGAATCATCATCATCACCATCATCATCATTGATGTTTTTGCATGTTCTTCAGAATCATCATCATTACAATTGATGTTATTGCATGTTCTTCAGAATCGACATCAACACCATCATAATCATTAATGTTATTGCATGTTCTTCAGAATCATCCTCATTGATGTTATTGCATGTTCTTCTGAATCATCATCATCACCATCATCATCATTGATGTTTTTGCATGTTCTTCAGAATCATCATCATTACAATTGATGTTATTGCATGTTCTTCAGAATCATCATCATTGATGTTATTGCATGTTCTTCAGAATCATCATCAACACCATCATAATCATTGATGTTATTGCCTGTTCTTCAGAATCATGATCATCACCATCATCAGCTTTGATGTTATTGCATGTTCTTCAGAATCATCATCATCGCCATCATCATCATTGATGTTATTGCATGTTCTTCAGAATCATCATCATCACCATTGATGTTATTGTATGTTCTTCAGAATCATCATCAACACCATCATCATCATTGATGTTATTGCATGTTCTTCAGAATCATCCTCATTGATGTTGTTGCATGTTCTTCTGAATCATCAACATCACCATCATCATCATTGATGTTATTGCATGTTCTTCAGAATCATCATCATCACCATCATCATCATTGATGTTATTGCATGTTCTTCAGAATCATCATCATTACAATTGATGTTATTGCATGTTCTTCAGAATCATCATCATTGATGTTATTGCATGTTCTTCAGAATCATCATCAACACCATCATCATCATTGATGTTATTGCATGTTCTTCAGAATCATCATCATCATCATTGATGTTATTGCATGTTCTTCAGAATCATCATCATCACCATCATCATTATTGATGTTATTGCATGTTCTTCAGAATCATCATCATCGCCATCATCATCATTGATGTTATTGCATGTTCTTCAGAATCATCATCATCACCATTGATGTTATTGAATGTTCTTCAGAATCATCATCAACACCATCATCATCATTGATGTTATTGCATGTTCTTCAGAATCATCATCATCATCATTGATGTTATTGCATGTTCTTCAGAATCATCATCAACACCATCATCATCATTGATGTTATTGCATGTTCTTCAGAATCATCCTCATTGATGTTATTGCATGTTCTTCTGAATCATCATCATTACCATCATCATCATTGATGTTATTGCATGTTCTTCAGAATCATCATCATTACAATTGATGTTATTGCATGTTCTTCAGAATCATCATCAACACCATCATCATCATTGATGTTATTGCATGTTCTTCAGAATCATCATCATCACCATTGATGTTATTGTATGTTCTTCAGAATCATCATCAACACCATCATCATCATTGATGTTATTGCATGTTCTTCAGAATCATCCTCATTGATGTTATTGCATGTTCTTCTGAATCATCATCATCACCATCATCATCATTGATGTTATTGCATGTTCTTCAGAATCATCATCATTACAATTGATGTTATTGCATGTTCTTCAGAATCATCATCATCGCCATCATCATCATTGATGTTATTGCATGTTCTTCAGAATCATCATCATCACCATTGATGATATTGTATGTTCTTCAGAATCATCATCAACACCATCATCATCATTGATGTTATTGCATGTTCTTCAGAATCATCCTCATTGATGTTATTGCATGTTCTTCTGAATCATCATCATCACCATCATCATCATTGATGTTATTGCATGTTCTTCAGAATCATCATCATTACAATTGATGTTATTGCATGTTCTTCAGAATCATCATCATCGCCATCATCATCATTGATGTTATTGCATGTTCTTCAGAATCATCATCATCACCATTGATGTTATTGTATGTTCTTCAGAATCATCATCAACACCATCATCATCATTGATGTTATTGCATGTTCTTCAGAATCATCCTCATTGATGTTATTGCATGTTCTTCTGAATCATCATCATCACCATCATCATCATTGATGTTATTGCATGTTCTTCAGAATCATCATCATTACAATTGATGTTATTGCATGTTCTTCAGAATCATCATCATCGCCATCATCATCATTGATGTTATTGCATGTTCTTCAGAATCATCATCATCACCATTGATGTTATTGTATGTTCTTCAGAATCATCATCAACACCATCATCATCATTGATGTTATTGCATGTTCTTCAGAATCATCCTCATTGATGTTATTGCATGTTCTTCTGAATCATCATCATCACCATCATCATCATTGATGTTATTGCATGTTCTTCAGAATCATCATCATCACCATTGATGTTATTGTATGTTCTTCAGAATCATCATCAACACCATCATCATCATTGATGTTATTGCATGTTCTTCAGAATCATCCTCATTGATGTTATTGCATGTTCTTCTGAATCATCATCATCACCATCATCATCATTGATGTTATTGCATGTTCTTCAGAATCATCATCATTACAATTGATGTTATTGCATGTTCTTCAGAATCATCATCATTGATGTTATTGCATGTTCTTCAGAATCATCATCAACACCATCATAATCATTGATGTTATTGCATGTTCTTCAGAATCATGATCATCACCATCATCAGCTTTGATGTTATTGCATGTTCTTCAGAATCATCATCATCACCATCATCATTATTGATGTTATTGCATGTTCTTCAGAATCATCATCATCGCCATCATCATCATTGATGTTATTGCATGTTCTTCAGAATCATCATCATCACCATTGATGTTATTGTATGTTCTTCAGAATCATCATCAACACCATCATCATCATTGATGTTATTGCATGTTCTTCAGAATCATCCTCATTGATGTTATTGCATGTTCTTCTGAATCATCATCATCACCATCATCATCATTGATGTTATTGCATGTTCTTCAGAATCATCATCATTACAATTGATGTTATTGCATGTTCTTCAGAATCATCATCATTGATGTTATTGCATGTTCTTCAGAATCATCATCAACACCATCATCATCATTGATGTTATTGCATGTTTTTCAGAATCATCATCATCATCATTGATGTTATTGCATGTTCTTCAGAATCATCATCATCACCATCATCATTATTGATGTTATTGCATGTTCTTCAGAATCATCATCATCGCCATCATCATCATTGATGTTATTGCATGTTCTTCAGAATCATCATCATCACCATTGATGTTATTGTATGTTCTTCAGAATCATCATCAACACCATCATCATCATTGATGCTATTGCATGTTCTTCAGAATCATCATCATCATCATTGATGTTATTGCATGTTCTTCAGAATCATCATCAACACCATCAACATTGATGTTATTGCATGTTCTTCAGAATCATCATCATCATCATTGATGTTATTGCATGTTCTTCAGAATCATCATCATCACAATTGATGTTATTGCATGTTCTTCAGAATCATCATCATCACCATCATCATCATTGATGTTATTGCATGTTCTTCCGATTCATCATCATCATCATTGATGTTATTGCATGTTCTTCAGAATCATCATCATCACCATCATCATTATTGATGTTATTTCATGTTCTTCAGAATCATCATCATCACCATTAATGTTATTGCATGTTCTTCAGAATCATCATCATCACCATCATCATCATTGATGTTATTGCATGTTCTTCAGTATCATCATCATCACCATTGATATTATTGCATGTTCTTCAGAATCATCATCATCACCATTGATGTTATTGCATGTTCTTTAGTATCATCATCATCACCATTGATGTTATTGCATGTTCTTCAGAATCATCATCATCACTATCATCATCGTTGATGTTAGTTCATTTTCTTCAAAATCATCATCATCTTCACCATCATGAACATTTATATTATTGCATGTTCTTCAGAATCATTATCATCATGGCCATCATGACCATTGATATTATTGCATATTCACACAAGGTCTCCGATTGGTTTTCACTCTGGGTCTTGTGACAACAAGTACCCTCAAACTCCGACACAGTCTTTTCTTGTGGGGGGGTGCGGATTCTGCTGTTATGTCGAGGTGTCCGGTCTTCATACTTCATCAAACATCTATAATTCATTAACTATTCGCATGCATCAGTAATAACTGGTGCTCTGCACTGGAGATCAACTTACAGAAAGTCTCCACAAAATTCCAAGACTCTTCTTAGTGTTCTGTATGCTTATTACTAATAGTAAGATATTTCCTTAATTTTCAAGATTTTCTTCCATCCTCTTTGGGGATGTTTCCACAAAAACCTTTTTTACATTGTAAACTATTTATTTAGTCCCAACATCTGAATTTGTCTTGGGTTTATTTTTCTTCCTACTTATATCTTCGGTTCTCTTAGGGGTGGTGATAACGAGCCCAGTATCAGGAATGACTAATTTCTTTGCGAGTTTAGTAGAAAGTGTTGAAGGGCAGGATTATGTATTTCATGTCATCTTTGTTAGAAGTGTTATGGTGGTGTCTGTTGTTTTGGTTTTGTGGATTTTGTTTGCACGTTTTGGAGGGCGGGGTTGCGTTGAGGATAAAATGCTGTGTGTAGCAGAGAAGTTCGAAAGTTTTCTCAATATATTTCTTTTCTTCATTTATCTGGGCGAGACATCATGCGATCTAAAAGCCTGCATCTACGAACACAAGAGAGAATTGCGTTTGGACAAACGATCTTTCTCTTTCTGCATCAAAACGATGCTGGAGATAACTTTGATTCCAATAATGCCACACTAATTAAAAAATAACATTATACTTTAAGGAGAAAATACATTGAAAACTTAATAATAACATTATTACCAACTATAAACCCATGCCTAAAATAATACATTACATCGCCATCTTTCTTTGAAACCATTCTTAACGAATCTAACTTATATCTATCTAATGCAAAAATACATGTTTAAAAAGATCAACCAGAAATTAGAATGATGTAAGACTCCTGACTTACCCGCACAAAGATGAAAACATTAGAACTCCCACTAGACAGACACACATACACAATTAAGTAAAATATTACCATCCAGTACCCACTTAGACTTACAATAATCTTCACAAACTTATATACATATACAATTATCAACGGTTTTAATACACGCGACACGTGTCTGACCAATGAGAACTGACCCAAACAAAATTTAAAATACCAGAGTTTGTCTTTTTTCTCTCAGTCTCTGACGAAGCTTTAATAAATGTGAAACATGTTAGATTGATATAAGTTTCCTATTTTTTCTTCATTTGATCGCACACACACACACACACACATATATATATATATATATATATATATATATATATATATATATATAAACTACTGACAACAGACTATCATATGAAA
This sequence comes from Acanthosepion lycidas, assembly GCA_963932145.1. Taxonomy (NCBI): domain Eukaryota; kingdom Metazoa; phylum Mollusca; class Cephalopoda; order Sepiida; family Sepiidae; genus Acanthosepion; species Acanthosepion lycidas. Next base: position 38,499,409 of record OZ010578.1, on the reverse strand, counting down.
TAACAAACGAAAAAAGCCATGTGAATAGTTCTAATAAGTGATTACTCAACATCTGAAAATAATAGAAAACTATTAGTCAAAAAATAATTTGCATGCCAGTTTGTTTGGTTTTAGTAGAAAATAAAAAGGCTGATTGAGTAGAACACTCGGTAGGCGAACGGATGCCTTTCTATGAGAGTCTACAGAAAGGATCGGCACCCAGCCTGACCCAAATTCTCAAAATCTAGTCAAATAAGAAATGGCTAAATCAGAAATTTAAAAAAAAATCTTTCTTGGTTGAGTCGCGGATTTTTTTAGAACCCACTTGTATTTAACTGTAATATTCGAACTGTACCTTAGCTTTCAATGGAACCGGATAACCTCTAGCCGAAATTAGCTTGAGAAGAACTTTTACTCTGTCCCCATTATCTTAATGATGCTTAATCTCGTCCTGTAGACTTTTAAGAGAGGAACTTAATTTATAAAACTAAACAGATAAACGCACAAATATCCTCCTAGGTATGACGATAAACTACATCCAAAAGCAAAGCCTCTGATCGAGAGATTTTGAAGAGCTTGTAACCACCACTTCATTGCTGATGTTCCCAGGTCCACCCTGACACGGGGTGGTAGCACCTGTTAGGGTTCCAACGATGAGAAAATAGTGAACCACCAAACTGAGGTCAAAATCTTAAGATATAAAAATACATTAGAAAAAATTTTTAGCAATATATTTTCATGGTAAAAAACTAAAAAGAAAAATATAATGAATTACCAGCAATACTATTTTGGGGGGAAAAAAATTACCATAGCTCACAAGAAAATAAAATTTTGATATTAAATGACTCATAAGATGTTTATATGCCATTAAACAAACAAACGAAACCCAAACTGACAAATAAAAAGTAAAAATAAATAAAGTAAAACGTCTTGATTTTTGTCAATGGTTTATTGGGAAACAATGATACATTTACTAGGACTCGTCAGTAAATTTAAAGAAATGCAAGATGGAATCAGGGAATATGCAATGCTTAAGATGCACAAAAGAATGCAACAATAAACAGAAAGAACTAAAACTGGCCTTTCTAAAGGCGTCGCTGGAAAAGTCAGTAGGCTCGTGAGTGCAGTTCAAAATTGTTTTCGTTTTGTTTGTTTTTTTTAACCCTTTTTATTCAACACGTTACTGATCATTCCATGCATCAAAATCCCTCTAGGGGCTCGTCTGCTCTTTTTATGGATTGGGGAAGCCTGGATTTTTGAATTCTCCCATTCTCAACAAAAAAAGCTATAATCGTAAGTATGAAGGCCTCTTTCTCCTTTATATGAATTTTTTTCCTAAAAGAGGGTGTATTTGTGAATGAGCATGTGAGTGTTTATGTGGGGGGTGCACGAGAGATGCATAAATGAATATAGAATTTTTTTTTTTTTTTTTTTTTTTTTTAGAATGAAGAAACATGCCCATTGCTGATCATTCTGTATGGCAAAATAAGTCTTGGCGCTCATCCGCTTCATTTATGAATTGGGGAAGAATAAATTTTGGATTCTCCCATTCTGGTGGGGGTGGAGTGTCCGCCGATGAATTTGATTGGAGGAAAGCTGATCTGCATTTTTGGGGGGGTTACTAAATCTCTTTTAAAGCCATTTGCATTCTGAAAAATTTTTACACGTCTTGTTGCTCGGACACATGTTGGTATTTGATCACCACAAGTAGGGTAACCTGAGTGAAAGAGTCTAATGTCGGATAAACCCGAATCTGCTAAGGATTCCAAATCACTGATGATGTGGTCGCGGTCATCTTACAGATATGTTTCTAAACTTGAGAATCATTTTCTGTCGCCTATTGCAGCTCTTACAGCAAAAGAATAAAAATTTTGCAGTTGTGCATTCAAATTGTAAATAAATCCGCAAATTCGACGACACAGAGATAAATATAAAAGAAATAGTGGAAAAATGAATGATTCAAAGAGGAACAATTTCCCTTAAATTATTTACAGCATGTCTTGTAAGCCTTTTTCCAGAGCACCTCAGAACTGAGGAGAAATGAGAGTTAATATAAGTGGAGAATATTCGAATCAACTACGAGTTGCTGATCACATTATACGAATAGCAAAATCATCAGAGAAATTGCTAGCTGCAGCCAAAATGAAATCCATTCACTTTAAGCAAATACTAAATGACCTGAGTAGGGAAAGTCTCAAGGTAGGTTTTAAAATAAGCAGAAATAAAAGAAAAGTAATGTTCAATTGTAATACTCCGAAGAGACCATAAAACTCGAAGAACTCAAGAATACATCTACTTAGGGCAGGTGATAAAATTAAAGAATTCTCATGAAAATGAAATAAAGCGATGTTTAACTATTGACTTTTAAGCATTTAATAAAAATAGAACTATAATGAAGAGCATCTTGCCTGTATGTGTAAAATGTAAAACGTATAATGAATACATCATGCCAGCTATGTCTCGATGGGAAACATAGAAATTACCAAAATAACTTGAATACAGAGTAACACACAAGTGCGCATATCATTGATTAATCGACTAAATTGTAAAGGGTTGACGAGCGACACTGCATGAAGAAAGAATAACTGGTTGAAGAAATGGCTATTTGAGTGGTGACTAATAGATATTAGGTTGGTGCAAAAATAATGACGTAATAATGTCGTTTTTGACGTTAAAAAATACGTCAAAAAACGACATTATTACGTCATTATTTTTGCACCAACGTAATAGTAACGACCAGACAGAAGAGTAGTGGAGTAGTCCAAAATAAAAGGTTCCATGGTGTAAAAACATAGAATGTAAAGTATACTGTTAGTGTGTTAACCATGTTTGCCGTAGTCTCTGAATATGGAATCCAGTGAAGTCCGTAATTCGGAGAAAGTAGCGGCTGTTAATTCTTTAAGTCTTCGATATCAGGTTGGCAGTGAAGATATTTTGGCAGTAAAAAATGCCTGCCTTTATACACGTCGGATTGAATATTTTCAGTTTTCTGATTGGTTAACCCTTCTCTTGATGGACTATAAAATGAGTCAGCTCATTTTGGCTAGCTCACTAGTACAAAAACTACCCAAAACTTCTAACATAGTGTACATCGGGTAAAGTGCTCGACACGGAGGGGCGGTATATATTTGTAGGGTAGATAAATGAAACGTTCAGATATAAACAAGCATTTCAGTCATATTCCCTTACTGAGAAAACTCTTCAACAACAACAAAAAAACGTTACAGTTAGCTACAGCTCCACCAAAAACCTTGAACAATATTTAGCTCTGCCTAATAATGTAATCCTTAACAAATACTTAAACAACACTAGTAGAAATAGTAGCCCTGATAAGCACACATGCAACTGTCGCAACCGTGATCTCTGCCCCATAAACGGCAAATGCATGTGTAAAGGAATTATATATAAGGCTAGCATCACGCGTAATGACCAGACCAAATTTTATTTCGGATCCACCGCCATCAATTGGAAAAAGCGTTTTTACCATCACAAGATGACACTAAAAATATGCAAACGCCACAGCACTCTCTGTTCTACTGGAGTATTAAAACAAATGACTACACACCTAATGTAAAATGCGAATTCATAGCACAAACCAATTTTTTTCCGGTAAGGGAGGGAGGACGATGCGAATTATGTCTATTATAGAAAAGCTATATCCTCAAAAACATTAACACGTCAGTCCTAATTAATAAACGGAGTGAGCTAATGATAGCATGTAGGCATAAGAAACCATATATCTTAAAATATTGTAAAATTAATTCCAATCCCCCACACACTTATCTTATTAGGATATAGGTGCCATACCCCACCCTAATCTGTTCACGACACTATAACAAATCTACAACAACGACCCTAGCATTCCTTTTTCCCCGCTATGGCCATCTTCATTTCAACATTTTTTTTTCTATTTTTACTTTCAGTCACTTTTTACCTCCCTTTAACCCGTAACGGTTTACTGACTAAACGAATGCAGCGTATTTAATTTTAAATGTGTAATCAATTTTTTCCTTTATACATTTTTTGCTTCCCTCGCATTCCGGTAATTTAAAAAAAAATGTAACTCACCAGCATCGCATTTAACACACTTCTGTGCAACTTTATTTTTTTTGCGCTGCGTAACAGTGAAACTCCCATGAGCCATTTGTTTACTTCCAACAACACAGATCCTGTGCCCGACGAGCTGGGAATGTGAAACTATAGTCGCACACCAAAACGTACTTACACGTATATGTACTAATTAATACACACACACACACACAAACATACATATATATATATATATATATATATCTTTAATAAATGTCTTTAATAAATAAATTGTCGAACTCTGTCCATTTCGTAATATATATATATATATATATATATATATATATATATATATATATATATACGTTATTTACCTAACGTGTTCTTTCCTATTTTCCTACATATCTGCACACATATATATATATATATATATATATATATATATATATATATATATATATTATTGCAAGGAGTGCGATCTTTTAGACCTAACTTGAATAGATCTCTTAGGTTTGGATGGAGTTTTATTACTTCATCAGTTTCTAGTTGGTATAATGACTGGTGTAATAAACTCCATCCAAAGCTAAATGATCTTCTCAATGTAGATAGATTAAAAGGATCACACTCCTCGCAATAGCCATACCATTATTCTCATAGTAATAACTCAAGACAAACAGGCAGCCAAACAGATGGTATGAATAACTAATAAATCGAGGCAAATCTGAGGGATCGTTTTACTTCGCTCAAGTCCCCAAGCACAATTGATGATTTGATACAAACCGTCTTATTTTTTTTAAATAAATTTACTCAACGGCCCGATTATCTTGTTCCAGAAATTAACAAATTCTACCCTTTTTTGTGGCTAAAAAGTTACAGTCTACATCTTCTAGGCGGGATTTATATTTGATCCAAAAACAAGAACGACGTCCAATTTCAACTTCATGACTGTGATCACCAACTAATTCTGTCCTGACTGAAAAATATCGGAAGCCAACATTCGAATATAATGTATGCATTGGTGCCATAATCTTCATGAGGAAAAAGTTTGCACAAAATCTTTGTATTTCTAAAAGTCAAGAGTTCAGTCTCAAGGACTTGTAACGCAAAACTAAATTACAATTAAATGTTGATGCAGATCGATATTATAATAAAGAATTATGAATGTTGTGGAGTACCTGAACAACACCCACAAGATTGGTTGGTCTAAGACTATTTAAACGGTGCTCTCTTACTTAGCGAGAGCAGTTAACGATTACCATTAACTCTGCTTATCAACTCTCTGCCTCCGGCCGGAGAGGAACCTAGACGAGGCTATGGGCTCGGAAAGCCCTACGTAAAAACCGGACTTGTACCACATCCGGCTTTGTAGGGAGGTCTCGCGTAAATACCGAGCAGTTAACGGTTACTGTTTGTTGACTCTCTGCCTCCAGGCGGAAAGGAACCCAGACGGGGCTATGCCGAAGGGCAGAGTCTCGTCTGGGGAGGTAGACAGCTACCCGACCCCGTGCATACGAGCAATTTTTGCCCGAGCCTACAGGCTCGGAACGCCCCACATATAAAACCGGCCTCGTGCCACATCCCGGGCAGTTAACGATTGGATTTCGTTAAAGCTCTGCTAGCCGGCATCTCTGTCCGAAGGCCGAGACGAACCTAAAAGAGGCTATACCTACGGGCGGTGTCTCGTCTGAAGAGTTAGACGTACGCATTCGGAAAACTCCACGTTAAAAACCAGCCTTGTGCCACATCCCGCCTTGTGGGGAGGTCTCAGATAAATACTAATGAGTTAGCAATTAACTGTTTATTATTATTTTCTGCGGCTATGAAATTTTTATATATAAATATATGCATAAATATTAATTTGTATATATATATATATATATATATATATATATATATATATATTAAAAATTATGTATCCATCGCGACATTGTTACATCCTATATAGATTTTTACAACATTAGGATTCTCAGTGGATGAGATAGAACATTGGTAAACTCCGGATTCTGTGCGACATTTATTATTGAAAACAATTTTCAGAATTTCTACAGTTATAGAATTTTTCTTTATTATTGTTTATTCTTATTTCCGGATCACTATTACTTGGATTCTGGTATGAGTATATATAAAGATTTGATTATTATGTTTTTATAATCCTTTCTAAATTTTCAGTACAACTGTAATTTAAGGTATTTTTATTAACTGTATATCTGGTACTGTTTTTTAAACAAATTTATCCGTCGCACCATCTCTCTATCTCTCGATATATATATATATATATATATATATATATATATATATATATATATATATATAGGGTGTATCAAAAATACATTTACAAAGTTTGGGGTGTGTTCCTCACACCAAAAAAAGGTCAAAAGTCCTTATGTCTAAAAATCCTTCGTTTTTGAGTTAAGTTTAAATTTTACGGTAGACGCTGTTAAATGAACAATCCAAAATACTTGTACAGACTTTGGAAGCGTGTTCCTGACACGAAAACAAAGTAAAACGTGTATATAAAAACATATGTCTAAAAGATTATCGTTGTAGCACAATACAGTAACTCATAACAAATGTTCTCTGCTTGCTTCTACACAGATCATTGACTGTTGGACCCTTTCAAATACTCCCACACGATGTCAATTGATTTCACAGGGCACCATGACACATTGACGAAGCCTCTCTGCATTATTAATGTCTGTTGCATAAACCAATCGTTTGCGGTGGCTTCACGGATAAAAAATCAATAGGACTGAGGTCGGGCAACGTGCAGGCCATGAAACCAGTATTCCCCTACCAATCCATTCTTTATGGTAGATATCAGCCAGTGCATCTCGAACAATGTGACTAAAATGTGCTGGAGCTTCATCATGCATGAACTACTTACGTCTTCGTATTAGCAGGAGTACATCCTCTAGCAGGTCTGGAAATGTGTTCGAAATAAAGTCCCTGTAGACGTCTCCTGTAAGACGTGCTGGGAGGACATATGGACATACAGTCACTTACAATCCTAGCCCACGAATTAATCGTAAACTGATGTCGGTGTCTAGCCTGTATTGTACCAGTGGGATTCCGATCCGCCCATAAATAATGGTTGTGTAAATTTGTTATTCCATCTCTTCTAAATGTTTCCTCAGCTGTAAACAAGATTGGAGAGACAAACAACTGATCGGCAATTTGTGCAATAAACCAACAGCAAAAGTGATCAGAGGGCGAAAGACCCTGTACACGTTGCAAATGATAGGGATAGAGGAGCTGCACTTGAATTACCCCCCATGCGGTACTACGTGATGTACGACTTGCTAGGGCCACTTGACGTGTACTGATACTTAGATCGTCCCCGACAGCCTGTAGAATGTAGTGAGGCGTACGAGCGGGTTTACGGTCTTCCTCGATCTATAGTTTATGGTGCCACGGATCCTGTCTCAGCAACGCGACGATAAACAGCAGCAAAGGTTGGATGGCTCGGCTGCGTTCGGTCTGGAAACACAACCTGATACAGCCGTGCAGCCCCGAGTCCATTACCATTCGCCCGGACGTATGTAAAAATCATATTTGCCTGTACATGATATGAATATCCTGCCATTGTTAAACAGAACACTTCTCAATTAACTCAGTACTACATACGTTAAACATTGAAGACAGCCTAGCTACTAATGTGCACGAATAGCTAATGTAACCTATTCTGCATAGCAACATGGCGTCATCTACCATGAACTTTCTCTAAACTTAATAACTCAAAAACGAAGGATTTGCGGACATGTTTATATGGACTTTCATCCTTGCTTTGGTGTGATGAACCCGCCCCCAAAGTATGTAAAAATATTATTGATACATCCTGCATATATGGGAGTAGGGAGTGAAAAAAATTCTCCATTCTCCCAAGCAACAAGTTTAAAATAGTTTTCAGAAAGTTTGGGGGCGGGTCCCAGACACCAAAACAGGGTAAAATATTCATATAATCATATGTCCGAAAGGCCATGCATTAGGTTGGTTCAAAAATAATGTCGGTTTTTGACGTTAAAAAATACCGAGATTATTTTTGCACCAACCCAATAGAATGGGTAATTAATAGTCAGGTGTACGAGAGGATCTAGGTCTTCCTCGATCTATAGTTTACGGTGACACGGATCCTGTCTCAGCAATGCGACGATAAACAGCAGCAAATGTTAGATGATTCGCCTGTCTTCGATCGAGAAACACAATCTGATACAGCCTGGCAACCTCGCGTCCATTAATATTCGCGGGAACGTATGTAAAAATCATATCTGCCCGCTCATGATATGCATATCCTGCTATTGTTGAACGAAACACTTCTCAAATAACTCACTACTACACTCGCTAAACGTTGAAGACATACTATCCACAAATGTACACTAATGTCAACTGTAACCTATACTCGTATTTGAGTAAACGCTCAGTTTATGTATTAAACAGTATATTTATTTATTTACGTCTACCAAAAGATTTCAAGAAAACTTATTAAAAAATATAGGTAGGTAGGATACGAACTTGCGTCCCTCTGGGCAGAGGAACTATCGTAAATCTCACACGCACGCACGCACACACGCACACGCACACGCGCACACACACACATATGGTGGGACGGCGAAATTGTCATGTAAATTACCCAAAAATTAAAATAATACTGACATCTTATTTTAAAAGATATATTTACCAAAATTGCACAAAAATGTCTTGAAATACTAAAGAGTAAATTTATTCAATAAAATCGCCATTGACTTCAACCACGGGATCCAGACAACTTCGGAATCTTCTGCAACTCTTCTGGACTATCACCTTGTAGGTGAATGCTGCCATAATTCTTGCCTTCAGTTCATCTTTGGTGTTACAAGAAGTTTTGTTGATCTCTCGCTCAACTGCGCCCCACATAATAATCAAACGGGTTGCAGTCTGGGGAGTTAGGTGGCCATTTGTAAGAGGTGATGCGGTTGCAGAAAGTGTCTGAAAGACACGACTAGGTCCTCCTGATTTTGTAGCATAGTGCAGAATCCTGTTGCCAAACATAGAGTCTTCCAGCAGGCACCCACTTGACCAAGGACAGCACTATCTTCTCAAGTCACTTGATGTAGGCCTCCAACTCTTCCCGAATCCTCCGTTTGACACCCAAACACTCTGGAATGTTCGTAGTGAAGCTTCCGGTGCGAATGCCAAACAGTACAGCCTGCCATTTCCAAATTTCTTGTGGAATGAATTGCGACATGGTGCTCTTTTTATCCCGGACGGTGGCCAACTGACCTTACTATACTGTGCAGTTGACAAAATCAAAAACAAACAACGCACATGCACGAAATTAAAAATATAAAATGGCGACAATTTACCCATCGCACCATCTCTCTCTCTCTATCTCTCGATATATATATATATATATATATATATATATATATAATAGCTGTAAACAATTTAACATTGGCTCGTAAAATATGACAAAATATGTGAATATGTAGATATTTGAATATATTTAAAAATAATATATCTGCATGCGCAGTTTTAAACGTAAAAAATCAAGTGCGAAGGACACACTTTTTTTTTTCTTTTATTTATATATATAACTGAGTGCTATTTATCTAATGAATTTTCCAAACTGGAGCGTGTCCGTAGCATTGCCACGCCTACTAGCAGTTAGCAGCCTACACAAAGAAAACACGAAATGTGTGTTAGTCAAGTCGTCTTTATCGTTTAAGCTTTATTTCTTTTTTCCTGTCAACACGGCCTTACATAGTCCTACTTTTTACCTCTCTAGCTGTCTCTCTGACACATGCTGTTTATGTATCTCAGTCTCCTCATGTCTTTTCTTGGTGTTTTCGTATCTACGTAAATCTCTTCCTTGTCACCTGTACATTGTCCGTAAATATCTTCTTCGGTCAATCGATCTGCCTATCTCAATTTCTTTTTGAGAAAATGAATTATTAATTTTATATCCATTCCTGTTTGGACCCTCGTGCTAATCTTAGTTGTTAATCCCCACAACGTTTCGATCGTTGTATCCTCCATACTTCTTCAGTACTCAGTAAACTTCTTGGAATTTCGAACCTAACCTTTTATTCAATACATAAAGGTCAATTGTTCTCATTCTGCTTTTGTTGCTTAGGGGAGATAACTCGTATCAGTTAATATTCAATGCGTCTTCCCCTGAACCAGAGTATGTGATTTTCCAGGATAATAATATCCATAATATTACTACTTAATTATTAAGAATTAAGTTGGAAAAGCATTATCTCCTAATAAACAGATTCACAGATTGTTGGAAATATATCGTATACAATATATTTGATAGTGTCAGTTGATGGTCTCAAGCCCCACAAAAAAGTAATAAGAAGCCGGATGTGGCGATGCCTTTTCAGTGGCCCATGAATTGACGAATCAGCAACTAGAATTGCTAGATCCCGTGGTAAAAATATTCTTCCCCAACAATTCTCCAATGAGAAAATTTACTGCAACAGAACAGGGGAGTTTTATATCGTTCAATACATTCTCTCCTTCTCTGAGAAATGGTTGGCATAAATTCTTTGTCTTAAAAAATAGGTAATAAGTTAAACTTACCATCCCACTGTTATCCGCCCACACAAGCTCTTTAAATAGATTACTTACCGTTTCTCTGTTTCTATTACCCACGGTCTGTCCTGTGAGTGTTATATCTTTCCTCATTATCAATTCAGCTTTTTTAATGTAGAATGTTCTACATTCAACACCGTCACTCGAGAAGAGACCAGAAGTGTTGAAACAAAATGGCTATTTTTGTAGTGATTTTATAACATTTTTATGTTATAATTTTCGAATAAATGATTATATTTGCTCTTTTAAAAAAAGTATTTGTTGGTTATTAGAATTTATTCTATAGACACCAATCCTATACTTGGATACATATATATATCCTATACTTAGATACATATATATATCCTATACTTGGATATATATATATATATATATATATATATATATATATATATATATATATATATCCTATACTATTCTATAGACACCAATCCTATACAAACATTATAAAAATAAGTTTGTAATTTATTCAATCAAACATGCCTAAAAGAGATTTTGCTGCCTAAATACAAATATATATATATATATGTGTGTGTGTGTGTGTGTGTGTGTGTGTGTGTGTGTGTGTTATAATTTTATGATATAAACAAAAACAGCTTACTCAGTACAAAGATCCAACTTCGTTTCGGTGCATTTCAACTGCACCTCGACATGTGAGAACCGGGAAACCTATTTTTTGGTTCTCACACGTTGGGGCGCAGTTGAAATGCACCGAAACAAAGTTGCATCTTTGTAGTCAGTAAACTGTTTTTGTCAATGTAATAAAATTATAATCAATAATTATCGGTCTACCATCGGTATCGAGCCCTCTTTTGGATTAATGCTGTAAACGTTAGAATTTATGTAATACCGTCGTTCACATTGCATCGGATATATATATATATATATATATATATATATATATATATATATATATATATATATATAAACGTTATTTCTAGTGGGTGCACGTGTTTTGAGTTACTGTCCCCTTATATTTTGTTAAACAGTGAAGTTAATAACAACCGGCTTAAATATCAAGTCAAAATTGCATAACCACTAAATCCAATGCTTATAGTAATAAGAAAAAAATTCGGATGAAAATCCCTTCTAAAATATCATATATATATATATATATATATATATATATACATATATATATATATATGTATGTACATTTCAATTAAAAAATGCAATTATAATTTATAAATTCATGAATCATTCATACAAAAAACAAATATAGAGGTTAATGATTTAAATAGCGAGTATACATCTTCGCAAACAATCTAAATAAGATGCATCAACCCCGAACCTGTATATGAATGATATGATAATGCAACTGGAATTTATAAACGGGGATCATATCATTCATATACAGGTTCGGGGTTGATGTATCTTATTTATATTATTTGCGAAGATGTATTCTCACCATTTAAATCATTAACCTCTATATTTGTTTTTGTATGAATGATTCATGAATTTATATATATATATATATATATATATATATATAGATAGATAGATAGATAGATAGATAGATAGATAGATAGATAGATATTCGAAAATTATAACATAAGTATGTTATAAAATCACTACAAAAATACCCATTTTGTTTCAACACTTTTGTGTCTTATCAAATAGTGGTGTTGAATGTAGAATTAAAGGGGTTTTAAAAGTTTCAAATTCATTCAAACACCCCTCGCTAGGGGAAACGCTGTTAAATAAGCTGGAATGACCAATCAAAATACAAGTATATGAGAATTCAAAAAACTTGACAACGAACGTTGGTTATAATAAATAGAGTGATTCATGGGTGGGGATCCGTCTATGAAAAACTAGAATCGGTATGCTGATGATAGCCACAATTAGCTTCTTGACAAATTTTATATTTGTATATTGTATTAATTATATATCTATATGTAATTTTTACACTGTAGTCAAAAACCGAGTGACGACAATGTATTTCATGCTTAAACGCAATCTTCAGTATATATATATATATATATATATATATATAAAGTTGAACTTAATAAAACTTCTTTCGAGATATGTATATATAATCTGCAGCATTCAATGCAGGGGAAAACCCCAAAACACTAGAAGTTATTACTCTACAAAATAAACAGCCCAACATTAAATAAAATATCATTCACCACAAGAGACGGTATCTTTTAGTGCATATCATATAAATATTAAAAAAAAGAAAATAAAGTAAATAATTCGCATTCCTTTTTTGTGCGGCCGCGTTCCCAGTAACCGCTACACGTGACGTCACGCTAGACTATTTCAAACGTTCAGCTTCCCAAAGAATACCAGGATACAGACAAAGGAATTCTAACTACTACACAGACACCACATTGGTTTTTGATAATGACTGCAACAGCCGAAAGTACTTGAACAAAAAATAACAAAATATGTACTTCGGACAGTTTATCTACAACTTCGAGCACAATTGTAAAAATATAATAAAAAATTAAACAAACAGGCCTTGTCGATTCTTTTTAATCAAACTGTTTGTATATATATATATATATATATATATATATATATATATATATATATATATATATATAGAGAGAGAGAGAGAGAGAGAGAGAGAGAGAGAGAGAAAGAGAGAGGAGAAAAAGAAGTAAAAAAAAAATATAATCTTTGCTATCGTAAACACTTAATAAATAACACCCTATGCTCCTCACGTGTTTACTATCGACTTTTATATCATCTTTCAAAACATGCAAGCACCTTGTTGGGATTTTTTTATTTGTTTTGTGATAGTCGGCTACGATGAAATATAGGGAAGAGATAGGGTTGTTTTGAAGTGCGTGTCTGTTAATAAGATACAAGTTTGAATAAGATAGGGATTGCGACTATGATGAAGTTGTTTGTGATATACACCCTGATTTTCCAGGGGTTTTTTGTTCTTTTTGGGGTTTTTCTTATTATTTTTTTTCTGCTGGCATCTTGCGGTAACGGCAGTGGAAACAAAAACAAAGAAATTAATGCCAAAACCATCAAATAAACTGTTTTTGATTCGCTTTAAGTTTTCATCTGTCTCTAAAGACTTCGGGAATAATCTTACATAGTTAAAACCGTATTTTAAATAAACAGCTAAAAGCCTCAGCAACACGAAGAAGGAGGCAATTATTTTAGACACGCGCACATTTATTTATCCCTACTGTAAATAATTTTTTTATATATTTCTTTTTATCCTACAATATCCGAAATGCAGAAGCGAATAATAAATTATTAGGCTACTGTTTGACGATAAAATGATTTTTTTTAATCATTTCACTTCAACGAAGGCAATAAAGCCACTAAGACGCAAAGGGTTACCGAGTGTGAGAGAATATAAGAAAAAGGGAATGAACAATAAAAGAACAGGTAGAGCCGACAAGTCTTATCCCCGAAACCCCTGATAGGGGTGGGGCGCGTTTTGAAGAAGCTCTTTGTGGGCATTTTTTCCAGTGCTGTTTTATGGCCATCCGCCATCTTTTAATTATTTATAAACTGACGTGACATGGTCAGTCTTATATCGAAAGATACATAATCGCCTAAGCGTGTATCACGCATGGCACATAGCTGGTTGAAATTCACTTACGTGCTAATACCCTTGGGAAAGGTATGAATCGTCGTCTTCTCCACCCAACTGTGGGTAAATAGCAGAACAGAAATGGCAACCTACTGCGGGGAAAAATCTGCCTCATCAGTCATATATCGAAAGATAAATGATCGCCAAAGCGTGTATCACGCATGGCACATAACTGACTGAGATAGGAAATAGATATTCGAAGTTGAGTAATAACGACTGTTCGGGATTATTTCTGTAATTAAATAATCTAATAAGAGGTTAATAAAAATGTGTATCACGCATGACATATCTGACTGAAGAAATATATAAATTTGTGAGAAACATCTTTTTCAAGTAAAATTTAGTCATAAAAGTATTATTGGTTATTACAAAAAGAATAAAATTTTCTCAGAATTTTTTTTTAAATAAAGAAAAATTATTTATTATAAGAGTAGATACTGAAGTTTTCATTTAAATCAGATAATTTCACTGATTTTGGGAAATTTTAAAAAAAGCGCAGCCCATCCCACCTAATTTTCCTTTTAGGTTTTGTGGCCCCCATGTTGGGAAACGTTAAAATTGACATGTAGTAGATATTGGGGCACTGTATCAAAGTTTCGCTAGAGGCTTGACCGTAGCACCGGCCCCCTGAGAACAGGAATTAAGAATGGAGAAAATAACGATTGACATTACATTTAAATTTTTGAAGATCAAACTTGACTGGAAAGCAAGAATCCGGAAGAGAGTTCTGCAAACGAAATGTGCGAGAAATGAAAATGTTAGCATAGAAATTACGGTTCCATCTAGACATTTCCACAAATGATGAGACCTATCCGCCAATCTAGTACTGCGCTTAAATTCATAAAGTCTATATACCATACCGAAAAGTTCATCAGAACAATTACCATGAAAGTATTTATAGGGAAGGAACAGGAAAGCTACTTTACAGCAGTGGCTAAAGCCGAGATGCCAGATCAGAACCAATAATATTGCATATTCTTCTTTAGATTTTATCAAGAATTTCTAAATATATAGCAGGACCAGCAGAAAAATTATCTTAGAAATAAGAAATTAACAGTTTACTTTATTCACGGTCGTAATTAAACTTTATTCACGGTCTTAATTACTTGAATTAATTTAAGCAGCTGGTGGTTTTATGGAGGAAAAGAAAATACAATGAAATTGTATGATAATTTTTATAGTTAAATGCTTATTTTTTGTCAAAGTAAAAGCAAATACGTTTAGTTAGTGAAATCTTTTACTTTAAATGAATGCAAAATATCTAATTTTAAAAGGCGTATAATTAAATAAATACAAAAGACCCCCAAAATTTTGTCTGTAGAATATATATATATATATATATATATATATATATATATATATATATATATATATATATATATAATTATTTATTTAAAAATATGATTCCAACACGCGCGTGTTGGAATCACATTTTTAAATAAATAATTATATTTATACTCTACTTTTGTATCGAGCACTATTTTTAAAATAATAACAAAAATACTAAAGAACTTTGGATTATTTACCAACGAGTTCTTTCCTATTTTCTACATATTTTTCATATATATATATATATATATATATATATATATATATATATATATATATATATATATATATATATTAATAATTAGACATATACCTACGTTTATAGTAAGACTCTGTAAACGTAGGAATATGTGTAATTATTAATATATACTTTATAGCGTTGTTTAACAATTAGGTTGGTGTAAAAATAATGACGTTTTTGGCGTTAAAAAATACGTCAAAAAACGAGATTATTTTTGCACCAACCTAATACATTGAACACTGTTTTCTCTACACATTGATTAAATAAATAGTTATTTATTCACCTGTATGTGTACGTAAATGCTCACATATATGGTTGATCATATTTCTTTATTTAACTTATTTCTACATATATATATATATATATATATATATATATATATATATATATATATATATATATATGTATATATATATATATATATATATATATATATATATATATATATATCCTAGACCAGTTGCCATCCAAGGCTATAGAACCCAGTCAGTCTGAATTCAAAACCTGCAGAGGGTCGTTTGGGGACCCTGTGGCACTTCGTGCACCAAGTCTCTGTATTCGGCCCTTCAATTTATTTTTCTATTTTTTGTTTGTTTCTCCTTTTCTTTTCTTTTCTTTTCTTTTCTTTCTTAATCATACCGATACCTTAAATTCATTTAAAACAAGAAATCTAATTCTAACTTTTCCCTTAGATTTCTTCTTCTTCTTCTTCTTCTTTAATGCGCCATATCCCTTCAGGACGTGGATCTCCAAAATGTCCTGCCATTTATTGACGCTTTATCATTCATCTTTGTCCCTCTTCTGCCATCCATTCACACAGACTTGTTAAGTATGTTTCACATTGTTTCCCACCTGCTTCTCTTGCTTCCCATGTCTTTTTTGAGTGTTATGTTCTCCGGGCCGTCTTTCTTCATTATATATTCTCAAAATTTTAACTGCTTCCGTGACGTCTAAACAACCAATGAAAACCAAAGAAACATGAAATTTAAAGAATTAAAACATACACAAACACTAATGGTACTTGGTGTCTACAGATCAAATGAAAAGACTATGAAGACATCATAGAATTTGAAATTGAAGTATAAATCCTCAATATCCGATTTCCCCAAGATAATGAATAAGTTCTGAAGATTTTCCGACTTGCTCCATGTGTAATCATATATATATATTCTTCTCTTTTTCTTTCCCTATTTACATATATATATATATATATATATATATATATATATATACATATATATATATATATATATATATATATATATATATATATATATATATATATATATATATGTAATACATATATATATATATATATATATATGTGTGTGTGTGTTATAAATGGCTCAAACACGAATATTCCATGGTTAAAATTTATTACATTGGAATCGTAATCACGATCCAAATCATCAAACCTACAAATTCAAAAAGAAATCGGAAAATATAACTCCGGGTATAAAATACAAAATTTTAGTGAGAGTGTATGTATGGGAGTGGGAAACAAGTGTGAGAGGGAAATGTCTGAAAGCTCTAGAGAGAGGGTGTAACAGAAGAAAGAAGAACAGGAAGGCCTAAAGGTGAAGGTGGGGATTAAAATTTAACAGAGAGAAGTTTTAAAGAGAGGAGTTAAATAACGGTTTAAATGACTGAGATACAGATAAATATGAATTATTTTCCGATGCATAAATCACTACTGATTCGCAGACCTAAAATTAAAACTCAAAATTACAGGCACCGGAAACGTACAAATACATTTGTGGTGACAATAAAAAAACGATATGATCTAAACTTAAAATCCAGTCAATTCACACTGCGTATGTGAACATTTTCCGTCTGCTTTACATTACTAACCTTATGCATACAAGAAAACAGAAGATGAGAGAGAGGGGGAATATATATATATATATATATATATATATATATATATATATATTTCAATTAAAAGGTGCAAATATAATTTATAAATTCACTATTTTCGTTGTCCTCTTATTACTGAGAAGTAAAACCAAGAACAAAATCTACTTCCATACCTGATGATGTCTGTAGGAACAGACGAAATCTTGTAAAATTAAAAAGACCTTATGCAACTGGAATTTATAAACGGGGATCATATCATTCATATACTGGTTCGGGGTTGATGTATCTTATTTAGATTGTTTACGACGAAGTATTCTCGCCATTTAAATCATTAACGTCTATATTTGTTTTTTGTATGAATGATTCATATATATATATATATATATATATATATATATATATATATATAGTGTATTTAGGCCGCAATCCTTCATCTATACATGATGTTTCATTAAACACTTCAAGGTACTACGATTAAACTTTTCATTTAATTTTTCTTGTGTTCGAACAAGTGTTTTCTTTTTTGGATACAGAGTGTGTAAAAACTGTCCAAATGTTCTATAATTACGAGTGCTTTCATCTATACTTTTAGCCATTATCAGGATGATTTTATTTTTTCAATTTAATTGGGTATGTAGGTTGTGAGTATGTTTTTAGTGCTATAAAGATGTTTTACTTTCCGAACACCGCACATTGTTGTTGCGTTCATAGTTATTATTATTAAGTGTTGGCTTTTCCATTTTATTATTAAGGCTTCCATTATTTTTAATCCTTTTTTACATATGGATGAGGTTATGTTTGTATTTTCTACTAGTATGTTTCCGATGGAGTCTTGTAAATTAGAATCCATTTAAACACACACACAAACTTACCAGACTCCATTCATCAGATGACTTTATTTGTGACGGTCAAACTTAATTTTCCGTGTATTTTATTTTTTTGTTTGTTATACACACTTCAATATACGATCTCCTATGGTAAAAATACTCTACGAGACCCTTGCACTGACTCTGATAAGGTATGTGAACAAACTTTTATTAATGCTATATCTAGTGATATCGATCACTTTAATTATTATTGTAGCATACCTACGGACGATAATGGATATGTCCCCATTCACATAAATACAGTAGTAAATACTGTATGTTGGTCTGCATTTGGAGATTCGTCTCCAGCTGTGCTGGTCAAACTCTCTTCTTCCGAACAGAAAGCACCCCAACACGAGGCTATGTCGAAGGGAAGAGTCTCGTCTCGGGAAACAGGTACCCGACCCTATTTTATATGGGGTTTACAGGAGGAATTTTTGGCCGAGCCTATGGTCTCGGATACCCCATATTAAATTCGGCCCTGTGCCACATTTGACTGCGTGGGACAATTGATAGATATCCTACAGTTGAAGATTCGTCTACAGCTGTGCTGGTCAAACTCTCTGCCTCCGGACAAAGAGGATCACCAGACGAGGCTATGTCGAAGGGTAGAGCTTCGTCTCGGGAAACAGCTACTCGGCCTCGTTTTAGACGGGGTCTACGAGGAATTTTTGACCGAGCCCACGGGCTTGTATACCCCACATTAAATTCGGCCTTGTGCCACATCTGACTGCGTGGGGTGGTTGGTAGATATCAGTCAGTTAGAGATTCATTGTGGAATTCAATTGACTCACTTCTATCAGTTGACTACTTCTACGCTCTACTGGCAAATCTTATACGTGTTGTATGTGTCCTAAGTATTATCGTTCATTACCAACCTTCGTGTGATTATTCTATTCAGTAACCTTCCCTAGGTTACAACAATTATAAAGACTAATTACCTTAAAAAACGGGATCTTCCTGAATTATCCTATACGATCGTCTGTCTAGAAGGGCAACTCTGAATTCAAAACTGACTGGGAGTTGGAGCTAGTAATTCCTTTCTATAGAAATCCTACATGCTACGAAAACCATAGCAAAGCAGCATGAATTGGCTGTGGCTGGATACTACACTGGGCGTCTTGCTTAATTAACTGATTGTTACCATGAAGAATTGCGTTAAGAACAAGTCTATACAAAACCGTCAATGACAACAACCAAATTTAAAATTTTGGCTATTTCTGAACCAAATATACAGGGCTTTTTTTTTTAAATATCTGCAGGAAACAACTTCTGTACTTACTAGTAAGGATTAAGATAAATATATATTGTATATATAAATGTCATTATGCAATAGCGTGCTTACTTTACGACTGAAGGGCTGACAAATTAATGACGTTGCTATGTCTATTTTGACCTCTTTGTTTCGGTGCACGAATTACCCAGCGTTCATCCAGGTAGGAGTATGTTCTTTTTAGCATAAATTGAGTAAAAGAAGAAAAATCATATTTTATATATTGTTATACAATTATTTATGTCTTATAAAAAATGAAAATATATACATTGTAAAATATATAAATATAATGAAAATATATATATATATATATATATATATATATATTAAAAACGAAAAATATATATAATATATATATATAAAGAATGGGTTGATTTTTATTTATTAATCAGACAGATTTTAGTACTTAAACGTCATTTTTAGTAAAAATGTAATTATTGTAAAATGTATAAATATAGTAAAAAGAAAAAATACACAGAATAATACATATATATATATATATATATATATATATATATATGAAGAAATATACTCTTAAGCTGTGCTATATTTATGGGATAAAGTGCTCAATATCAGGGATAGAGCATGTGTAAATATAAAAGTGAACATTGAAGTCAACGCTTAAAGGCGGCAGGCTGTTTCATGCTAGACGCAATCGTCAGGCCATATATATATATATATATATATATATATATATATATATATATATTAGCCCTCACCGATAGCACGACTCAGAGTTTTATGCACAGCGTAATCTTCAGGTATTGAATGCAGACTGACCGTTACGTAGTTCAAATTTTAAAAAATATCTGTTTATCCCAATGTTTTCGCAGTTATATATTATACTGGGATTACAGTTATTTTAATTTCAAAAATTATATTGGGCATTTAAAATAATCGGGATTTGTATTTATATGTAAAAAAAGAGTTGTGAATATTATTTATTTTATATTAATGGGAGATTACTTGTCATTTAAAAAAAAAACAGTAATTTACATCAAAAATTAATCTGGATCAAAAAATTTAATGAGATATTTATTATTCTTGCATATAACCATCAATTCCTTTCTCTTGTTTAAAAGCCTAGGCTTGTTTAAGTGTTTTAAGATAATTTTTCAAAAAAAACATAAATTCCATCTATTTCCTTTCCCGTTGTAAGATTTGGCTCTTGCTATAATATCCCAGGTGATAAAAGGTGTATTACCATCATTCTTTAATAGCCAGAAATATTTAGAGAGCACTGCTGTTTTTGCCATTTTATATTGCCTGAAGTCATAATATATATATATATATATATATATATATATATATATATATATATATATATATATATATATATATATATGGGTGTGTGTAAAAAAAAATATTATTTTAAAGTTGTAAATATTAATATTATATTAAGCATAAAGGGAGATTATTTGTTCTCTTAAAAAAACATAATTTACATTAAAAATTAATCTGGATCAACATATTTAAGTAGTATTTATTTTAATGCCTACATTTCACCATCAATCCATTTCTCTTGTTTAATAAGCTCAGGTTATTTAAGTGTTTTTTTTTTAGTAAGATATAAATTCCATCTATTTCCTTTCCCGTTGTAAGATTTAGCTCTTGCGATAATATCCCAGGTGATAAAAGGTGAATTACCATAATTCTTTAATTGCCAGAAATATTTAGAGAGAGCAGTGCTGTTATTGGCATTTTATATTGCCTACTGTTATTTGGTGATGGTAGAAACGAAATTTTCATGTATTTTCAGTAAAGTATGCTCAGTATACAATATTTTATCCAGCCATACATTGACCGGATAAGAGACAGATCATATTTTTTCGGCAGCAGCATTTGTATTTTTTTAAAATTTACGTTGTCTTTCTTGGAAATATATTTGTTTAATATAATGTTGTTATGTCGGGATATAGATTTATCGATGTCATTAACGCATCCATAGCTAATCTTAACATTTTTTTTAGTGTTGGTAAATGGTTAAAGCGCTTATGAATTAATTTAGGAAAATTCATCCGATATTTGCTTGAACATTACGATTAAAAAGTGGATTAAATCATATTGTGTGACGCTTACAATGTTTCTGTTTATTTTTACCTTCTTTGTTTTTTTTTTTTGTTTTTGTTTTTGTTTTTTTTTGGCGGGGGGGGGGGTTAAATACTCTAAATTTACTTTATGATTACTTAATTTTAAAGCCTTTATATATTTAATTTTATTATCATTAATATTTCATTATTACTGGAAACTCCGATTCGTGAGAAAATATTTATTAATATATACGTAATAGCTCTGTTGTACTACACGAGAACTGTTTTATTAATAGCAGCACTATATGTCGACACACACACACGCACACACACAGACAGACATATATATATATATATATATATATATATATATATATATATATATATATATAGGGAAGAGGTTATAGTTGTTCCAACGAAAGAAAAGTGTATATTTTCAAAAGAAGAGAGAAATCGCAAACGTTTTTGGTTATAATGTTGATTTTTTTTAAATATATATTATACTTTATTTTTCATTATTTTTGCTACACGTGTTTCCGGTCTCGCGACTTTCATCAGTCAAAAAAGTGGATATTTTCACATATTATTAAAAGGAATTAATTTTCCTCATGTTTTTCGATGCTTAACCTTTGTCATTTTTGTGTCGTAGTAACCCAAATGTTTTTCAGTCAAAGAATGGTTATAAATACAAATTTTACAACGGAGGAAGACAATCGAATAAATCGGCTGGAATGTTATGGCAAGATCAAAAGCATCAGAAATGATTACTTCAGCCATTTGAACAGCTCTTGGAAAGGCTAAAACCGGGTAAGGCCATAGAATTAACCGACTGAAATATGCAACAACAGAAGCCACAAACGAATACGAATATTATACATGAGGAAAGTCGTAGAACAAATCGGTTGAAATGGTCTGGCAACAGCAAAACAAAGGAAAGGATGGTTTCAGTCATCTGAACAGCTCTTGGAATAGTTATAACTATTTCCTTCACTACACGAATTGTACACCTCGGGAAGGCCGTAAAATGAATCGGCTGAAATTTAATGACAACAACAAAAGCAAGGAACGGAATCAGTTCAGCACTCTGAACAGTGTTTTAAAATGATGATGACACACCCTTCTTCAGTATGGACTATGAATTTTAGAAGGCCATAATCCTGATCAGTTGCAAAATCGTAACGATAATAATGAAGCAAAAAGCAAAATAAAATCGAGTATCTTAACTATCCTTGCAATGAGAATTAGCACATCTTTCAGTATAGCATTTACCGCTGAGGAAGGCTGTAGAAGGGATTGGCTGAAATGTTATGGTAGCGACAAGACTGACAAAAAGCATGACATCAGTTGTCCGTACTGACAAATATTGAAATGACAATGACCAACTCCATCATTATGGATTTTTCAGTTGGGGAAGGCCGTAGAAGGGATCGGCCATTATATGTTGCAGCATCAAAGGAAACAAAAACAGCCACATCAATCGCTCAAACAGCTCTTGGGATGACAAGAAACTTCAATATCGATTTTACTGTTGCGGAAGGCTGTGGAATAAATAGACCG
Source organism: Acanthosepion lycidas (assembly GCA_963932145.1). NCBI lineage: Eukaryota > Metazoa > Mollusca > Cephalopoda > Sepiida > Sepiidae > Acanthosepion > Acanthosepion lycidas. The sequence continues at coordinate 38,476,110 of OZ010578.1, read as the reverse complement.
AAATATGAGAAGGTAAATATGGCAAAACGAAAGCGGAAGGGTTAAACTATAAAATGTAAAAGAATATATACTTTAAGTTTGACATATTTTCATTGTTAATAGTCTGAGACGAATATGTGCGTCGAGTTGGCATTACCGAGCGAATCGAAAACCTATTTCGCCGATTACTGAATTTTCACTGGTCTCTAAACGAGAATCGACCTGATAAAATTGCAGCGGATATATGATAAGCGGATAATCCAACAGGGACGGATTTTACAAATCACTTTACCACTTAACAACTCCTGGGGTTTCCTAACGCCGATCTTGAATAGGAATAGGAATCACGTTCGCTTTTTATACTGAGCGGGGCATTTAAACAGGAAAGCGTTAGTGTGCAAAGAGAAAGGCGTACGTAGGGGTGATAACTAACAAGACATGGGAATAAAATCGCTTATGTAGTACGCTTTCATTCTCTCATTGTCATTCTCTGTCTCTCTTTCTCTCTGTCTGCCTGTCTTTCACTCTCTCTCTCTCTCTCTCTCTCTTTATCTCTTTCTCTTCTCTCTCTTTTCTCTCTCAAGCACACACACATTCACACATATATTTATCCTGAATTAATGGATTCCTTCTTATAATTACACATTATTTCTTATTACGATCTATTTAGGGACGCATATTCATTGAGTAGACATACCTGGTGTTTAAACCATTAACATTAATGTCTACCGGCCTGACCAATAGAAAGACTTAATAAAAAAATTAAGAAATTGTGCCTTTCAAGAGAGATTGAGCTACGTTCTCCCTTATATCGGAAAAACAAATAAGAGATGCGCATAACGCGTGTAATCGTACCTTGATTTTATCTGAATATATATATATATATATATATATATATATATATATATATATATATATATATATATATATTATTTTTTTTTTAATATATTACCATTGAAACACCGAAATTCTCATGCTTCAAAACTGAAGCTTCAATTCAAATTCAATTATAAAAATTTAACTTGAAATACAAACTTCCGTTCCATTATCAAGCGATGCTAAGAAACAATTATAATATCATGCTCTACTGCTGTATCGACCATTGTTTTTTAAAAATATAAAATAGAATAAAAGTCCTTAGAACTCTGCATTATGAATCTCTTGTTCTTTCCTATTATTATATATATATATATATATAGTTATCCGTCTTAATGAAACACCCTCGTATATAATCCGTCTTAATGAAACACCCTTTATAAAGCTGGTTGACTCATTCGAAAACCAACTAGTTATATTCCATCACTGCCAATCGGACCTGAACTATCAACAATCACGCTGAGAGGATTTTCCTTCATGAAGGTTCTGTGTATTGAGCGCCTATTGATCCTTAAACTCAACCCAGATCTTTCAATTTCCTTACACACGATCCATCGATAAAGGTTCTTGAAAAAATGTTCAGTTTCCGGTAATGTTCTAATAACTAGCTGACTCTTCCTGCTATCCTCCCTCTGTCGGCTAGGGTTTCAGAATACGCCAACTGCATCTCTGTATTATCATCCCAATGAGGCCACATGTTTACCGTGGGTGGCAACAAGTAATATCTGGAGACGGGATCCTGGTGGTTGAGGGCTTCAGGAGTCAGGATTAGTTATTTCTGATTCTCAACACATCACTTTGGCCCTTACTTTCACTGGAAGGACACTTGGAGAGGCCAATTATGATGACAAACATATAGCGCCTATAACTAATATCAATTTATGGAGTACTTTATGACTAAATACTATACCCCAAATATACACCGGAATAAAATATCTTCTCTCTTCTTTCAGACTCTGATTCTGAAAGAGAAATATAAACTTTCCAAGATTTTTGTGCTCACATCCCTAGAAGAACTCGCTGGCAAAACTTTCTCTTTCTTATAATAAAAATAAAGATGAGGCTACCTGTTTGCCATGGGTGGCAACCTGTAATATCTGGGGACAGGATCCTGGTTGAGGGCTTCAGGAGTCAGGGTTAGTTACTTCTGATTCCCAACACACCACTTTGGCCCTTACTTGGACTTGACGGACATTTGGAGAGGCCAATTCTGATCAATCGGCTGGTTATGACGAGCCCTAGCACTTACGATATCAATTTATGAAGTACTTTATAACTAAATACAATACCCCAAATATACACCGGGATAAAATATCTTCTCTATCCAATTTATAGACATTAGAAGGCAATGGCTGAGGGTCAGTCGGTTTGAAGAGATTTAGACTTAGACATGGCTGTGAACTAATGTGTACAAACTAGCATGTTTGTACACTTATTTGGGACATGCAACAAATGCCCAGGGTCTCTCTTGAATACGAGTATACTGGTTTGTCTAGCCCTGACCTGTCAAGGCGACTGGGTTTCCTCCTTGATATGTCCCAAGTCAGGTTCTAAGGTGGGTGGAGAGCACACAGGCAGTAAATCTTAATACACAAAAATTATGAATAATCAAAAAAAGCCCAAGAAATGTGTTTCAGACTGATTCTGAAAAAGAAATTAATATGAAATTTCCAAGATTTTTTGTGCTCACGTCACTAGAAGAAACTCGGCTGGCAAAACTTTCCCCTTTCTCCGCCCGCCAAAAAAAACGAACGAGGCCACCTGTTTGCCATGGGTGGCAACCTATAATATCTGGGGACAGGATCCTGGTTGAGGGCTTCAGGAGTCAGGGTTAGTTACTTCTGATTCCCAACACACCACTTTGGCCCTTACTTGGACTTGACGGACATTTGGAGAGGCCAATTCTAATCAATCGGCTGGTTATGACGAGCCCTAGCACTTACTATATCAATTTATGGAGTACTTTATAACTAAATACAATACCCCAAATATACAGCGGGATAAAATATATTCTCTATCCAATTTATAGGCATTAGAAGGCAATGGCTGAGGGTCAGTCGGTTTGAAGAGACCTAGACTTAGACGTGGCTGTGAACATGCTAGTTTTTACGCTTATTTAGAAAATGCAACAAATGGCTTAACGGCTATTCAGAGTCTCTCTCGAATACGAGTATATTGGTTTGTCTAGCTCTGACCTGTTTCCACCAATTTCGGGCTCCGATGTGGGTGGGGAGCACAGGCAGTGAATCTTAATACACAAATTAGGATTAATGAAAATAAAATGCCCAAAACAGGTTTCAGACTCTGATTCTGAAAAAGAAATTAATACAGAATTTTTAAAGATTTGTGTGCTCACATCCATAGAAGAAAGAAAATCCATTGTCAAAACTTCCTACTTTCTTGATTGAAAAGGTACTATCCCGTACGACTAATCCTAACAGTTAGAAAGTTGGGAGATGGCAATTTGCTGGTTGAGGTGAAACATAGGAAACACGCAGAAAACATGATAAAGATAAGGACCTTTCATAATATCAAAATTAAAATCTCCCCCCCCCCATGCAAAGCTGAATACTTCTAAGAATACTAGCCAACAATTTCTGAAGCTCAAACAAAAAGCGGGAAAACAAAAATTTAAATTTAAATCAAATAACGCTGAGAGCTACCACCTACCTTTCACTATAGAGGAACTAAATGAATCTTTAAAGAAAGCTCACAATATAGTTGTGAGAACAGATGATATCCACTATCAATTCATATAACAGTTGCCCAACAAATCATTACAACTAAATTTGTATACCAACATATGGACAAGTGGCAACTTCCCAAATATGTGGAGACAGTCATTCATCATCCCTATTCCAAAACCCGAAAAGGATGACACAGACACTGACAGCTACAGGTCGATAGCACTAACGTGTTGCCTATGTAAAACTATGGAGAGAATGGTCAACAAGTTGACTTGGTCCACGAAAACTAATGGCCTAATCAGTGAATACCAATGTGTTCTTAGGAAAAAAAAGAAGTACCATGGATCACTTTGTAAGCCTCGAAACCTTTTTAAGGGAAGCCTTCATTAAGAAACATCTCACGGCAGTCTTTTTTGAATTAGAAATGGCGTACGATACAACATGAAAACTTGCTATCTTGAAAGATCTGCTGGAACTGTATCTAAAAGGAAGGCTGATTCAATTCATAGGGAATTTCTTGAAAGACCGTTTTAGGAACTATGCTATCGGAACTACAGGATCAAGAAGGGGTCCCGCAAGGAAGCATTCTTTCAGTGACGCATATTTGCGCAAAAATTAACTCCATAGTTAAAACCCTAAATCCAGGTGTGAGATGTTTATGATTTTCTAATTATGTACAGATCTCAACATATGAATGGCATTGAAAGACAACTCCAACAATGTCTCAGTATAATACACAAATGGGCCACTGAAAATTGGTTTACATTTTCCAAAACGAAAACCAAATGTTTACATTTCTGCAAATTAAGAAAATTGCACAATGATCCATGTTTAAAATTAGACGGAGAAATCTCAGTAGTGTAACAACACGAGTTTCTAGGCATAAAAAAATAACGCTCATTCCCCATCTAAAATATCTGAAAACAAACTGTAGCAAGGCCCTACAAATTCTGCGTGTAGTCGCCCATACTGAATGTCGAGTAGATCGACTAATAGTGATCAAATTATACACTCAAATTATTCGCTCAAAACTGGATTATGCTAGTTTCATTTATGGGGCCGCCAGAATGTCGTACCTAAAAGTTCTCCATGCAACCTATCATCAAGGCCTCAGATTAGTACTCGGGGCTTTAAGAACATTCCCAGTCGAGAGCTTATACACAGAAGCTAATGAAACACTTCCACATTTAAGGTGCACTAAACTGGCACTATAGTACTATATAAAAATAAAATCATGCCCTACCAACACAACTTACAACAGTACCTTTGAACTGAATTATTGTGATCTATTCTGACGAAAAAGATAATGCTATACAATCCTAAGGACTTAGGATGTAATCTATTGACGAATAGTTAGGCACCACACTCTCAAATATACAAGAAACGATTGCAGCCAGTATTCCACCATGGACTATCAAGCAAACCAAAGTTCTGCTAGAATTACGTAACCTCTCAAAACAAAAAAAAACCGCACCTACTCACATTCCAAAATAAGTTTCAGGACATATTGGCAAACTTCCCTAACCAAACACCCATCTATACAGATGGCTCAAAATATAAGGATGTGCAGCAGTGAGCCAAAATCTTACCAAAAATGGCGCCTCCCAAAAGGGAAGCTCTATTTTCACTGCAGAGTCTTATGCTATCGAGCTAGCTCTCAACATTATCTCAGAAACAAACAAAAAACTTTCTAATTTCTATCTGTCCTATTGTCTTTGAATGGAAACAAATCCTACAACCCATTTATGAATCTCTAAAAATGTGAGCGATATTAGGGGTACGAGAGCAAAATCTTGGGGACCACCACCCACCCGCGGTACACCGGGTACCGCGGTAAACTGATTCGTCTAATAGCTGCACTACTGTATTATGCAAAATGAGCACTATTAACAAACATAAAGGCATCAAACTATGCTGGATTCCTAGCCACATCGGAGTTAAAGTTAATAATGGAGCAGACCTAGCAGCCAAGTTGCATTTAGCATATGTGGATACAAGGGCCAAAATTCCATACACAGATTTTCAAAAGAAATGGTAACGGCACTGGAACGATAACCCACATAATAAACTCTGCAATTCAACCCAAACTAAAAGAATGAAAATCAGCTCCCAGAAAATCTCGTAAGGAAGTAGTAGTAACCGCGTACGAATTGGCCATACGAGAATAACCCACTCGTACTTACTAAACAAAAATCAAACATTATGCTAAGCATGTAAAACGGCATATACTATTAAACATATATCAAGCGAGTGCTCAGATCTTAGTCTCTCAAGAAAAAACTCCTATAATATAAACAATATGTATGAGCTGTTCGAGAAAGTAAAAGTGGATGATATAAAATCATTTCTCAAAACAGTAGGACTCCACTACCAAAAATTATAAATCAAATGAGAATATTAATTTCTTTTCAAACCGTGTATCTGAAATGAATACATCAATGAAACCAGATTCTCGACAACAATCCTCTTTACAAAAGTATATCAATGAAACCAGATCTACAAACTGTTTCCTTACTAAGAATATATATTCTATTCATAGGAATATTTCGTAAAAAATCTTGTCGGCATTAAATAACCCGTTGAGGTTGATATGCCGTAAAACAAAACAAACCAAAACCCAAACAAACCTGCTATACTCTACATTTACCAGAGCTAGATGCGGTCTGAAATGGTGTACTGCTGCCATATATGCGCCAGAGATGCTCAATCTTTACTTTCCACTCTCGGTAGAGTCCAAAAGCGTCTCTGCACCCTTGTGGGAGTTTAATTATTTTCCACCCTAAAAAGCCCTTTCTTACAGACGAAATGTCGCAAGCCTCTCACCGCTCTATCGTTATTTCTATAAAAGTGCTCAGTCGAACTACATTCCTTAGTTCCACAAGTTCTAGACTTCACAACTAAGACCCACCATGCTACACACATTTTAGTAAACCACCCTCAAACCCTTCGTACTCATTGGCGAGCAGCTTCTTCCCACGAACCACTGCTTTGTGGAACCGACTCCCAAAAGGATGTTTTCCTGCAATCTTAACCTGACCGAGTCTAGGGTTAACCGTTATCTTCGCCACATATCCAAATAAACTGTGTCTCTTACTCTGTAGTCCTCTGCTTCGAGTGCGCCTTGTACAGTGTGGACATTGTAAAAATAAATATTTAATGTCCCGACAATTAAAGAAGTTAAAGCCATATTGCTTACTGAAAGAAAACCCTAGAAAATGAGATGCTTGACCAATTCAGAGTTTATGAGAGCCTCTAATAGTTTTCCAAAAAGAGGTAGAAGACTAATAGGCCGATAGTTAGAAGGATCAGATAGTTAAGGTGACTGAGTGCTTAAAGCCTGGAACCACAAAAGAGGATTTCTAACGAGCTGTGATCACAAAACCAGCTATTGTTTTTTTTTTTTGTTTGTTTTTTTTTGTTTTTTTTTAGAATTAAAAACTTGATTTCTATTCTTGTCCCGAAAACATACTTCTCGTTGAGAGTGCCAAAAATAAATTTGAATCGATGATTTTTTTCCATTTATTGAAAATAAAAACAAAGGACATAAATCATTTGTCACCAAATTTTTAGCTTTTTTAAGACGTTTTTTCATATTTTTTCAACTCCCAATTTCATCAATCTTAAATGTAAACAGAACACTAACACTTTCTTACGTACTTCAGCTAATTCAAAATATTAATGTCTACTACGAAATTTGTGCCCGCTAGAATAATGTACTTGATGAAAAACACTAAAGAGTTATCATTCTGGGGTCATAATGAATCAAATTGACCAAATTAGTTCTTTATAGCTACATAGTATCTTTTCTTTTCTTTTTCAGTTTTCAGTTCCACCTTTTCTTAATCTTATTCGTCCTCTTCTTATTCGCCCTCCTTTTTCGTTCCATCTTTTATGAAAAAAACAAATCTGTCGTTCTCCTTTTCGCTTTCTGATTCTGTGTCTTCTTTTCGATTGCCCAGAATTAGAAATCCTTACCTTCTTCTTTCGTTTCTTTTAACTTTTTTTCTTTATGGATTTCTGAGATGAAAAGTCATCTTTATTTACATTATTTATATTCGGACTATTGTCCTCATCTTTGTTGTTGTTATCAAAACGTTTCATTCTTTGTACCTGACGGCCACTTTCAGGTGTATATCGATCTGGATAACCTACAGGGAATTCTGAACTGAACTCTTTACTAATCTACGCGGGTAGATTCTTCTCGCACAACCAAGGCTTTTATCCACTAGATACCCACTAAGTAGACCTAGCGTAGAAATAAATACAATATGGGAGCCGCTAATAAAGAGTGAAAGACATTTTTTTAATCATTTTACCCAAAGCAAGGCAATAAAGTCACTAGGACGCAATGGGTTACTGAATGTGGAAGAATATGAGAATAACTACTATTAAGAAGAGAGGACAATAAAAGGACAAAAAGTAAGAAGACAGAAGATAACGATTGACATTGCATTTAAATTTTTGAAGATCAAAGTTGACTGGGAAGCAAGAGGCCGGAAGAGAGTGTCACAAGTGTGAAGTGCGAAATTGTTAGCATAGAAATTACGGTTACATCAAGTCATTTCAACTGTAAAATGATGAGACCTATCCTCCAATCTAGTAATGCGCTTAAAGTCTAGGTATAATAGAGGAAAATTCATCAGAACAATTAACATGAAAGTATTTATAGAAAGGCACAGGGAATCTACTTTATGGAGGTGGGAAAGTGACTGGAGTCGAGATGTCAGGTTAGGATCAATAACATTGCAGATACTTCTTTGGGTTTTATCAAATATCTCTAAATATATAGCAGGTGCACCAGGCCAGATATAGTAGCAATATTCAAAGCAAGGACGAATAGCAAGGACTTATAAATATATATGATAGATTCTGACAAGAAAAATTGTCTATCAAGACATAGTGAAACAACTTTCTTAGCTGCAGATTTAGCAACTGATTCAATAAACTCTTTCCATTTCAGCTGAAAACGTTAGTCCGAGAAGGTGGAATAAGTCACTCTCCTGGAGGTTCGTATCAGCCATGCTGACGGAAGGGAAATTGACAACCGTAGCAGCAGCAGCAAACAAACATAGACAGCAGCACTCAAAACATGACAAACAGTGGCATCTCTTGCAGCTTAATCAGCAGACAGGTTAGGTTTAAAGACTTTGGTCAAGTAGATAAATTCGTTGGTTTGTAAATATATGAAACAGTGATTGTCCTGAGTCGGGCAGTGCGTACCCGCACTCAGCAATAATTGAACATTAGTAAAAAAATAAATAAATAAAAATAAAAAATAAAAAAATAAACGAACTAGACGAGATATCCCGAGACATGATCAGTGGGACGAGAACAATCTACCCCCACAGATTAAATAAAGTGTTTAGTTCAGAATTCGCTGCAGGTTACCTAGATCGATAACCGGAGGAAACAACGACCTAAAAGTTGTGATATAAACAACAACGATGAGGACAATAACCCGGATATAAATAGTGCAAATAATTTAACATTTTTTCTTTAGTCTCTCCTCTTTGTTTTTTTGTTTTGTTTTGTTTTTGTTTTTGGGGTTTGTTTTATTTTTTTTTGGGGGGGGGGGTCGGGGGGTTAGTTTTTTTGTTTTTTCGTCAAGGCCTTTATTCAATTTTTTCATCAAACTCGGCTTTAAATGTCGATTGAGTTGCCTTATTTGGTTGGAGATGCTCTTTTTTAATATCGACTAAATATCTTTTCTTTTTGTTTTCCAGCCTCTCTTTTTCTGGTTTTCTTCATAATTTTTCTACTTTTTCACTCAATTTCTACTGTATTAAAACCTTAATTTCAAATGTTTGACTGATTGTCCATAATCAACCAGTGTTTATTTTGTACAGATACCATTGTTTAATAAAAGTCGGTTGATTCTGACAGCCTAAATTCAAAAAATTCTATTTCCCCCTCAGGTTTTAATTGTCGGGATTCATTCTACAGCAGTCCTTATTCTAAGGACTTCCCTAATCAACTGCCTTCCTCAATGAGCGCTGTCACTCAAGCGAAACTAATTCGAAAATCGCTTAAGCGATACTATTGAAATTCCCAAATTTCTTCTTTCTTTTACTTAACGGGATTTTATCCAGGGTATATTTATTTTTAATTTAATTATTGAACAAAAGCAAAACAGTTTTTTCCGCTCTTAAATGAATGTATGTATGTTTTTTTTATTATATACATATTATATTTAGGTAGGTATATATATATATATATATATATATATATATATATATATATATATATATATATATATTGTGCGTGTATTTGGGCAGCATCTTTTCATTCATACACGTTTCATTAAATATATATATATATATATATATATATATATATATATATATATATATATATACGTATGATTTTTAATATATATGTAAGCCGGTATGTATGCCTATCCGGTACCCTTGGTAAATGCCTGAAAAGCATACCACGGGTTGGGTAACCCAAGTCTTGACAATGAAATTGTGTTGTCGAAACGATAGATAGATAGATAGATAGATAGATAGATAGATAGATAGATAGATAGATAGATAGATAGATAGATAGATATGAATAGTCAAAGATACATAGATTAGTCGGAAATATATATGAACAGAAATATGTATAGAGTGAGAGAAAGAGAAATAGTTATAAAAAAACTGAGATAGATAGATAGATAGATAGATAGATATGAAGAGAATCAGATAGATAAATAGATAGATACTGACCTATATAAGGTTGAAGTAGGAAAGACGAATGTGTCCCGTGCTTCTGTAAAATCAGTAAATTAAGAAGGAAGAATAAAAGATTGAAAATAAATGAAGGAAATAAAAACCTCCATTGAAGACAGAGGTTGGCGTAAAAGGCTTAAAAGCCGAAAAGATATCTCCGCGCCGTTGGCAAGCCGAAGTTATCGCGTGAACATAAACAAGAGCGAAAAAAAAAAGAAATTCTAGATTTATCGCTCAGGTGTCGAAGAAAGTTAGAAATCTTAGCAATGCGTGAGTCCATTCGAAATGTATCAGAGTTCATATGAGAGAAGTCATCATCTGGCGAAGAATAAGCAATATTCGAATATCTGAATACAGTTTAAAATGGATTTGCGCAATTTATATTTCGTATACAATGGCCGGCTACGCTAGCCTGCTAAGGCGGCTAGTCAATCCCTGTTTCAGACACCTGCCCAGGCGCATTTGTGTTTGTTCAACACCCGCCTGCCTGTGGTGTATACTGCAACTATGCTTAGCGAGCCAATATTTTTAACAACGCCAGTAAGTTCAGTCACAATGTCTTGTTATCGAGGGCTAGAAGAACCATCTACGGCTTGCAATTTTCACTCACAAGACTTGGATAAAACCGTAGTATGGTTTTCATGTATTTTTCAATAATAGCGCACGCTATGATTGCCTCCCCAGACAGATTGCTTCAGAAGGTCACCTTCCAGATAAATCGACCATGATAAGATACGAACCCTTTTCCCATGGTCGGAAGCGAACATTTTAACCACTCGACACACACAGACACACACACATATATGCATCTTATATATATATATATATATATATATATATATATATATATATATATATATATATATATATATATATATATATATATTGGACAAAAAATCCTCCTTTTTTCAGACGCGTTTCGTCTCCCGACTTTTTCAAAGCAAAAATGAAACCGAAATGTTTCTGTTGTTCTAGTTACATTACAAAATCCAAATTTAAAAAAGAGATTTTTTTTGTTTTTTGTTTTCTTTAATATAAAGTATAAAGGAAATTTACATTAACCAGGAAGAGGCTTACGCAGAAGCGTCTCTCTTTTTTAATTTTTTTAAATAAAGGCACAGCAAAAATTCATAATTCACGTTTCCAAGGATACAGAGAAATCCATTCATCCAGACAAGGGGTGGTTGCGTGTTCATTATCGCTGTATTTTGTTGTATCAGTTATTAGTTACGTTTTGGTAGGGGTAGGGATGTATTTTTCAATGAATTCTGACATCCGCATGTCGTCTGGATTTTTTAAAAAAATTTATTGTTTTTGCTGTGCCAATAAAACCCAGTAATTTTTAAAATAAGTTACTCCAAATAAGTTACTGAAATGGAACTAATATCTTTAATTTAATTACAAAATTAAATTCGATGCATTTAGCTTCCATTTTTGAAACATGCTTAGAACTGTGTAGCGAAAAAAACATATTTTAAATCAATTAATTTATAATATTAATGCTCTGTAAATTTACATTGAGCACTATTTTGTAAAAATAAAAATATCTATAAGAACACCGAGTTATATATCTTACTGTTCTTTCTTTTTATTTTATATATATAATTGAAAGGTAATCGTCATCTTTGATAATGGCTTATGTAAGCCGAAAGCTTAGATGGGATTAAAAAACATGTATCAATATGGTGTTTTTCTTTCATCTTTCAATGATAATGTTATTAAGCTTATCAGACAATATGAAAGGAATTTACTTAACATATATAGACAAAACTTGTCTATATTATTTAATGAAACATGCATCAATGATATATATATGTGTGTGTGTGTGTGTGTGTGTGTGTGTGTGTGTGTGTGTGTGTACACAAATTTGATTTATGATCACCACTTTCCTCAGAGATCCCAAGGCATTTTTCCTCACATACAATTTTGTCTTTCTTTCATTCTAACCTGAGAAAGTCAAAGAGAGCAGACCACCTCAGCGAAACGCGTCAATAATAAATGTTCCACTTTGTCTCATCGCCTTCACTTTTGCTTCAGATATTATTATATATCCTACAAACACACACGCACACATACATACACAAATACACACACACGTATGTATAGATAGATAGATAGATAGATAGATAGATAGTCCGGACAAAAGTGGAGAAATGAAAAAATGGGAAAGCTTTTTTATTGACAACGCAACGGTGGAGTAATGGATAGCGGCTCAGATTGAGGAATTGGAGAGCCGAGTTCGAATTCCAGTCGAATCCATTACATTCACTTACGATTTAATACCCTTCTTCTTCCCCCAGCTATGGGTAAATAGCGGAAGAAACCGGGGTCTATAACCTTGGATGGCAACTGGTCTAGCGCAGAAAGAAATGGCAACCTACTGCGGGGAAAAATCAGCCTCGTCAGTCATGTAATTAAAGATCGCCTAAGTGTGTATCACAGATGACGTATTTCTTAGAAGGTAGTTAGCTAAGCATCTTCAGGATAAAACAAAAAATATGTGTCTGATATTTTAGCCAACAGACATGGGCGCTTTTAATACAAAGGAAAAAACACAGATACGTCTTTCATTTTGACTCAAAGACTCCAAGATAACGAAAGCGAAACATCTTGTTAATAAAAAGCTTTTCTATATTGTCCTATTTCTCTACATATAAATATATAATATAAAGAAAAAATAGTGTGAGGAGATAGACAGATAGGGAGATATATAACGAAGAGACAGATGGCAGATAGAGATATCTGTCGTGTAATAAAAATATATGAATGCTTTTTGTCTCTATACATAATGTGTGCTTGAGAGAAAGAAACAGAGAGAAAGGAGATTTGCAGTGATTTACTAATTTTAATCTCTTCAAAGGCATCTATGTCAGATCAGGAATTAACATACGAGTTTAATATTTGTATCAACTTATATATATATATATATATATATATATATATATATATATATATATATATATATATATATATATATATATATATATATATATATATATATATATATATATATATATATATATATATATATATATATATATATATATATATATATAAAATAAGAATGAAAAGTATATAAATTCAAACGTACACAAAATTTAAAAGCGGGTTCAATACCAGGAGTAGAGCTGTAGTTATTGATAATATTTTCTTTTTTTACATACGGACAAAAACAATTTCTCACAAATTGTTTTTCTCCTATGTAAAAAAAAAATTAATTAAATCTCTCTCTCTCTCTCTCTCTCTCTCTCTCTCTCTCTCTCTGTAGATAGATAGATAGGTGTCGAGCCTTCTGTTTGTCTCTCTTTCTCTCTCTCTCTCTCTCTATCTATCTATCTATCTATCTATCTATTTCTATCTATCTATACAGCAACGAAAGAGACGTAAAAATACGCAGGCATTCAGCTGAGTCATAAGTAATTGCCGTTTTTTGGTAATCAAATCTCCTGGTTAATGTATCATCCTAACTACTAATCACAAGTGACGGTTAGGAATAAATTTGGAGTACTCACAGCAGTAGCAGCGTATACAGTGGATTTAGTGGAAAAACGTTGAAAAACGGACGGCCGCATCCAGAAAGAGCAACACAGGAAACTTTTTGGAACTCGGTTGGTCTGTTCTACCCGACTCGCACAAAATGTTTAATATCTAAATACCCACCAAAATAACTGAGTTTCTTTTTTCCAGGATTTCAGATAAGACGGTTAGCCATCTTGACACCATTTTTTGTAAGAATCACTGAAGAACCCTTTGAGTTATTCAGCTAGAAAGAAAACAGATAAAAATCGTTTTGTGTCGGTCAAACTTTCTTCCCAAATGTGCAATGGTGAAAGGAAAAAGATCATTCTGGCCTTCAGTAATGGTACCAACATTCACACTCTGGCTTCTATCGTCAAAGTCCACTCAAGAACCAGAACGTTAAATAAAAAAAAGGTAACAGTAGAGAGGAGAACTGGATCAAGCGGTCATAGCAGCAAGTGGAATCATTTAACCTTACATTCTTATTGTTCAAAATAAAATCCAATAGTGTTATAAAATCCTCTTAAAATTCCAGTAAGATATAATTAATCATTTCTAAGATACAATGGTTCAAAGGTTGAGCTAAGAATTGAAAAATTTGGCAGTTACACGCTTTGGACAATTTTGCTTTTACACATTGGTTTCGGCAAAACGCTTCGTTAATAAATTTTCCACTCTTTTTCTCATCATCTTCACACACACAGCCTCACACATAGACATATACATACACACACACACACACACAAACACACATATACACACACGCAGATATATATATATATATATATATATATATATATATATATATATACACCAAGCATATAATTGGTGTATACGGAATGAATTCCAATAACTAACAATTACTATTCTTAAAAGAGTGCCCAATACAAAGTAGAGCAGATATAATTATTTATTTTTTTTTTAATTATAACATAAATATGTTATAAAATCACTACAAAAATAGCCATTTTGTTTCCACACCTCCGGTGTCTTATCAAGTAATGATGTTGAATGTAAAATAAATGCTTTTAAAAGTTTCAAATTAATTAACGATCCTTCTCAAGGGGAAAACGTTGTTACAAAAGCTAGAATGATTAATCAAAATACAAGTATAGGAAAATTCAAAAAGTTTGACAACAAAGTCATGTTATAATAGCTATTCAGATATTTAAAATACGGGTAATATTAAAAAAGAATTTATTCTAACCAATAATTATTAAATTATATGATAAAATTTGATATTAAAATTAAAAACTGCCAATTTTAAAATCCGAATTTAATCACTATTAAGTTTAAAATTATAAAATTACCGAGAAGAAATACATGTTATTCAATTTATTTCTTCGTTGAAATTACGTTAGAATAGACGCTACGTCATCCGGTCCTCTGACAATATATATGTATACATTTTAATCCCAAGTGTGTGAATGGGGTCGTAAACTCACGCGTAAAACAACACAAACACAATCAGATTATAATACATAAGCAGCCAGACATATTTAGATATATATACACACAAAAAAGTGACGCGACAGGGAACATCTCCACGGCCCATTATGAAAAAAAAGGGGGGAACCAACACATACATACATACACAATTAAAAGTGAATGACTTTCCATACTCATAGACACCGATAAATACATGTACACAAATCCACAGACATTGACCTAGACAATCAGATACCACAACCAATAAATATTTAAGACTGAAAGTGTCATTAAACAAATGCTAGCCACTTATTAAAATATAACTTAAGCGAGCAAATATACAAATATAAAAATGGTTAAAGATAATATTATTTAATATATTAAAAAACGAAAATTCCAAACCCGCAAATATCAATAAAAACATATATTTTAATCATATAAGTTGATAATAGTTTTCTTATATATTAGGTGAAGAAAAATAAGATAAAAAGAACTACCTACAGAAATAAGTGTACAGTCATACGTACATACATACATATACATATATACATGCGGCAGCAAACACAAACCAACACACATATACATACATACATATATATATACATAGAAATGCATACATATAAATATATAAACATAAATATATACATGCATATTTATGATAACAAGTACACATACACATACATACATATATACATATATACACGCATATATACACACATTTATGCACACATATTCACATATATATACATATATACACACACCAATACATAAACATAAACATATATACACATAGACTAACTCATGTGGCAATAATGACAAACCAAAGTTTGCATACCTACACATACACACAAACAACCTCATATATAATAGGTGTCAACACACACATATACATCCACAAACATACATATATATACATATATATACATATAAATATATACATAAATATACCTATCTATGATAACAAGCACACGTATATACGTACATACACATAAATACAACGACATTCAACCAAATACATATATAAACGTACATACATATACATACATAAACATACATCCATATACATACACCCACCAATATACAAGTACCCTAACATACATATATAAACACATTCCTGTCTCAGCAACGCGACGACAAGCATCATCAAAGGTTGGATGATTCAGCTGCCTTCCCGACGGAAACGCAATCTTTTACAGCCTGGCAACCTCGCGTCCATTAATATTCGCGGGAACGTATGTAAAAATCGTATCTGCCTGCTCACGATATGAATATCTTGGCATTGTTGAATGGAACACTTCTCAATTAACTCACTACTACACTCGTTAAACGTTGAAGACAGACTAGCCACAAATATACACGAATGACAAATGTAACTTAGTCTACATGGCAATACAGCGTCATCTATCTTAAAATTACCTTAAACAACTCAAAAACGAAGGTTTTGCGGACATGAGTTTATATGGACTTTTGTCCTTGTTTTGTTGTGAGGAACCAGCCCCCAAATTTTGTAAAAGTATTTTTGATACACCCTGTGTAGATTTGGCCAGTAATCTTTCTTTTATAAACGTTTCCTTGAATGTGATGGCTAAATAAAGTTTCATAAGTTTTTTTTGTTGTTGCTGCTTTTCTTCTTCTTCTATGTGATGTATTCATTCAAAACGTTGGCGATCATGGTTCTCCACAGTTTCCTCTCCTTTGTAGCTTTTAATAAATGTTGTCTTTTTGTTATCTCTCCTAAACCTTGTTCCGCCATCCATTTACTCAAGCTCGCTAGGTAGAATATGCATTGTTTTGTTCTGTCCGTCTTGCCTTCAATTTTTTTCTGTATCAAATTTTCCAAGCCTTCTTTCCTGAATATGTGCCCTAGAACATTTCACTGTCTCTTCCTGATATTTAGAATAAGTTGTTCTTTTGTTCCTTTTTCCTCTAGAATCTTGTCGCTGCTCACGTTCAGTACATGATATTCTCAGCATCCTTCTGTAGAAGCATAAACGTTGGAAAAATATTAGAAAACTTCATTAAAAAACTTATAAAGCATCCTTGTCCTACCTACACATTCGATGAAACACACATACATATATATATATATATATATATATATATATATATATATATATATATATATATGTATATACATATATACACGCATATCTATATAATTTTCGGATAAATAATTATACATATATATATATATATATATATATATATATATATATATATATATATATATATGTGTGTGTGTGTGTGTGTGTATATATGTATATATATATATATATATATATATATATGTATATATATTTATACTAGCAGCATGGCCCGGCGTTGCCCGTGCTTGATTCAAAAATCGTACGATTCATACAGCAATCGCTATCACTTGACTTAAAATATATTTTGCCCTTCCTTGCCTTTAAAGGAGTGTCCTTTGCCGTTCTGATGTTGCTACATACTCTTTCCTATCGCACACTGGGAATTTTTTCTAAGCTCTATACTAAACATTAAATCTGTTACGAAAAAAGAACTAAACAAAATGAACACAAAACGATCAGCTTTAAAAAAGGACTCGTAACTGAAAAAAAACGAATGAACAAAGAATGTTAACAACAAATATTTTTCACACCCCACTCTGTTCTGCGGAATCAGAATCAACGTTGAGTTTAAGCAAGCGAATGAGCCAATTGGAGTAAAGTGCCATGCAGATTTAAATTTTTCCCACTTGTGACGAATGCAGCTATCGATTTTTTTTGTATGCTAGCATGCTAGTTAACATTCGTGTCTGTCAGCTGTTGGCTCTCACGCTGGCCACTAGAATCTTCCTGCCTATTCGTGGCAGCCAGCTATAGGCTCTCACTCTGGCCAGTACAAAATGGCCGCGAACTACATGAAAATTGCCGTTGAAGCATGAAAAATTCGATTATTTCCACTATCGATGGGAGTTGGGAAATGCAAAGCCGGTCTTGACCTTTCCGCTAACTTGGAGCATGTGCATGTAAATTTTGGTGCAAATCTGTCGAAAATCGCGGCCGTTCATTCGTTACACACACACACACACACACACACATCCTGCCTTTTTATATATATACATATATATATATATATATATATATATATATATATATATATATATATATATATATATATAATTATTTATTCGAAAATTATAACATAAATATGTTATAAAATCACTACAAAAATACCCATTTATATCACCAAGAGAGCACGTGGATCTGAGCTGCTCTGGGGATGAATACCATTCATGTTTTACACAAATATCACTTTATCATGTTTAATATTGCCTTTTAACAGAAAACGGAAAGTGAGACATTGAGATGCGACGATGTATTGGGGATGGCCAACTACGCATTCCAAAAGCTATGTAGAGTATTACGAGATAGGAAAGTTTCGTTGGAAACAAAGAAAAGAGAACTGAACTGCTACGTGATATATGTCCTCCTGTATGGCAGCGAGTGCTGGACAATCTCCTCAAAGATGAAGAAGACACTCGAAGCAATAGAAATGCCGTCCTATAGAAGGATGTTGAGGATTCCATGGGTCGAACATGTGAACAACGATGCGGTTTTTGAAAAGAATGGAAACAAAGAGGAAACATATACTTAACATCAGAAAGAGGCAGCTGAAATTTCTGGGACACGTAATGAGGAAAGAGGGTTTGGAAAATCTGATACTCACAGGACGGATAGAGAGAAACAGTGACAGGGAAAGCAACGCTGGACATACTTAATGGACTTGTTTAAATGGATGGAAGAACAGGGTTTGGGAGAAATATCAAAAAAACAAAACTTTTTAAGATCTACAATTGATAGGAGGATGTGGAGAGCTATGATCGCCTATGTCCCGAAGGGGTACGGCACATAAACGAAGATATGCTTTCAGCACTTCATCAGTGCCACAATGCCTACAAAGGTCATAGATTGACAAAAATAGTTTATTAATTTTAGAACTTCTCTCTTGATCCAGGACACAGCTCGGCGAGATAAAATCCTCAATTTCCTCTTATCAATCTTATACTGGAATCGCCAAGGATCTACAGCGATATTTCTTCACGGTTCGACAATAATCTCCGATCATTTTGCAATATTTAGAGGTAACTTACGTTTGTCCAGCTCAGAAGTTATTAAACATTTCTCTTTATCCGACAACCCAAGCTTTTAAGGCTTCAACATTGCTACGTTGCTATTAATTTGAAACATCGAAATTCAGATCTCATACAAGTACTTATTGTTCATTTACATCTGCTCAGAACGAACCGGCTTTCATCGTAATACACAGAGTGGTGTTGATGGCGACTTCATTTCAGCTATTAATTCCTTCAGTCACAATAAGTATTTATTTTATTTATCGATAAAATATAAAGTGGCTAATAATTTGAGAGGCTGTGCGTATATATACAGTTATATATATGCCATCTCTTGAAAGTTGCCAAAACGAACTGATTATATATATATATATATATATATATATATATATATATAAAAGGCTCAAACACTAATATTCCATGGTTATAATTTATTACATTGGAATCGTATTCACGTTGATGAATTGGATCGTGAATACGATTCCAGTGTAATAAATTATAACCATGGAATATTAGTGTTTGAGCCTTTTATATTATATTCTTACTCTGTCCTGGACATTGAGTTCTACCTGGATTCTATTCTCTTGGGAATATATATATATATATATATATATATATATATATATATATATATATATGTGTGTGTGTGTGTGTGTGTGTGTGTATGTATGTATGTATGTATGTATGTATAAGTGCGCAGGTATGCAGAAAATAGAAAAGAATACGTTGGGTGCATAATCCGGAGTTCCTTAGTATTTTTGATTTTATTTTTAAGAAGACAGTGCTCCATACAGAAGTAGAGCTTCATTATAACATTTTTTCTTTGAAAATATGATTCCTTCGCTACATAAGAGTTCTCATGTTTCAAAAACGAGAGCCGAAATCATCCAAGTAATTATTAAAATTAAGTTGAATTGAGGTGTTTAGTCTCGTTTCATCTTCTAGCGAAATTTTAGGAATAAGCTATCTTTTTGTTTACGTGTGTTTTTAGGCATGGTCCGCATAACCTATAGAAACGATAGTACCAATAATAAGAAAAACAGGAAAAGAAAGATCATCTGGTATACCCACCCCCGTACCACCAAATAGTCAGCACCAAACTAGGCCATAAGTTCCTAGCTTTAATTGAAAAGCACTTTCCCACTAATTTTTAACAAAAACACCTTAAAATTGAGTTACAGCTGCACTGAAAATCTAGAAAGAATCATAAAAAGACATAATAATAAAATCCTGGAAAAACATGCACGCCAAAACGGTAATAAAACTCATAAACTAAAATTAGATAACAATAACGAAAAATTATGTGATTGTAGAAACCCTAAAAACGGCCCGTTGGAAAATAAATGCCTCACAAAATCTGTGGTATACCAATGCACTATCTCATCCATGGAGAGTCCTAACACTGATAGGATATACATAGGCTCAATGAAGAATAATTTTAAAATTAGATGGAGGCAAGACAAGAGCTCCTTCAACAATATTCCAAATAGTAATCAGACATCTCTATCCCAATATTTCTGGCATCTAAAAGAAACGAATAAAACACCAAAGGTAAAATGGAAAATAGTAAATAAAACAAGAACTTGTAAAACCTGGGATGACCCATGCCCTTTATGCCTACACGAAAAACTACACATCATTAAATTTCTAAGTAATGAAAAATTATTAAACCATAGGCAGGAGTTAACGGTTTTTTTCCGACATCAACAAACTTTCGCATTAAATAATTAGCAAAAAAACAAAAAAAAATCCCATATCTTAATAAAAATCTTAAAAGCTTAGCCAAATCATTAAATAGGAAAAACCCTTTCTGTAGTCGTCAAAAAACAAAAAAAAACAAATTGAAATTCAGTGTAATACGGTTTGTATATAAAACACCCACTTGAATAAACAAATAAATAAATAGATAATCAGATGGACAATAATAAAACAAAATCCTCCCGACACATAACGACTTGTAGGCGCGCCATAAAAATATCCCGCACTGGGAACCAACTAAAGTATGACCGCCAACATTAGCCTTGAAATAGATACCCCTACCCAACCTTAGCAAAACCTCTCAGAAGATGATGAATCTATAGATAAGAATTAACTCTCTGACCACTTAACGAAGAAAACTCGCCTAGCCACTCCCACAATAACGACTGTTATAACGGACCATGCCTAAAAACACACGTAAACCAAAAGATAGCTTATTCCTAAAATTTCGCTTGAAGATGAAACGGGACTAAACACCTCAATTCAACTTAATTTTAATAATTATTTGGACGATTTCGGCTCTCGTTTTTGAAACATGAGAACTCTTATGTAGTGAAGGAATCATATTTTTAAACAAAAAATATTATTATATATATATATATTGACCACTAATAGTATATATATATACATATATTATAAATTAATTGATTTAAAATATGTCTTTTCGCTACACAGTTCTAACCATGTTTCAAAAATGGAAGCTAAAAATTTTTAAAAACGTTACTCCAAAATTCGCTTGAAGATGAAATGGAACTAATGTCTTTAATTACAAAATTAAATTCGCAACTTTTAGCTTCCATTTTTGAAACATGGTTAGAACTGTGTAGCGAAAAAACCATATTTTAAATCAGTTAATTTATAATATTAATTCTCCGTAAATTTACATTGAGCACTATTTTGTAATAATAAAAATATCTATAAGAACACCGGATTATATATCTTAATATTCTTTCTTTTTATTTATATATACATATATATACATATATATATATAATTGTGGAGTGGATAAATGAAACGGCCAAATATAAGCAGGCGTGTACGCGTGTGCTGGTGTGCATACACAGGCAAGCAAATAAATAATCGTTAAATTTATGCATGAGGTGTAAATGTAATAGTGCATAATGCGGTTATACAGAGCAAAATTATGTATTGATTAGTACATATACGCCTACCTACGTTTTGGGCGTGCGACTACAGTTTCACTGGGTGGTGTATCCCGTGCCTGACGAACTGGGAACACCACCCAGTGAAACTATAGTCGCACGCCAAAAAAGCAAGTACGCGTATATATACTAATTAATATATATATATATATATAGAGAGAGAGAGAGAGACGGGTATCCTCGAATACGAGTGACCAACTATTATATATATATATATATATATATATATATATATATATATATATATATATATAATAGTTGGTCACTATTGAAACTATTATATATATATATATATATATATATATATATATATATATATAATAGTTGGTCACTCGTATTCGAGGATACCCGACTGCTAGGGAGGCTAGGCAGTCCCTATTGCGGACTCTCGCTCAGGCACATTTGTGTTTGTTCAACACCCACAGGGCCAACATGTGGTTTATACTGCAACTATGCTGAGCAGACCTTAGTTACAGTTTCTGGGAGAGAGCCTGTTATCAACAATCTGCACAACACCAGCACACTCAAACCTACAAACGATGACTTCTTTATTCTAGCTGTCGACGTGAGCGTTGTATGGTTTACAGGCACTTTCCAAAATAGCAGCACGTTGGGATCGACCTCGATCCAGACTGATAACATCAGGAAGCCGCCTTTCTGACAAATTGACCATGGGGAGATTCGAACCCGGGTCACATAGTCAAAAAGCACTCGACCATCCGGCTAATAAAAAAGCTGTCTGTATATATACAGTTAAGTATATGCCATCTCTTGAAAGCTGCCAAAACAAATTGATATATATATATATATATATATATATATATATATATATATATATATATATATATATATATATATATATATATATATATATATATATATATATATATAACTGTAAATATGTGACTGTAATTTCTAGAACAATTTCATTATTCCGAGATATAACATAAGCACTCAGAAACACCCTCACATACACATCTGCAAATATGTGTATACGTATATATATATATGTGTGTGTGTGTGTGTGTGTGTGCGCGCGCACGCGTAATGGAAGTGAAAAAGAAGAGAAAGAGACGTCGTAAATTCATATTGATTTCTGTGGTAAGTAGCCATGGAGATGGCTTCTAGGGCCATTCGTTCGCTCTCAGAGTATATTGTGCGCAGCCGGGGAGGTGGATTCGCAAATAAATGTAGCGGGAAAACGAAAGGAAAATGGCGGGAAAACGAAAGGAAAATGGCGGGAAATGGGAATGTAAGCAACTCGGATTTTTCTTGATTTTAACTGCAATTTTCTTTTACGCACATGTTAACATATGATATGCCCGCCCACACAAAGTTATGCCAACACACACGCACATACGCACATAAACACATATGAGTGTATGTATGTGTGCGTATGTGTGTTTGGGATATATATATATATATATATATATATATATATATATATATATATATGTGTGTGTGTGTGTGTGTGTGTGTGTGTGTTTGTGTGTGTGTGTGTGTGTGCTATATTGTTTAAAATTTGATTTATTTATGAGGAAAAATCTTTCAATTTCTGAACAAGGTCCATCGACAGTAGGTACAAGGTCTGTCGACAGTCGGTACAAGTTCTGTCGATAGTATAGACTCCATCTATCTATTAACACTAAACATTTAAAATAGAATATATATATATATATATATATATATATATATATATACATATATATATATATATATATATATATATATATATATATATATATATATTGCGCATATTTTAGCAGTATGTTTTGATTAAGACATGTCTCATTAAACAATTTAGACAAGTTTTGTCTACTTCTTCTTAACAGGATCATTTCATATTTACGGACAAGTTTCTTGGCGTCATTAAAGGAAGAAAGAAAATGACCATGTTGATGAATATCCATTTTATTTCCGAGTACTTTCATCATTAGCACAATGTCATCTTCGGGGTTTTGTTTTTGCGAAGACGAAATTGAAATCTGAAAATTAATTTTTTTACTTGTGAAATGAAAAACGCTAAACCTTACCCTTTTTAAAAGAAGAAATAAAATGACCATCTTGATGTATATGCATTTTATTTCTGGGTACTTTCGACATTATCACAATATCATCTTCGGGGTTTTGTTTCTGCTAAGACGAAATTGCTGCGCACATCTGAAAATTAATTTTTTTACTTGTGAAGTGAAAAACACTAAACTTATTCACTGTACAATTTTTAAGTTTTATGATGTAAACATAGACGTGCATTAACGTCAAGGGAGGTAACTGTGTTAATGAGATATTTAACTATTTAAAAAACTAATTAAATTTATTTGCAATAACCTAGACATTTTAACTGTACATATTTTAAAACATTTATACAGTATTCATAATTAATTTTATTAAGGATTGGTTTCAATTTTTAATATAGATAGCTTCAAGAATTTTTAGTTTATGTTTTTAGTTTATTTTCATGAAAAAGTATAGATGTATTTTTGATAAGAATGTTTCTAAATTACTAAGAAACTCGTCTGATATATATATATATATATATATATATATATGTATATATATATATATATAATGGACTCTCCCGTCGGTTTCGATGTATGAGGATCTGCCAGCTTATTGATTCAGTTATGAAAGTTTATGCGCTAATCTTAAGTGGCATTTAAGACCCGCTAGTGATTTCCAAAGGAGGCCACATATGGAGCAAGTGTGAGGATTGTGAGATGAGATCACTGTTAAATTGGTTGATCTTTTAGATCTTGCTCTCGCTTCTTGAAGATGATTCAGACAAGCAGATTGAAAATTGCTGACTCCACTAAAGCACAGTGATCTCCATTCAACCCGCTCCAACTCAAGAAATAAATATAAACATCCAGTGATTCCTTGATACATATACATATACATATATATATATATATATATATATATATATATATATATATATATATATAAAGAAATATAGTCTTAAGGTGTGCTATATTTATGGAATAAAGTGCTCAATATCAGAGATAGAGCGTGTGTAAATATAAAAGTGAACATAGAAGTCAACACTTAGAGGCGACAGTCTGTTTCATGCTATATGCAATCGTCAAGCCACGTGTGCTGTTATTTTTCTCGGCTATTTATATGTATACGGGTTAGTGGTGCATTGTGGGTATTCTATTATGGCGCTTATTTTCACCGGAAGTCGTTTATATATATATATATATATATATATATATATATATATATATATATATATATATATATCAAGGAATCACTGGATGTTATTTTTAATCGGACATTATTTCTTATTACTCTAAACGTTTTTTTTGTGGATACTCGTGTTTGAAAAGACGCATGTTGTTTGTTTTTCAAATCGTGTGAATTATTTCTACTGGCTTGCACATCCGAAAGACTTAATAAAGAAGATATTAGCAGATATGTACTTTCCAGCGAATAGGGGCTTTCGAGATATGCACGAGATGTTCAGTCTTTAAAAGTTAATTGAACCTGGTTAGGCTGAGACGTTCTCTGTGGTCGAGTAGTTTAAAGCAGGCCGAATGAAACGATGCTTTACCTACAAATGAGGCTGCGGGTTCGAACCCTGTTTCTTTATTAAATCTCGAATACGCAGGCCGATAGACGTAATCCACCCTACTTAAAATAATTGTTGCGTGACTGGTTCTTCTTCTAAAGCTTAGCAACCATTTACAGGTTATTTAAAGACAGAAAATATATTTATATGGTAAGCATTTTTGGTGGGAAATAATGACCTATAGCCTGGCGAAGTGGTAGATACACAGCTTTCCCAAGGGTATTTGTGCGTAAGTGAATATAACGAACCCAACTGGAATTGGAACACCGCTCTTCGATTAACAATTCCGAGCCGTTATCTAATATACCGGCAGTACATCAAAGCTTACAGCACCTGGTATTCTCAAGTGGTCACTCATCTAGTTACTGAGCAGGGTCGATATTGCTCAACTTTAGTGATCGTACTTGAACCGGTCTTTCAACATGATGTGGCCGTAAGCGTTTCCCAAATGAGTCAATCCCTTAGTTGAAATTTGAACTCGGCTTGTCAATTCCATTTCCAGGATTATTAATCGTTAATGCTCCTGCACTTCCTATAAATATATTTTTCTTCTTATATATATATATATATATATATATATATATATATATATATATATATATATGTGTGTGTGTGTGTGTATGTGTATGTGTATGTGTGTGTGTGTGTATTTAGGTAGCAATCCTTCTTTCATGCACATTTCATTGAATACGATAGACAAGGTGCTTTTATTTAGTTTTTTATACAATTTCTCATGTGATCGAATATTTTTCTTTTCTTTTCAGATGATAAATTACATAAAAATTCTCCAATTGTTCTTTTTACCCGAGCGCTTACGGTTATACATTTAAATACTCATGGAGACCTACCGAGTACTATTCGTAAGACACTTGTTGACAATACAAATATAATACCATCATATGCATGTAAAAAAGGATAAAAATAATGGAAGCCTTATTAATAAAAACAAAAAAAAGCCACACTCAATAATATCAACTATGAAGATGGACACAATATCTTGACCGTGTTTTGAAAATGAAAACATTTTATAAATATATATATAAATATATATAAATATATACATACAACAAACTATTTCTATACATATAAAAAAAATCTATTTCTTGTTAACAGTTGATATATTTCAACCTTGCAATGGCTAAATGTATAGCCGAAAGCTCACGGATAAATAGAACAATTAGACAGTTTTTATATAATTTATCATCCCACATGTGAAATTGTATAAAAAAACTAAATCAAAGCACTTTGCCTGTCGTATTCAATGAAATGTGCACACACACAAAACACTCACACACACACATATATATATATATATATATATATATATATATATATATATATATATATATATATATATATTAGGTTGGTGCAAAAATAATGTCGTTTTCTCACATATGTTACTATGTGAGAAAACGACATTATTTTTGCACCAACCTAATATATATATATATATATATATATATGCACACACACACACACAAATGAGACAAATAACAAACGGAGTAAAATTCCACTGTTCGTAGCATTTACTTTTAAAAATGTGGTCAATACAAAATATAGCAATATATTATTATTATTTTTATTATAAGATTTAATATAAACTTGTCGAAATTGCTACACAAAAGCTTTCGTCTTTCAATACTATCATTGTACTTCTTCAGGCGATCGTAAATAACTAATACAATCCTAATATTGAAATATAATATATATATATATATATATATATATATATATATATATATGTACTCAATTAGTAAATAAATTACATATATCTTAGTTCGTTAAAAATAGAAATAGAAATATTAAAAATGTGATTAAATAATATTTGGATTCCCCTTTTTGAAAAAATCGTAATTAAAATTTATAAAAATTATAGGTTTCGATAACCTAAACTGATAACCTTCTGTGTATATCTGTGCATGTTGGCGTCGCTTAATTTAAGGAAACGAGTATATTTCACTTCGAATTGCTTGATCATATTTCATTTATATAGTTTCTATGCCACATACAAATTAAACTACGTTTTTATCTATTTATTTGCGCATTTTACGGTGACTACCTACAGTCGAATTTCTCCCTACATTCCTGCTATATTATCATTGAGTTGATTTGCGTCTGTGGTTCTTGTTGCGAGACACACTATTAGAAAACTTCGTTCCGGTTTTCTTTGCGATTTATATCTACATATTCCGAGAAACAAAAAGAAGAAAAAAAAGGTCATACCTTATATCTCAACTTTCAGCTAAAAGAAGACAGAAATCCATACACACATACAACTCAATCTACCAATCCTACTAAAGAACAAAAAAATTAAAAACTTATTACAAAAATATCCATTCATATAAGTAAGCGACAACCAAAGTCACTAAAAAAAGATATTGACTAGTGCAAAACTGCAGACTACAATTAAAGAGCCTTAAGTGAAAAGATGCAACCGACCCCACAGCTACCTATTAGAAGGCCCTGAATTTCACTTCAAAGAGGGATCCAAATTCAAAATAATTTTCTCGTGCAAGAATTTTATATACATTATAACATGCGAAGGTTGCCACGAATACTAGATTGGTGAAACCGGCCGAACACTCCGACAAATCATGAGATTTCATCGCCAAGAAATTAGAAGACCCCACACTAGAAAAATAACCATTAGCCAACATATGCACAGTATAAAATCTGCCAAACTTTAAAATCTTCCTATTCTACCAATGCGACTACAAAACCACCGAACAAATGCGCATTAATAATAAAAATAAAAAATAAAAACATTTTTCAACAGCAAATTTAAACCAGAACTCAATTCATTGAAAAAATCAGAGGTACGTCCCTCAAAATAGATTCTATCATATTCTCCTTACCATAAGCGACAGATATAACCAGTTACGTCCCTTGATTTTTTTTCTTTTATTCCGTCGACACGTGGTAATCCTTGAAAAACTTTTTGAAAAGCGAAGAGCGAAACCGGATAAATTAAAACGAGTTTTCTGAAACCCCCCATTGAAAACCCTAAATTCAATTGTATTATAATACTTCTCTATAAACATACATGTATTATAAATATTGCAAATAAATATATAAAAACATTAGGTGTTTTTCCAAATCTTATTATTTTATCTCTATCTATCTATCTATCTATCTATCTATATCTATATATATAAATATATATATATATAACATTCAGTGCAAGCGCGAGTGACTCCTGTGCCTTGTATTGGGTTAAAATTTGCTATAAAACTGGGAGTTCAATGACTGTGTTTTCGTGCCACATTAAAGTCATCTTGATAAATATCTACACAAATATACTAAGCCTTTGGCCACAAGTTGGAGAGTGATGTGTCGTGAGCTAATCTCTCAAATCGTGATACATAGGTTCGATCTTCACTCGGTTGTCTCCTCTTCATTCTATACTGAGGTCGATTTGATAAATATCTTCAAAAATATACTCAATCTGTTGGTACGAATAGTAAAGTGAGGTTTTATTGCATGAAAGAACTTCCATGCATGTTCAGCTTTTACCTTACCGTTTTTTTTGTTTTTGTTTTTTTTTTTTACATTACTATTAAAATCTATTCAAATTCTAGCATGCATTGCTGAATATCTTTAAATTTCAGTGATTAAAACAACGTTATTATTGAACAGGAACATTTTATGTCCAATGAAAAACACAGAGAATAAAGAAAGTATGTGTGGCATTGCAAATATTAAATAAATTGGTAGCGGGTTTCAAACTCATTATAAATGTTGTGATTTAAAATACCGAAAAGAGGAAGACAAAATTGAATAGATCAGCGAACCAATATGTTCCGTTGATTAAATAAAGTTTTCGGTTCCAAATTCCGAGTAGGTTACCCATGGCAACAAACTCCTGAAGAAGGCCGGATGTACAGCGGTGGAAACGGTGTAAGTCCAGGAACAGGTGAAGGTCACTAACATGGAAGCTATGCTGCTGAGGACGCAGCGGCGATGGGTACGACATGTTTCCAGGTTGAATGACCAATGCCTGTCCCAAATTGTTCGGTATGGCAGTGAACTCTTCACTGTGAAATATGACAATGGTTATATATATATATATATATCAAGCTAACCTCAGTACTGAAGCTGAGGATTGAAGTTACGAGACATGAGAAACATAGATAACTTCTTATATAGGGTTATTCAAAAAGAATAAAACAGATTTCGAAAATTTGATTCGAAAAAATTTAAGAGGCAGAAACAATCAACACATTTCGGGATAGGAAAAGGTTCAAAGTTATCTCTATCTATAAAAGGCAGGATGTGCGTGTGTGTGTGTGTGTGTGTGTGTGTGTGTGTTTGTGTGTGTGTATGTGTGTGTGTGTGTGTAACGAATGCACGACCGCAATTTTCGATGGATTTTCACCAAAATTTACATGCACATGATCCAATAGCTGGCTGCCACGAATAGGCAGGAAGATTCTATTGACCAGTGTGAGAGCCAATAGCTGACTGACACGAATGTTAACTAGCATAACTAAAATCGATAGCTACATTCGTCACAAGTGGGAAAAAATTAAATCTGCATGGTACTTTACTCCAATTGGCTCATTTGCTTGCTTAAACTAAATGTTGATTCTGATTCCGCAAAACTGGGTTGGGTATGAAATAGTATTTGTTGTTAACATTCTTTTTTCATTCGGTTTTCCCAGTTACGAGTCCTTTTTTTAAAGCTGATCGTTTTGTGTTCATTTTGTTTAGTTCTTTTTTCGTAACAGATTTAATGTTCAGTATAGAGCTTAGAAAAAATTCGCCGTGTGAGATAGGCAAGAATTAAGGCTTGTAGCAACATCAGCACGGCAAAGGGCACTCCTTTAAAGGCAAGGAAGGGCAAAAATATTTTAAGTCAAGTGATAGCGATTGCTGTATGAGTCGTACGATTTTTGAATCAAGCATGGGCAACGCCGGGCCATGCTCCTAGTTATAAATAAATTAACATATTTTTCAAATGTATTTAAATGCTTCTTTTTGTTGTTTTTCTTTTCAGATTTTGCATAAAATTAAATTATTATAATTCGTGTCAATCCTTAAAATGGCCACACCACAATAAAAGTCGATTTGTGTACTGCAAAGTTTTGTGTACTGCGGTTTTTATCGGGGGAGGGTAGATAAAAGAAAAGCTGCTTGTTCCACCATTTCTTGTTACTCTTGAAGATTTCAGACACCGAATTATTGAAGCTTTGAAGTCAATATCCACATACGAATTCGAGATTGAAGTGCGACAAAAGGTGGAATACCGTTTCAGTGTTTGTTAATATCAGTCCAGGGGGCGTCTTAAAGAAAATCACGGAGTCAGCGGCCAATCAGAATGCTTGTAACAGGATGAGTTTAACAGATAACTGGAACGAAATATCAATGGATACTACAAAGTAATCCGAATTACCTCGAGGACAGTGTTGCGAAGTTTGGCAAGAGCGAGGAGAGAGGATGAGAAATCAAGCAGAGAAGACTGTTACTTGGGTATGCTAGAGAAACGGGCAGTGAAGTCCACGATTTGAGTAAGGGATTGAGCAATGGAAAAATTTAATGCCTGAATACCAGCAACATCAGTACCTTTAGAATGTTTAAGCCACGTATTGTGGTGCGCATTAAAAACACCGAAGACAAAGATGTTCGCAGATAGATGGGGAGAGAGTACTGTTTCTATAGTGTAAAAGACAGGGTCATTTCAAATGAAAGAGCAGATTTCGAAAATTGTATAAAAACTAATACTA
>OZ010578.1:38404600-38439600 GCA_963932145.1 Acanthosepion lycidas | reverse complement strand
TATCTTATTCACTAGACGGCTTTCAACTGCAGGGTATTATCAGGTGGTGAGGCAAATTATCTTATCCAATGCCCTGCAACTTGTATTGAACCAGATATTGCTACTAAAAAGTTTACTGAAGTGGGGGGGTATGGCAAAAATAGAGAGAAAAAAATTTCTTGGCAAAAATTGGGAGTGTCATCCTGAGCGTGGCGAAATACAACAAAATGTTAAGTAGTTCAAAAGATAGACATTCTATTTTCTTGGCCCATTGTGGCAATCCCCAAAAGTTCAATGTTATAAGTACCGTTGTATGATTGAATCGGCTGCGTCTCGATGCAGACTCTGTGGCCAGGTTTGGATGATCAGTTCTCGATACAACAAAATACCCATATTGAAAGGCTTTTTATCACAATATATTATTTTTTATTATCTGAAAAATCTGATTATTGATAAAAACAACGGAAATGTTTTTTTTACCGTTCCTTACATAAGACTTGAGCTGAAAAATAACCAATGTTCACCTCAAGGGCGTCGCTCTTCTCCACTGTACTTGAAAGAGAGATGGGCAGGTTC
This sequence comes from Acanthosepion lycidas, assembly GCA_963932145.1. NCBI lineage: Eukaryota > Metazoa > Mollusca > Cephalopoda > Sepiida > Sepiidae > Acanthosepion > Acanthosepion lycidas. The sequence goes on along the minus strand of OZ010578.1, from coordinate 38,439,045 downwards.
AATGTAGAAGGCATCTGGAAAAGGACAGTGATGTTGGGACAAATTTTTGACAAATTCTGGTTTCGCCAAATGTCTAGCAGAAGATTATCAGGCGAATCTTTGCCTATACCATCTTGACTTCATCAAATTTGAAATGATAGAATGTCACAATATTATAAAATGCGAGAAACCTTTTTCATCTAATGTATACTTTCTCAACCGATGCGCCCAGATTTACTAGTGCGACCTGAAAGGTAGCCAGACGTCCCCCAAGTTAACAGAAGCGTAATTTACGAATTATTTTTATATTTAAATAAAACATTATTTTTAAAAAGCTAGAAACATCAAACACATGTCTTCCATGTCTAAATTAAGTCTTTCGTTATTTGATATTTTAAACTGGGTGCTAAACCCTTTCCCTTTCGCCATGCTCAAGAGATGTAGATCAGTCATTATCGGCCTCTAAAAACAACAGATTCTTCATAAATCCCTTTAAATGAAATCAGTACCGCTAATGTTCATATATAAAGCCTAACATTTATCACAAATAAGGCCTAACATTTTTCAAAGATAAAGTCTATTTATCACATATAAGGCCTTATATTTATCATATATAATGTCTAACATCTATCACGTATAAGGCCTACAAATTATCACATGTAAGGTCTAATATTTATCACGTATAAGGCCTAACATTTTGAGGTGTAAGGCTTAACATTTATTACATATAAGGCCTAATATTTATCACGTATATGGCCTAATATTTATCACGTATAATGCGTAACATTTATCACATATAAGCCCTAACATTTATCACATATAAGGCCTAATATTTATCACGTATAAGGCGTAACCTTTATCACGTATAAGGCGTAACCTTTATCACGTATAAGGCGTAACCTTTTTCACCTATAAAACCTAATATTTTTTTATAATAACTTATAATTTTTTTAGGCATAAGGCAAAACATTTATCAAACACAGGGCTAATATTTATCACGTATAAGGCCTGACATTTATCACATATAAAATCTAACATTTTTCATGTATAAGGAATAACACTTTTCAGGTATAAGGCCTAACATTTATCACATACAAGGCCTAATATTTATGACGTATAAGGCCTAACATTTATCACATACAAGGCCTAATATTTATGACGTATAAGGCCTAACATTTATCACATACAAGGCCTAATATTTATGACGTATAAGGCCTAACATTTATCACATACAAGGCCTAATATTTATGACGTATCAGGCCTAACATTTATCACATAGAAGGCTTAACGTTTCACACGAGCATATTTAAATAATCAATGAAATCTCTTAAAAATAAATTCTTATTTCAGGAGATTTATTTATTATTTTCCTGTTTTCAAATTTCATGACTCTTCTTTCGTTATTACGTTTGAAAGTGCGTCTTAGAGTTTTTGTTATTCTACAAGTGCGCCCTAAAGTAAAAAATAAAAGATCGAAAAACAGAGACTCAGATCTACGATTCGTCCATCATTATTACAGCGTTGCATATTGTTTACGGTTTTAATATTAGTCGTTGCCTTGTGAGAGGCTGTCGCTTGTTTCCACTTCCTTCGATCTTACACTCACTTTAGTATGGGAAATAAGGAAACTGAACATAGAATTTCATACAACACCGCAATTTGCTACAAAACCAAAACTTTAACCCCAAAACCTCGAGACGTGTTCTTTAATAATCTCGTCAGAACGAGACTTTCCTATGGATGTCATGCATAGAAACAAACTGGTTCAGAAATATTTACACCCTCAACTTTATATAAACGCTTTCTCAGATCAATAATTAAAAAGTGCTTCGGGAGAATAAAGCTTGTAAGCCTTAGTACAACCATCCTTCTTCGAACCCCATAGAGTTGCGCTACAGAATCACAAAGAAAGGACTATATAAATATCAGATAACACATCATTTGGGGACTTTCAACAGCGGCAACAACTAAAATGCATAGGACATGTACCTCAAAGAGAAAATAATGACATAATCAAGATATTGACGTTCCACACTATTTCAAACAAAAGGTTAGGAAGGAAGTAATACTTGAAAGAGATATAACAGTTACTAGAACCTATTTTCCTGAAGAGTTGTTTTATTATTAGAAACATTATATAAATTTCGAGAGAAAGTACCAATGGCTGCTCTATCAAAGAATGTCGAATATTTCCTTAGAAAGAAGCGGTGAATAATACCCTTACCATTTATTAGGTAACAATCACTTCCTTCCTTCCTTTCTTTCTTCCTTCTTCTCTTTTTTTCTGTTGTTGCATTACTCTACTTTTCTGCCAAAGAACTTCCTTCGTCCCCTCCTTCCTTCTTTCCTTAATTCCTTCCGTCCATTCTTCCTACCTTATTCTTCCTTCCTCTCTGTTTTTTCTGTTGTTGGATTACGCACTTGTCTGCCAAAGAACGTCTGCTAAAGACCGGAAGACAACGTTGTCAAAATCAGCATATAATAAAAAGGTTCAAAACCCCGCTCGCTCGCTCGCTCGCTCGCTCTCTCTCTCTCTCTCTCTCTCTCTCTCTCTGCAGGATGCTTTAGAGAGAGGTGAAAGTTTAGGCCTACCAACGATCTTAATGTGACATTGAACACAATACAGAAAATCCACAACACAGATTGGCCTAAGCTTATTTCACTACAGAGATACCTAAGTCTACCAAATCAACAAAGATCACTTCACAATACTTAAGTATCTCACGAACTTTGCATGCACATATGTACGTACGAAATGAGATGCATCGAAACACACGCTTTTATACACTGCTTTTTATATTCTTTCTATTTCCGGTAATAAAATATGCTGTTATTAAATGCACGTCATTGTTTGCATATTCGTTCTCCAATGATTTCACTATCAACTAATATTACTCTCTCTCTCTCTCTCTTTCTCTCATTAAATGTATCTCTCCAACATTTACTAATTTCACTACAGTCTCACTCTTGACATCTTTTCATTTCCTTTTTAGTTCTTTCTTTCTACTAACCTCTTTTCTTGTATCTTCATATCAGAATCATAAGCTTTCTCTCTGCCTCTGCAACGATGAACACGGGATTTAAACTTCCTACTTCGTCTCTATCTTGCTCAGCTTCGTTCTTTCATACAAACTAGCCGTTAGTTATAACACGATAAATAGCAATATAATAAAAGAAGAAAAAAAAATATCATCGATTCTTGACTATTCTGAATTCATTGCCTATCTCCTACACTGTCCTTCCACCCGTGAGCTTTAAAATAATCACTGGAATTCGCTTTGAATGATGTTGGGGTTAGGGAAAGAATGAGGGTGTCGCTGGTGTTAATGGCATTGGTCATAACAGTTCTTGATAATGCAACTAGTACTATTAGAAAGATGGTGGCTCTGAACTTCCGGTTCGAAACATCAGCGATTGTGTTTGTAGAAGGACTGATTTTGTTGATACATCACAGGATAATTGATCTGTCGTTTGTATGCACAAGGAAGAATGGTACAAGTGGTTAGTGTCGTGAAAAGAGAAACAGGAAGGACAATAGCAGAAAAAAAGAGGGGAAAAGATGAAAGCAATAAAAACGGCGTGACAAGGGAGGAGAGGAGAACAGGAAGTTGAATCAAATTTAGGAAAATGTGATGCCTGCCAGGTTGAATCGGAAAAGAATTAACGATCACATGTATCGGCATGCGTCACTGTCTGCACTTAAGCTACTTTTTAAATATAAGAGTATATATTTATATATATATATGTATTGCTATGTGTACGTTTGACAATATATATATATATATATATATATATATATATATATATATTATAAAATATACTTTGAAGGTATGCTATACTTATGGTTAAAGTGTTCAATATCATGAGAGCGTATGTAAATGTAAAAGTGGTCATTAATGTTAAAACCCAGAGGCGACTGTCTGTTTCATGCTTATATGTCCAATTTTACACATACACACACACACAATTATATATATATATATATATATATATTTCATGCTAAACGCAATCATCAGGCCATGGCCACATGGCCAGACGATTGTGTCCAGCATGAAACACACTGTCGCTTCCAGGTGTTGACTTCAGTGTCAGTTATATTTACATACGCTCTATCCCTAATATTGAACCCATAAATATAGCATACTTTAAAACTATATTTTATCATATATATATATATATTGATAGCATTAAAATATTTCTCATCCTATAATCGCAGTTAATATCTTCCTTATTTGCATGTTCTCACTTTTATCATCATTTCTATTATTATGGTAGTGATTATTATTATTATTATTAATTGCTGTAGTAGTAGTAGTAGTAGTAATGCCTGTCAGCTAGGGCGTCTAGCCAATCCCTATTACAGACGCCTGCTCAGGCACATTTATGTTGTTCAATATTTACACAATTTATGCTGCAACTATGCAATTATTATCATTATTAGTATTATTGTTGTTGTTTTTTGTGTCTTTGTCTCCTTAAATTTTGTCTACTTATTTTTAATAGGATCCTCTCGTACTTACGGGACATGTTTCTTAGTATTCTCTTTAAAGTAAGAAAGAAAATAACCATGTTGATGCATATTCATTTTATTCCGAGTACTTTCGACATTAACACGACGCCCTCATCTTGCTCTTGTTCTTTATAAAACAAAAAAAAATTGTTTTGTTCATCATTTTTCTAAGTCGAAATTGTTGTGTTCATCTGAAAATTTAATTTTTGCGTGTGAAGCGAAAAACGCTAAGTTTATGTACGGTACAATTTTAAACTTTATTATATAGGCACACGGGAAAAAGTCAAGGGAGGTAACTAAGTTATTGTAATGCCTAAATATTTTTCAAAGACAAAATTGTTGTGTTCATCATGAAAATTATTAATATTCAGATGAATACAATTTTATTATTTCAAACGGTATTTTTAGTGGACAGTCACATTTGAGTAGACGTTCGGTATTTTTTTTTTTTTAAACAGTTATCGTCTATCGGCCTACACGCTCGAGGAAACTTAATAAAGAAAAGCCTGCCGGGGTGGGGGGCACATTTTCTTTAATTTTTCTTGAGGGGCGATGGATGAAATAAACACTGTTTAAAAAACGCAGTATCTACTCAAATACTAGTATCCACTAAAAATAACGTTTAAAGTAAGAGAAAAAAATTACACATATATATATATATATATATATATATATATATATATATATATATATATATATATATATATATATATATATATATATAATTCATGAAGTTTGACTCTACATTCGAATGATAATTCTAACATTTTTAGGCATTTAAAACAACATCCCTGGACACATACAGAATTCAAGAAAATCCTTGTTGAAAACACAAATATACTTGAACATGAAAACAATTAACAAAATGTAAAAATTCTTGAAGCGATATACATAAAACAGTTGAAACCTAACCTGAACAAAATAAACTATGAAAACTCCACAAATATACTTAAATGCCTGTAATTGATAACAGAAGCTACTGCTTTATACTATACTTCACACTTCTCATTTTCACTCTCACGTGGTCATGTGTGATGTCATGAGCCGCGGTGCGATTTTCGCTTCAAGCGTCACGTATACACGAATCTGTCGTTGCTTGGAAATCTTCCATGCAAACAAAAACAGACGATCATTATTGTTATGTCCGTGTATTGTTTAATGTATTGTAATTGTCATCTTTCATGACGGCTTATGTAAGCCGAATGCTGAGATAGGATTAAAACATGTATCAATATGGTGATTTTCTTTAGTCTTTCAATGATAATATCATTAAGCTTACCAAACAATATGAAAGGAATTTGCATAAAATAAATAGACAAAACTTGTCTATATTATTTAATGAAACATGCATCAATATATATATATATATATATATATATATATATATATATATATATACACATGTATATATACATATATATATATACATATATATATGCATATATATATATATATATATATATATATATATATATATATATATATATATATATACACACGTTTTTTCATGTGGAATATTAGAATAATGCGATGGTTGCCAACGGTACAATGCTTCGGCGCTTCGAATTCACGGGACATAGAATTAAAAAAAAAACATCCCTATGGTCGATAGACACGAATAAATTCCAATATATATATATATATATATATATATATATATATATATATATATATATATATATATATATATATATATATAATCAGGAATAAATACCTGCTAATAATAACCTAAATGCGTTTGAGAGATTCCTATCTTTAGAAGCAGCTGTTCAAATCTCACCTTGTTTCCACTGTTGAAGACAACAACCACTGGAGATGAATAAAGTATATTTAAGTTAAGTACATGTGATATGATATATATATATATTGAACAATAAAAAATATAAAAAAATTAAAATCTTCAGACACACTGGGTTGTAGATTAATATTCTTTCGTTTTTATTATTATTATTTCATTTAGAATCCTACACTAGGAACATGGCCATCATCAGGAGAAAAAAATGTCTGCTTGCTGGTAGCAGTGAACTACAGAAATGAATGTCTTGATGGAGAAAATGAACTTTTGTCTGTAGTTTTCATTTGTTTTTTATTTTTTATCTTTTTAACATGAATCTATTAACATTCCTTGTGTTGGTCAGTCTCTTTTAAGTTAATATTTGATATATATATATATATATATATATATATATATATATATATATATATATATATACCGGCAGTAGCAGCAAAATTATCCAACTCGTGTAACACCAAAATTGTCCAATTGTTAAATTCAGATTTGAACCGTTGTATCTTACAAACGATTAAAGGTATCTTACTGGAATCCTCCGAGGTATTTATAACAATATTGCACTCTACATTGAATAATAACAATGTATAATTACTCTCCAAGCTCTGTGTGTGTGTGTTTGTGTGCGTGTGTTTTTGTGTGTGTGTGCGTGTGTTTTATGCTGGTGCGGGGTGTATGTATGTATGTATATATATATGTATATATATATATATATATATATATATATATATATATATATATATATGTGTGTGTGTGTGTGTCTGTGTGTGTGTGTGAATATATATATATATTTTGTGAGTATGTGTATATATACATATATATATATATGTATATATATATATACTTATATGTATACTTATATATATATTGCTTATATTTAATTAGTTCATTTTCCTAAACCTATACTTATATATGTGTGTGTATGTGTAGATAGATAGATAGATAGATAGATAGATATGAACAAACTGTAATAGATAGATAGATAGATAGATAGATATGAACAGATTGTTATTGTACTATTCAAGGCAAATACGCATATAGCGAATGCTCATTTGTACCCAGTCTACTGAGTCAGTCTGCTAACAGACTTTGTAATATCTCCTGTGAAATTCCTATCAGAGTTTTCACAACGTTGCACTGGAACGTCTCTGCGATCTTTCAGATAATAGACAAAGCATCGTGCCTGCGTCAAATTTTTCTTAAAGCTTGGCAAATCTTCTACTGTGAACCTAGTAAGAATTCTTCAGGTTTTTGGCGTGTGTCTGTCTGTGTCTGCCTGTTTCTACGTTTGTGTGTCTGTGTTTGTGTGATTGTGTGTCTCTCATAATTTGTGTATCTACATACGTATGGGAATGTGTTTGTGTGTGTGGCCATCTGCGATTCTGTCTGCATGTGCTCTCGCACAAAAAGAGAAAAACGACACTTCCTGTCTTCACTTACCTACATGCGTGCTTCTGATCACATGCCGACACGCTCGGACGCACAGAGAACCACAGTGAGTGGTTTTAATTCAAAGGGCCTAAGAAAATGGAGATTTACTGACTGTCCGGTTCGCGGTGCGAAAAAGCACTGCACAGAAAGAGGATACAATTGAGATGGAATGAGTGAGGACAGTGGCTGTTGGCGTGAAGAATGAAAGCCAGCAACGCCAGGCCCTGGTACACAATGGCGGAGAGGTCGGAAGGGAACTACGAGAGAACTGGCCTAGCGTGAAAAGAGGCTTTGGCCGACAGCGAATTGAAAATCAATGTAAGAGTAAAAAAAGGTGACGTTGAAATTGAATAAAATAATAGGAAGAAAAGAGAGGCAAAATAAAGAGAAAAATAGTGAAATGATGGGTAGAACTTGAAATTATCAGGTGGCGATGTTGATAATTTTATCGGATCTAAATAGCAAGGATAGATAGATAGATAGATAGATAGATAGATAGATAGATAGATAGATAGATAGATATGAACAGACTAAGATCGATATGAACATACTGATATGAACAGACTGAGATAGATAGATAGATAGATAGATAGATAGATAGATATGAACATACTGATATGAACAGACTGAAATAGATAGATAGATAGATAGATAGATAGATAGATAGATAGATAGATAGATATGAACAGACTAAGATCGATATGAACATACTGATATGAACAGACTGAGATAGATAGATAGATAGATAGATAGATAGATAGATAGATATGAACATACTGATATGAACAGACTGAAATAGATAGATAGATAGATAGATAGATAGATAGATAGATAATCAACAGACCTAGATAGATATGAACAGACGGATACGAACAGACTGAGATAGATATGAAGAGACTGAGATAGATAGATAGATAGATAGATAGATAGATAGATAGATAGATAGATAGATAGATATGCACAGACTGAGATCGATATGAACAAATTGAGATAGATAGATAGATATGAACAGACTAAGATAGATATAAACATACTGATATGAACAGACTGAAATAGATAGATAGATAGATAGATAGATAGATATGAACAGACTGAAATAGATAGATAGATAGATAGATAGATATGAACAGACTGAAATAGATAGATAGATAGATAGATAGATAGATATGAACAGACTGAAATAGATAGATAGATAGATAGATAGATAGATAGATAGATAGATAGATAGATAGATAGATAGATAATGAACTGACCTAGATAGATATGAACAGACGGATACGAACAGACTGAGATAGATATGAAGACACTGAGACAGATAGATAGATAGATAGATAGATAGATAGATAGATAGATAGATAGATATGCACAGACTGAGATCGATATGAACAAATTGAGATAGATAGATAGATAGATAGATAGATAGATAGGAAGGAGCAAACTTCAAGTTGCACAACGATGTATGTCTAAATAGAATGCAAATATTCACAGATGAAGTCCTATAATCATCGTGTAGTGAGCTCGATCCTCACTACGACCTATGCTCTAGTGGCCTTGTTCCAAAACACATCAATGTTTAATAAGAAACATATACATATGAGGGTGGATTTTACATACACGAGGAGTGATGAAAACTTTTCATCTGGCTCATATGCCATTATCCGAGGAAATTATCATTACACGACTTGAGAATGTGTGTCAGTTGACCAGCGTTCAGTTAGATCACTGTTCCCCCGAGGCCTACTTTTCCTACTAACTTTATAGTAAGTGGAAGAGTCCACGATAGCCTTATAAGAGGGAAGACACCACAACAGTCACCTAGGCCTTGTATTGGGTCAACAACAATAAAAGAAAGAGACGCATACATGTTGCTTGTTTACTCCTTAAACGAATATGACTATCGCTGATATTTTAATGTTATATGTTGTTGTCGGTGATGAGATCAACAATGATTTTGAAACCAGCAAGTGACTTATATACATTTCCACAGTCATAGCAAACAAACTATCCCGACTTGTTAGGCCAGATCAACTTTTGTAAATTTTTTTCACTCCTCTCAAAGATGATTGTTGTCAAAGAATGCCTCATAGCTGATTAATAGTCTGTCAGTATGGCAACGTTGGTGAGTGGTTATGTCTGCGTTTGACAGTAACACTCTTGGCAGATAAACCCTGACACGTCTGCATTGGTATTGCTACGTGGTCTGAGTGCTCTTTTTCTTTTAGCCCAGGTATTCACATTGTCTTGGAAGCAACGGTATCCCTATATACAGACTTTCTTCATCCACTTCTACCAAACGTCAAAATTTGGGTTCGTTAGTTAGGATCTTCAATTTTTCTTAGTGCTAACAAATCCTTAACCCAATGTTTAAAATTTGATACATACAGACATGCATGCATTTTTGTTTTTATTTCTAAAAAACAGTGTTCAATACAAAAGTAGAGACTAACATAATAATAAGATCCTGGAAAAACATGATTGCCAAAATAGTATTAATAAAAACCCTAAACTAAAATTATACAAAAATAATGAAAAATTATGATTGTAGAAACCACGAAGACTGCCCGTTGGCTATCTCATCCATTGAGAGTCCTAACACTGAAATGATATACACAGGTTCCACGAAAAATGAATTTAAAATTAGATGGAGACAACACAAGAGCTCCTTCAATAATATTAGAAATAGAAATCAGACATCCCTAAAGAAATATTTTTCACGTTTAAAAAAAAATGAATACAGCACCAAAAGTAAAATGGAAAATAATAAATAGAACAAGAACTTGTAAAACCTGAGATGACCTGGCAGAAACTAAATGACCAGATAATGAACGCAACGTTGAAGTAAGAGAAATATTTCAAAGGATATGCGAATTTGTGCCTACATGAAAAACTACACGTTATTAAGTTTCTAAATAATGAAAATTTATTAAACCATAGACATGAGTTAACGGTTTTTTGTCGACATCGACAAATTTTCGCATTAAATAATTGGCATAAATTTTTTTTTAAATTTCATGGTCTAATAAAGGGTTTAAAAGCTCAACCCAATCACAAGATAAAAAAAAACCCTTTATGTACGAACAGCGCTTTAAAAAATCTTTAGACACTTCATGGCGTACAACGGTGCCAATATCTCTCTGTCGCTAAGACGGACTAGACAATGTGCGTATAGGAATGTCATCATTCGCTTTCAAATGGACATCCCGGCCCGGCCTTGGCTTGGCCTCTTTCCGCGGGTAATTGATATGTTGCTACCAATTGTTAACACTTATACCCCCTATTGGACTGTTCGCTTCAACCGTGTTCATAGTAATTAATTTTACGAATGAATATGCTTATAAAGATGGGTAAACTTCAAGATTATTTATTCCAAAAAATTTCGCTTGAGGATGAAAGAGCTTTCGGCTCTTGTTTTTGAAACATGAGACCTCTTATTTAGCGAGGGAATATATTATTATAAATAATATATATATATATATATATATATATATATATATATATATATATATATATATAACAAGAACAGTGAAAAAAATGAAGAAAAAATCGTACGTGAAAACTGTGATGCACTTTCTTACTCTAGGACAGAAAGTTATATGGTTAGAGTGGGCAAAATTATCTTCAATAAGTTGGGAATTGATCCAGGAATTATATATATATATATATATATATATATATATATATATATATATATATATATATATATATATATATATTGAACTTTATTTCAATCCTTCATGAACTTTCGATCCTTAGCTATGATTAATTAATTATTAATATGTCATTTTCCTTCATGTTCTATTTCATCTCGATTCTTCTATTAAACTTTAACTGAAGCAACCGCTTTTTTCACCATACGGTCAGTTTTAGACCCACTGGAGTGACAAGGTGCATTCGATTTCTATTTTTTCCTCATATTAGCTCATTTGCAGTGGTATGCAGTAATATGAATCTATTTTCAGGAGGTATGATGAAATTTGATTGGCCTTGAAAAAACTGCGTCAGATTCAAGACACTATCGTCTCGACTGTCGATTAGTTGTCCTCCAAGGAAGTGTACAAAAATTGTAACGCTGCACGAACAGACTGGCAAGCCTAGCCAGTGAGGAAAACAAGGTGCTATAGATTGGCCCAGAAACTCTCCTGATTTAAATCCAGTCGAGAATCTGTGGTCAATCTGCAAAGAATGACTTCGTTGAATGGACATGTGCACTGGATCATGTTTCATTGGAAAAATATGAAAAAAAATTATTCGTTTTGTTTCAATTAATTTGCGCAAGGATGTATATATAAATTCTAAAAATTCCAGCACCCCTCTGTCGGGCGCATCTGTAGTCTTAGCAACATAACAAATTTAGTCCAATGAAGTCCTGAAGGATGAAACGCGTCACAAGTAAACTTTTTCCACTTTGTCATACAATTTCCCCAATATATATATATATATATATATATATATATATATATATATATAGAGAGAGAGAGAGAGAGAGTGAGAGAGATTGTTACGGCTTTCCGCAACTCACTACCCATAATCACACGAAATCTTACGCTTAACGACCCATCTCTCTTTCACATGTCTCTAATATGTGAATTCACACCCTCGCTTTTGGTATATAATGGCAGCCGCTGAACACAAAGACAATCAGGTCAGACTGACGACCACGGCAACAGATAGAAGCCAAAGTTAAAAATAGATTCTCATACACGTGACGAATCACGTGACCAGATCCGAACGATCGAGCGGGAAAGATCGACCGAACTCAGTTGGGTGACGAATCTTGAAGGAAACGGAGCGTATATTAAACTCGCGTGTGAATTGACTTTCCGAATTGAAGAGAAGGAATGACGACCGCAGCTCACACGAAACCCCAACACAGAATTAGACGGAGACGAGTCTTGCGTGGATAATTCCTCTTTCACTTGTTACAGTCAAGATCACACGACGAGACAAACTCCAATTTAACTTAACAATATGCAGCTTACATTAAGGGCATAGGTGAATGGCGAAACGTGACCATCACCTAAGAAACGCATATGTGATATATACTTAATTGGGAAAAGGAACCCGAAACATTATTTCTACACAGCTAAACCTATGACTTACTGAGTCTTCATAACCAAATGTACGATTTCTGTAGCGCAGAAACTAAATGAACAGATAATGAACACAACGTTGAAGTAAGAGAAATAGATCAAAGGACACCGCTACTTGTGCGAACGAAATGGTTTGAAATTAAGAAACAAAGAGAATAATATGAGAAAGAGAGAGAAAAGAAAAAACTTAAATCTTATTTCAGAAGAAAAACGGAAGCAAGGTTTTTGTTTCGACTATTGCCCTCATAAAATAACGCATGCATCTTTCCACACAGAAATGTATAGCACACATCTTTCCATGCATTCTCTTATCTAAATGTTTTTTTTTATGTAATATCCAGTTGTAATTAAATCTTGTTAATTTGTATATTGGCATTTGTCATTGGTCATTCCGAAACAATGTATTTGACCATGCACTGATTTCTTCCACTGTGGAATGGTAAACCTGGGCGTCTTTTAGACGACGAGTTCTTTTTTATCTTTACTTTTTAAACGTAAGTGGCCGTAGTAATATATATATATACATATATATATATATATATATATATGTGTGTGTGTGTGTGATTTTGTATAATTTTATATATCAGGAAACTGTATTTAGAAATATACAACAAACTGGAAAGGTTTTAAATAACAACATAGAAAATGCATTGGCTGTTCACCCTATCAAAACAGACCATACTTTTGACATAAGGGATGCTACTTTGATTAAAAGAGAAAATGATCCACGGAGGCGAAAATGTCTGGAAAGTGCTATGATTGCTAGTTCAGACATGGTAAACTTGTGTCCAGGCTCTTAGAATATATCATCATTCTTGGTAGATTTTATACCGTCACAGTGTGGGATAGTCAGGGACAAAGGTGATGGAGAGAAAAAGAAAAGGAATATAGATGATTTCGGCTAGATTGAGGCATATATATATATATATATATATATATATATATATATATATATATATATATATATATATATTCTCTCAAAAACATTCTTTCAAAAATTTTGAAACAACCTGCGTCTCTCGTTTCGAGCGCATATGTAGACGTGACAACGTCAACAAAGCCCAGTCTGATGAAATCCTAACGGATGAAACGCGTCACAAAAACCTTTTATTATATATATATATATATATATATATATATATGGTGGTGCGAAAGTCTTGTTACCCCCTTCCAAATTGAGAACAATCAAACCTCTGAGTTTGAGATGCACTGCTTGTCAAACTCTCTGCTTTTGGGCAGTGAGGAACCCAGAGGAGGCTTTGTCGAAGGGCAGTATCTCGTTTGGAAAGGTAGACAGCTACCCATCCCCGTGTATACGGGGGAATTTTTGCCCGAGCCTACATGCTCTGAAAGACCCAAGTTAAAATGGCCTTGTGCCACATCCCGCTTTGTGTGGAGGTCGGCTAAATACAAGAAACAATAGATAAACAAGCAATACAGTAATACAAAGTCATGTTGTGCATCTTTCTATATAATTATAACGGTTCAGGACGTCTTAATTAGATTTAATTTATTATGATAATCAATTATGATTAGATCCCATGATCTCCAACTCCTAATCCATAAGCAGATTTAGGATGGTGGGCTGAAATCTTCATAGGCTGACTATGAAGGAGTCATTCTAGAGCTATGAAATCTTGCATGTATTGATTTCAACTCTTTATATTAATAGCTGTATTGTTTCTTTCAAGGTAAACTGACATCTGACTCTGCAGTGAATACTTCAAAAGTAACTAGTAAGGACTTTTCTTGAAAATGGACAAAATTTAGCATGGTGGTGTTACAATCTGCCTGCAGAAATGTGGTTTATCCCCCAAGGACATTCATGCTGACATGGTTACTACATTAGGGGATGGCGCTCCAATGTGGGCAGTTGAATTTAGGAGGAGAAGATAACCCAAGGTTTGGACGTCCTGCAGCCTGTCCCACAAAGGAAAACATTGGTGATGTTCACCACGTGGTGATGGGTGACTATAAATCAAATAGCCAATGCTATCGGCATATCCCGTGAGACGTTTGTGAATATTCTGTACAATGAACATGGCATGACAAAGTTTTCTTTTGGGTAAGTGCTACGTCTTCTGATACCTGATGAAAAGTACATAGGCTGGTCACAACACGTTAAAATTTGATATTATTCGAAACAGATCCAGTTGGTTTCATTGAACATTACCTAACGGTTGTGGTATTCTCCCTCTAAGTACGTTAGACTCTTCCGCCTATTATATGTTTAGTAGAAGAGAAGGTTCGAGGAACAATGTACAGTGAACTGTGAGTAGATTGGGTGCTAGTTCATTCAATACACTCTCACTAATCGTGTAATACTCTTCTGTTGTACTTACTGTTTAATATACGATATATCTGCAAACCTGGTTTTTGTTATTACTTAACCATTTACTTGGTCACAACACTAACCCAGGATGAATATTTAGTTCACCCCTTTGAGCCAGAGACAATCCATGCAATGGAAACATCCCCTTCTCACTTGCAGCTAAGAAGGCCAATGTCGTTTCATCTGCAGAGGACATAATGGCCTTAGTCTTTTGAGATGCAAAAAGCATTGTGTATATTGAATATATTCAAAATAGCCACACCATCAATGTAGAGCACTATGCCAAATTACTGAAGCAGTTATAAAATACTATCAAGACCAAAAGTCCAGAAAAGCTGATGAAAGGAGTTTTGTTTCATCAGGACAATGTTCCAGCACATAAGTCCTTGGTTTCAATGGTTGCCGTGCATGACTAGTTTTGAACTGATCACCATGCCTATTCTCCTGATTTGGACCCATATGACTGTCCTCAACATGAAAAAAGGTCATTTCATCTGCATGGAAGGTGATGGCCTCAGTTTTTTGGCATACAAAAGGCCACACTATCAATGGAAAGTAATATGTTAACTTGCTGATGCATTTACGAAAGGCTATGAAAACCAAACGTCCAGAAAAACTGATGAAAGGAGTTTTGTTTCATCAGGACAATGTTCCAGTAATCAAGTCCTTGGTTTCAATGACAGCTGTGCGTGACGGTGTCTTTGAACTGGTTGATCTGACCCGCTCGAATCTGAAATCCTAAATATTGATTCTCCAGAAACATAGAAGTATCTCCGGCAGATCCAATTTCCGTTGGGAATTATTATAAGTAAGACTATGTCTTTTCCTTTACACACCGCTTGTTGTGTAGATATATGCTATAGTTTCTTTGCGTGGTACAGATCTAAATATAATTTTGTGTATGACTTAGCGATATAAAACTCTCTTTGAGAACAAAGCATGTTTGTTATTTCTTTTCTTTCAACTATTCTGTTCCATCCGTGAAATAAGGTGTTATATCATGTATATAATAATGCCCATAGTGGGGAAATTGAAACTAGGGGAAAAATCCTTTTTCTATCGCTCACATACTAAGAATATTTGTGTAAATGCGTATGCAGGTAATTTTTCCCCATAAGTACCTTGCAATTTACTCACATGTCTTTCAAAATTGATTAGTTAGTCTAGGTTTATTTTGTTTGACGGCATATCGACATCTGTGGGTTATTTAATGCCAAGATCTAAATATTCTATTCTTCTGACTCGACTATCAGCTGTTCCCCCACCCGAAAAAAAACACTTGGCTAGGAACAGTATCGCAGTTATGATGATGTCATATCTGGCTCTTTTTACTAACATAATGATCTGTGGTCTTTATGTAAGCAGGCGTCAGCTTACCTGGAAAGAAACAATGCAGTTTTCAATAAGAAGCGTTTTAATGCATGCAAGATTTCACAACTATAATCTTACTCCTTCAGTGTCAGCTTATGAACTTTACTGGCTATCCTCATAGATAGATAGATAGATAGATAGATAGATAGATAGATAGATAGATAGATAGAAAGTGAGCAGATAGACAATGAGTAAAGTGTATAGATAGAGAGAAAGAAAATTAGCAGGATAGATAGATAGATAGATAGATAGATAGATAGATAGATAGATAGTGAGTAGATAGACAATGAGTAAAGTATATAGATAGATAGAGAGAAAGAAAATTAGCAGGATAGATAGATAGATAGATAGATAGATAGATAGATAGATAGATAGATAGATAGATAGATACGAACAGACTGAAATAGAAAGAAAGAAAGAAATTAATGAGACTCGGAGAGAAGGGGGATTATATTACTTCGACACGGAATAATATTCCAGGCAATCAATATTTTTTCTTGGAAAACATGAAAAAATATGAGCGTACAGGTTTATCTAAAAAGGAAAGATGCTACTTGTGCTCCTTTGAGAGAAACGCATTGCATAAACTAAAAAAGAAATCAAGTGAATTCTTTTTTTAAAAAAAATAATCGGCCAGTGTTTGGGAATCGAACGAATTCAAAGAGAGCTTCCAGGCAATAAAACTCAGAAAGGAAATAGTCGTTAACGACCCGTGTTGATATTAGGGGCTTCTTTTCAAAAGGAGGTGAAATCATCTCCTGTGAGCGATTCATATTGATATTCCAAGGTTTGATTTTCATAGCATTCAGCGTGTAAAGCAAATAGCAGATTTCTGTTAACTGGATCGCTGGTTGATCGGGTCATGTACATATATTCGGACCACATTTTAAAAGCCTAAAGCAGAATCCAAATATGTTTGTACAGAGTTTCTTTGGTTATTTTAGAACACCACCCTGCTTAATTGGCCGGTGTTTTTAGGCTAAATTCTATTTTAACTGTTTAGTTGCTGACTCGATCTGCCTTTCTGTTTTGTTGATCAAATACTGATTCCATAGAACCATATTTTTCTGGGATACTTCTTTTGAAAAATACCATCACTATACGGACAGTCAAGGAACTTTCACATCTCTCTCACTCTGTACCGTGTCCGTTTAGGACTTGAGTGATCATGGTACTCCACGTCTTCCTGTGTTCGACTTAGAAAAACGTCAACCTAAAGCCTGATAAAACATTTCAAGTGTCTCAGTTTGACGAGTTTCACATTCACTTGGTTTGTGCCATTTTTCTTTTGTGAGAATGAGGGTGATCATGGCTCTCCCCGACTTTATTTTAGATCACCGCCCACCACCATGCTAGATTGGCCAGTTCTTATAGGCTAAAGTCTACTTTAACTATTTCATTACTGATTCTATCCGCATGCCAAGGTTTGTTGATCAAATACTGATTCCATAGAAGCATATTTTTCTGGGATACCCGTATTTTTTTTGGTGGGGGGTAGACATAGTAAATATCCGAAGATTAATCATATCGTGTTATGTACCGCATATTTTTAATTAAGTCGACCCAATTTTTAACACGCTAAATCAGAAACATAAAAATATATTCACCGTCATTCCAGTAAATAATATACTTTATATATTATTTCAATTTGGCCACAGTCTCATAAAAAATAGTCTCCTTCATAAAGCACCCAGCGACTTTTTTTATATTCTCTGGTGTTCTGCCGTTAATTGCCCGCCAACAAACGCTCGTCATCTGGAATCGATAGTCGATCGGTTTTGAAATATATCACTCTTCATACATGTGTTCAACATTTAAAAGTCCAGCAAAAGCCTGATAAATTATTTCAAAGATTCCGATTTGTGGAAAAAAAAAACAAAAAAAAACATTGTACACATCTAATTTATCAGTCATCGTAAAGTTCACAGAGCCGTTCCAACACAGCTTTACGAAACAGTATAATAATTAATATGCCTAGACGTGGCAATACATATTGGCAGTTGGGTATCATTATCAATATCATTAACCGCGCACGCACTTCCTTTGAACAATAAAATCACTATAAAGACAATCAAGAAAGTTTCATATCTCTCTCACCTTGTACCATGTCCGTTTAGGACTTGAGTAATCATAGCTTTTATGTTGGATGGCTTCGCTTGTCATTTTTGCTATGTCAAGCGAAAGCTCGTAATCATTTCCAAAAATGCTCGTTATATTCGAGATTTCGTAGACGCCGGTACTAGTAGTAACACCTAATAATATCTGCACTAGTAATACTCGTTCAAGTAGTAATTGCCAAATAATATAATGATCAGAAGAGAATTGTAATCCGTACAGTAATAGAGTAGAGAGAGTGAACGTATAGCAATAGTGGATAGACAAGAGTGAACAGTGATCACATAGTCATCACGCTGCTTCCTATTTATTCACTTCTTCGTCCCGGGTAAGACGATAAACTACACCGAGCAGGAGGTTTTGACGAGCGTCCACCCTGACCCGGGGTGGTAGCACCTGTTAGGGTTCCAGCTATAGGCAAATATTTAACCCCAAAACTGGGGTAAAAACACTATGAAAGTGTAAAAATAGCTTTTAATACCAGAAATACTTTGTAAAAAATTATTACCAGCAATAATTTTTTGTGAAAAAAAAACTATTACCGGCAATACATTTTTGAGAAAAAAATATTACCAGCAATACTTTGCGGAAAGAATTATTACCAGCAATAAATTTTTGAAAGAAAAATAGTACCCGAAATAGATTTTTTGAAGAAAAAATATTACCAGAAATAGATTTTTGACAAAAAATGTTAGCAGCAATAAAAAGTTTGTCGGCATTAAATAACCTACTGAGCTTGATATGCCGTAAATCGAAACAAACCAAACCAAATCCTTCATGATCACGTGATCTAATAATGGAATCACCTGTGTTACTCACTGTATCGGCAACGATACTTACTCTTATACAACAATGGTACTCCACATCTTCCTGTGTTCGACTTAGAAAAACGTCAACAAAAAGCCTGATAAATCCGTTTAAGAGTCTCAGTTTGACGAGTTTCCCACATTCACACGGTTTCTGAGATTTTTCTTTTGTGGGAATAGCAGTGATCATGGCTCTCCACTTCTTTTTTCTTTTTTTTGTTTTTTGTTTGTTTGTTTTTTGTTTGTTTGTTTTTTGTTTGTTTGTTTTTTGTTTTTTTTCTTTCTTTTTTTTTTTTTTTTTTTTTTTTTTGCTAAAGTAATTCCTGTTTTTATATTACCTCTCTTTGTACTGCGATCAGGGCTGATCCAAAGACATAATGTTTTGTCTGCAAGCCATTTATTTTTTTCTTCATCTATGAGAACATTTCTCAACATTCATCCCTTTTGATGACAATCTTGCATTCTGCCTTCACATAATGTTTAGTCCTTTATTGTGGATATCATCGACTACCTTGTTCTTTAAGTTTTCTTTCTGGGTCTACCGTCAATGCCAACTGAAACTTCGTCTATAAGCCACGTCTATTCATGGCCCTTCACAATGTCCTGTCTTTTATAGCTCTTAAATATTATCTTTTTTGTTATCTCTCTAAACCTTGTTGCACATCTATTTACACTAAGCATACTGGGTAGGTTATGCGTTTTTTCCTATGTTCCTCTTGCTTTCAACTGTCTTGTGAGTTTCAAATTTTCCAAGCCGTCTTTCCTAATCATGTACGCTAAAAGTTTCAACTGTCTCTTGCTGGTGTTAAGTGCCTTTTTTGTTTCCATTTTCTCTAAAACTGCGTCGTTGCTCACATGTTCGGTCCATGGTATCCTCAGCATCCTTCTGTAGAACCACATTTCTCTTCCTTCAGGTTTCTTCTTCATCTGTGAAGACATAGTCCAGTTTTCACCGCCATATAGTTGGACTAATATTACATAAAATTTCAATACTCTTTTTTTTTTGTTTCTAACAGAATTTTTCAGTTTCTTAATACTTTGCTTGGCTTCTCGGATGTATCTTTGGCTATCTCAATACGCCTTCGGATTTCAATGTCGCATTTTCTGTCCGCTGTTAAAATACTACCCAGATATTTAAATTGTAATTGTGGGATTTGGACATCTCCAGTGTGTAATTTGCATGTTGGTCTGTCCATTTTGCTAACAACCATGCAATCCATCTTCTTGCAGTTGACTCACTATGTTGGGAATCATTATCAATAATCATTAGCCGCGCACGCGCTTCTTTTAAACAATGTCATCACTATACGGACGGTCAAGGAACTTTCAAGTCTCTCTCACTTTGTACCAGAATCTCAAGTTGAATTATTTTTTGATTGAATCTGGGCTAATTGCAAAAAACAAAAATAGAAATTCTAATTTTTAGTTGTTCTCATTTGCTGACTAAACCTTTAAAATTTAGCTAACCTAATCTCTAACTTTAAGCTAAACCCACTGAGCGAACTAAAACCATTAACCACAAGTTTTAAAACGACACTGAGAAAAAAAATAACTTTAAAATGCTGTAGTTTAGTGATCACGTGGATTCAGCTTAGCACAGAAAGAAAGTTTTCATTTGATTCGAGTAAAGAAAGAATAAATTTTCGTTTGAACACTGTTTTCTTTTTTTTCTTTTTTTTTTTTTCTTTTTTTTTTCTTTTTTTTTAATCATATCACACACACCACTCTCCCAAAGCAAGGCGATAATGCCACTAAGACGCAGGGGGTTGCAGAGAGTGAAAGAGAAGAGAGGAAAGGACAATGAAGGGCCAGTGTTCAGGAAGGCGAAAGATAGTGATTGGCGTTGTATTTAATTTTAATATTTGAGGATTGTAGAGATACAAGAAATGAGAAGGAAGCTCCACAGGTAAGACATGCGAGAAAGGAAACTGTTAGAATAAAAGTGGCGGTTCAACAGTAAAACAGTAATACCTAACTGCCAATCTAGTAGCACGCTTAAATTCTTTTTTTCTTTTTCTTTTTTTTTTTTTTTTTTTTTCAAGCATTTCGCCTCAGATAAGGCCGGAGTGCCACAAGCACACAAGGGGTTACAGTAAGAGTTAAAGTAAGAGTAAAGAGGGGTGTTTGAGGAAAGGATATAGACAAGGAGGGAGATCAGGATCAAGGCATTAGAAGATTGAAATTACATTTGAATATTTAAAGATTATAGCTATCAGGGAAACAAGTGATAGGAAAGGTGTTCCACTTACGGGAGGTGCGAGAGAAGAAACTGTTGATAGTAGAAGAGATAGCTACATTTAATCATTTCGACAATGAAAGGGTGGGACCGAGATGTCAACCTAGTAGCACGCTTAAATTCATACAGTTGAGCTTTCAGTGTAAATAGCTCGTCAGAGCAGTTGCCCTGAAAATACTTGTAGAAAAGACAGAGGGAAGCCACAGCACATCTGTGAGAAAGTGACTGTTGTCGAGATGATAGATCAGGATCTATCACATTGCATATCCGTCTCTGGATTTTGTCGAGGAACTCGAGATGAACAGCAGGGGCGAGACACCATCAAAAAATTCTCATCGGAACAATTACCATGAAGATATTTGTAACAAGACAGAAGAAAGCCACGTAGTATAGTGATGCCATTATTATCTATGGAACAGTAACGTTAAACATGTTTCTTATGTTAAGCTAAGCACTAATTTTGAATCTGAAAACTTTTTGCTCTTATTCATTCTTATTCCGACTAAATATAAATTTTCATTAGCTTTGGGGAAAAATTAGGCTAACTTGTTATGACCAATGATGCGGTTAAAGTTAATCTTGTCGTCTCTTGTCACAGATCACCCTTGGAACTAGTGTGCTATATATGCGCATTAAGGGCACTTAAAGGCATATTTCAGACTCAGCTCGATCAGCAAAGCTACTCCGTAGCCGTGTCAGTTAAGGCACGTCAGATCTCTCTACCCAGAGGAACGCAGGTTCGAGCCCTGCCGAAGACCCCATATTTTTCTTTAATAAGATCTCTCGACTATTTAGGCAAGTAGACGAAATTAAATAACTATACAGTTTAATAAATAAATGAACCGTCTACTCAAATATGAGTATCTACTAAAAATAACGGTTTAGGTAATATAAATATCTTAAAATAAGTGCTATTTTCTTATGTGCAACATTACTATATGCAAAATTGAAAAAAATGTTAGCAATGTTTACTCTTCGTGTCCACAAAAAATGACATGACAGAAGGACGTTTTTTCCCATGACACCGCTTTTTAAACTAACTTCACTCTTCGCCAATGTCCATAGCTTTTAAAAACGATGGATAGTATTTTAATAAAACCTAAACATATGAAAGTGAATTTATACATTTTCTTTCTTGAGAATTTACACCAAAAAATATTAAACACTATATATTAGATTATTTACAATATCCTAAAAACTAATACAATTATATTAAAACTAATAGAAGTCAATATTTATCATTTACCGATTTATAAGGGAATGCATATGAAAACATTGTTTATTCATAAATTTATAAAAATTTACTAAATTATAAAAATATGTAAACCAAATATAATGAAATCTTATCATTTACCATTTTATATCTTATCATAAATATTATAATATCTATGACTTATTTATTATTATATCTTATCATATGATTTATTTATTATTATATCTTATCATGAATCTTATGATATATATGATTTATTTATTATTATATCTTATGAAAATAATAATATATGATTGATTATTATATCTTATAAATATTATAATATATTATTTATTTATTATTATATCTTATCATAAATATTATAATATATATGATTTATTTATTATTATATCTTATCATAAATATTATAATATATATGTTTTATTTATTATTATATCTTATAAATATTATAATATATACGATTTATTTATTATTATATCTTATCATAAATATTATAATATATATCATTTATTTATTATCATATCTTATGATAAAATCATTTACCATTTTATAAAGTTAGAATTAATTGGCCATTAGCTTATGTTTTCCCAACCATTCCAATGAACAATCAAATAAATAAATAATGTGTATTATTTTTGTTGTAAATTCTCAAGTACAAAAATAAAATGCATAAACTCCGGTTAATATGTTTAGTTTTTAATGAAATCCTAATCCACGCCTTTTAAAACAAAAAAAATATCGCCGAATAGTTAAAATAATACACAGATTTTTTTTTTTTTTTTTGCGGGAACGATGTTTAATCAAACATATTTGTCGTTAAGAAAATTAAGTACTGTATATACTCGCGTATCATGCGAATTTTTAATACCTAATTTTGAAGCTAATTTTAAGGGGTCGCATCATACACAAGATATAAAATTAGCGTATATACTTGTTATGGTCCGGTTCCTTGTACCACGGTGATAGTCCAAAGTAGAACCAATAATGAAGAATTCGAAGGTGGATATGGAATAACACAGATATATTACAAACAGGAATATATACAGAGAGGTAGAAAAGTGTTAGTACGAACAATCAGGTTTAGTAGTAATTGTCTGAACACGACTCTGTTTCGGACTGCCTCTGACTCGACTGACTGACTCCTGACGAACTTCACTCCAGACCTCAGACAGAACTCCAGAATTCAGACGGAACGGTATTTAGTCACACACCCCGCCACGAGGGAATCATATGGCACAAGGCCGGTTTAACGTCGGATCTCCGAGCCCGTTGGCTCGGCCAAAAATATGCCCTTTGAACCCATATAAACGGGTTCAGGGTCGGTTTACCTCCCCGAAAGAGACTCCGCCCTTCGGCGTAGCCTCGTTCGGGTTCCTCCCCGCCCGAAGGCAGAGAGGTCAACCGATCAGCCGGTCAGCCGGTCGCCCGACTTCGGACTGAACTCCCTGCTTCCTCTTGAGGCACAGTATTTATTACGTATGGAATAGTCCTTTATGTTATTATGGGTAAGGTCCCATAACAATACTGATGTCCCTAGCTACGCCATTGACCAAACTATACATCCATTTACTGTAGTCAAAAAGTACAGCTGTATTTAAAATGATTTTGATAAAACTGATGTTTTACTTAACTCTATCCAATAATAATGCAAGTAATATTCGTATATTAGTATCGTATTATAAAATATAAATATGCATCTTTTCCATTGTTTATGTTTATAAGATGTTTAGCTGTTTCTCGTTCGATTGTTTGTGGCTGTACGCGTTTACGCAACGTGTATAGCGTTACTTACGATACTTTTATCATTCTCTTTTACTTTTTTAACTAGAAGATGGGATAAAAAGATGGATTAAAAGAGATTAGTCTATTGTGACTTGGTCTTTCAAAAATGAACTCGCATGATAATTGAGCTACATGATAAAATGATTTTTATATGTGAAAATTTGGGGGTCGCACGATACGTGAGATCGCGCGTTGCACGAGTTTATACGGTAAATGATTTATATATTTTTTTAAAATTCTAACTGGGTTAGTTATGAGAAAGTGAGAAGGGGGTTTGACACCAAAAACCGAGACTGTGCAGCCACTTATTTAATGGCCCTACAGAGTAAAAGAATCCGCAGCTGAATGGTTGAAATGGGCTACTGACAACGTAGTTCAGACTCTGGCATAAAATCCCGTAAGATTTCATACATCAGAAGACATTTATATTATATGTTTTAATGTGACTATAGGACTGCAAGAAACATTTGGGTACGAATCGTCAACTTGATACGAAAATACCGATTTACAAAATAACGAAAAATTGTATAAACCTGAAATATAGTCACAATAGAAAAACTTTTTATCTATATCTCTGAGATGAGGTATTATAAGTATTTGCATTATTCGGACTGTTATCCTCATCTTCATTGACAAATTCTCAACGTTTCGGCTTTCTTCATGGGATTGGAATTTTGAACCGAACTCTTTATTTCGTCCACCGGGGTAGATTGTTCTAGCTCCATGTTCCATTGATGTCTCACTTATTTCCCTTTAACTCAACTCACCAAGTCTTGTCTCACCACTGCCGCGGCCTGGTATTGAACTCACAACTAACCATCGTCTTTATCCCAAAGTTGGAGAGTTGAGTTAAAGGAAAATAACTGAAACATCAGGGACAGGTATGGCACGTGAAATTAAAACAGTCTATTCCCTGGCGGACGAAATAAAGGGTTTGACTCGAAAGTCTCTTCCCCTGAAGAAGGCCAGAGCGTACAACAGCCGAAACGTTGTGAATATGGCAATGAAGATGAGGGTAACAGTCCGAATATTGTAAATAATGGAAAAACTTTTACAAAATAGACATATTATAGGTCGTTGGAAAAGGAAAGTTATTCAAGATGGATAATCTGTTAGAAAGCAGAGTGCTAAAATGATCCGCTTTTGGGATGTTGCCAATTTAGTTGAAATCACTTGAGATAAGTTACGATACTATCTAATCACTTTATTGAATTTGTGTCAACATTTTACAAGCTTTGAAACATTTATCATCAAAAAGCGGAGGCTTTTTTTTTAATTAAAAGCCAATAAAATGTCATGAATATCACATAAAACGTCAATAAAAAAAAAATTGTAAAAAAAATATTTCAACAAAAAATAACAGTCCAGAATTATTATTACATTTTGTTGTCTTTTATTGCAAAAACAAATGCCTTTCCCAAATGATTGATTGACTGATTTATGTTTAACGGCTTATCAATATTTGCAGGTTATTTAAAGCCAGTAAATGCGAAGGCATGGTGGAGTAATGGATAGTGGCTCGGATTGAGTTAAACGGAGAGCCGAGTTCGAATTCCAAGTCGAACCCATTACATTCACTTACGTACTAATACGCATTGGAAAAGGCACGGATCCTCTTCTTCTCCCCACAGCTATGGGTAATTAGCAGAACAGACTGGGTTCTATAGCCTTGAATGGCAACTGGTCTACTGCGGGAAAAATCTGCCTCGTCAGTCATGTATCAAAAGATATAAGATCGCCTAAGCGTGTATCACGCATGGTACATAACTGACTGAAATTCACTTACGTGCTAATACCCTTGGGTAAGGTATGAATCCTCTTCTTCTCCCCACCCCATCCATGGGTAAATAGCAGGACAGACCGGGTTCTATAGCCTTGAATGACAACTGGTCTACTTCGGGAAAAAATCTGCCTCGTCAGTCATGTATCAAAAGATACATGATCGTCTAATCGTGTATCACGCATGGCACATAACTGACCGACTGAAATATTTTTTAAATTGCCATAATTATTTTAGGATATAATAATGTTTTACTGATGCAAGTCCTACTAAATTTATTAATTAGTTTGGAAAGAAGGCGTGGATTCATACTTTTTCCAAGGGTATTTGCACGTAAGGGAATATAAAGAACCCGATTGGAATTGGAACTCCGCTCTCCGATTTCTAACTTACCCTTTACAACACCCGCACATACAACCTTACAGCACCTAATATACCCAAGTGCTCACTCACATAGGTGCTGACCAGGCTCGACGTTGCTTAACTTCGGTGATCTCACGAGGACCGATGTTTCAACGTGATAAGGACGTGAGCCTTTCTCATTAGTGCCTTACTTGAACTTTGAACTCGGCTCGTCAATTCGATTTCCATGACTATTTAAGTGACATTCAACTCTTTACTATTCCTTTTTGTCCATACTACTGTACGTCACTTTATTTAGTGAGACGAGTATAGGGGCTTAAGAACTGAAATTATTACATCTTATTCATATATCGTCTGAATTTATTACTATAAATGTTATTCTATTCAAACAGTGAAATTAACATCTACCGGCCTAGATCATAGAAAGTCTTATTAAAGAAAAATGTAGCAGCCAGCATTTCCTTTAATAAGATTTCCAAAGATCTTGAGTGGTAGATGTTAATTTCATTGTTTGTAAATAAACATGTATTTCTAATAATCAAACACAACAACAAATTAAAATAACGTTTATAATAATAATTATTGGCGGATTAAACAAACAAACAAAAAAAACAACATTAATTGCTTAAATCACTATATCTTGTAAATGGGACAACGATTAAAGTATTTTCTCTTTTAAATAAAGTGACGTAATCATATACACAATATATATATGATATGAGATAACGATATACATTTTTATATATTTTTCCATCAGTATTGAGAAAATTGTAATTCTTCTGAAATGTTGAAATTACCAGCATCTCTCGTCCATGCGCATGCGTAGTCATAGTATCGTCAACAAACCCAGTCCGATGAAGTCCGATGAAGTCCGAACGGATGAAACGCGTCGCAAGTAAACTTTTCCAATTTGATTTATATTTTCCTCAATACTATCAATTGATATATGAAAATATATATCGTTATCTCGTATCATTCTCTCGACATGGAAAAAAGAAAAAAATTACTTTAAAAAATTTATTTTGAAGTATTGAAACTACCAGCATCTCTCGTTCATGTGTAGTCATCACAAAATCAACAAACCCAGTCCGATGAAGTCCTAACTGATGAAAACGCGTCACAAGTAAACTTTTTCCACGGTATATATATATATATATATATATATATATATATATATATATATATATATATATATTTCGACCCCGGCTTGAAGCAATCGGGTGTCTAGCCACATTAAGGAGCTGTGATACAGCGAAACAGCTGCTTCACATTTAATAATGATTGTTACAAACAAAAATTTGGATTATCTATGGGATCGCCTCTCAGTCTGGTGATGGCATGCATCTTCTTAGAATTTCTCGAATCCTGTCCTTTCCAAAATATTTCACCCAAACAGTCAAACCGTTATATTGATGATTATTATATATCTTCGTGATACTGATTTACCTGACCTAGTAGATCAACTAAACAAAGATGAACAGACAATAGAAACTACATACGAAATGGAAGAACACAATTCCTTAACATTTCTAGATATCAAGCTACACCGCGTTAACAACAGTTTAAAACTCGATATTCACTGGAAATCAACCAACAAAAACGACCTAATAAATTTCTGTTCTCACCATAACAAAAAAAATAAAATCCGGCATAATCATAGGATTCTACCTAAAAACACTAAGAATATGCAGCTCGGATTATTTACACGAAGAGAAGAAATACATTGAAAACACTTTCAAACTTCTCCAGTACTCTAATTATTTTATATTCAATGTGAAACAAAAGGCCCATAAAATATTCCAAAACAAAAAAGGCTCCTCCTTAAAAACCCAATGAATCAAAAACATATATTATCCTGCCTACTAATTTTATCACATCTACAATCGAAAAGAATCTATCTAAACTCAACATAACATTTGTTAACACTAAATCCAAAACAATAAAAGTCTTAGTCAATACAAAACGAAACAATAGGCTAAAACCTGAAGGAAGAGTTTACTCCATCACCAATAATAATTGTCACAAAATACACAAGAAAAACGTCAAGGAATCCAAATAAAAGATTATATGAACATAAAAGGAACATTTTACAAAATAATACAGCAAATGTGTTGGTTGTCCACCGTAACGAGACTAACCACAATTTTGACATAAAAAATGCTACTCTGATCAAAGGAAAATATAATTCACTACGGCGTAAATGTCTAGAGAGTGCCTCAATCGAAAGATCATCTATAGTAAATTTGCGCCCTGGCACTCAGAACATTTCACCATTCCTGACAGATCTTCTAATATCACAGTATGGAATACCTACTTACAAAAGTGATGCAAAGAAAAAATAAAAGACTCTAAATGAATCCAACTAGATAAAAAAAATTCTAAAATTAATTCCCAGTACCTCTCTGTCGTGCGAATGTGTAGTCCTATCAACATAGCAAATTTAGTCCTATGAAATCCTGAAGGATGAAAAGCGTTAGAAGTAAACTTTTTCATTTTGTCATACAATTTTCCCAATACTGTTCTCGATATCTAAAAGTATATATCGTTATCGTGATAGATAGATAGATAGATAGATAGATAGATAGATAGATAGATAGATTAGAAGTGGACATAGAAAGAAAGAAAGAAAGAAAGAAAGAAAGAATACATAAAAGATCGCAGTTGAATGAGATCAGGAAACAGTTGAATCCGCTACCTTGGTTTCAACCTTATGGTATCCTCGGGCGATTTTTTTCAAATCGCGGCTTTATTTTTTTAAAAACTAATGAACGCCATATTATTTTTTTTTTAAATAAACAAACGCACGACGTTGGGTGTAACTGTAATATAAAGGGGGGAGGAGGATGTGAAGAAGGAAGGAGAAGAAGAAAAAAAAGAAGGGGAAAGAGAAGAAAAGTAAGGATATTATAAAAGTATCGATGGGGCTTTAATAATTAAAATGTACATTTTTTTATCCAGCCTCATATTTGCTTAAGAGGAATTTCTTAATATCTATGCAAAGACTCAAGACCTTGAATTTCTGGTTCAAAAGGTTCATTA
Organism: Acanthosepion lycidas; assembly: GCA_963932145.1. NCBI lineage: Eukaryota > Metazoa > Mollusca > Cephalopoda > Sepiida > Sepiidae > Acanthosepion > Acanthosepion lycidas. The sequence goes on along the minus strand of OZ010578.1, from coordinate 38,409,209 downwards.
GATCCGGAAAAGTCATTATTGCTAATTTTTCCTGTTGGCAGAGGTTGTAAATATTATTGTGGTTGTCATAAGGCTTGACCTTTTTTAACATTTTCCACCATACAATCAGATCCCTGTTGTTGTTGTTTTTTTTCTTCTAAATTCCACACATGGTCTATAGATAGATAGATAGATAGATAGATAGATAGGAATAGATAGATAGATACGAATAGACAGTGATAGATAGATAGATAGATAGATAGATAGATAGATAGATACGAATAGACAGTGATAGATATATAGATAGATATATAGATAGATAGATAGATAGATAGATAGAATTATTAAATTTAATTTTAATCTGACGTTTTTATTACTTTAAACGTATTGCGGACACTTCGTATTTTAAATAAACGTCCCATTTTATCTATTAAATAGTGTGTATTATGTTTATCGGCTTGCGCATTCGAGAAATCTTGGTTAAAAATTAAGCCGGAATCGAACCACGGTTTCCTTCGAATGCGCAAGCTGATAGACGTAGTGTAAAATGTTTAATAAATAAGTATGGGACGTCTATTTTAAGTACGAATTGTCAACTAGAGAGAGAAGGGGGAGAGAGACGCCTGTGTGTGTGTGTGTGTGTGTGTGTGTGTGTGTGTGTGTGTGTGTGTGTGTGTGTGTGTGTGTGTGTGTGTGTAGAACGCGCCCTTTGATTGGATGGTATATGTCAAGTAATTTTTTTTCTGAAAGAGCTGAATGAGTCAGAAGGGAAAAAAATTAAAAAGAGATGGGAATTCCCTTTTGAACAGCAATCTCCGGAAGTGACGTGCAATGAGAAATACAAGTCCCTTTACTTTGACACGTCTATGCACGGCACGTTTACTTTACGACCCTCCACCATTAAAATAACCCAGAAACGAAAGGTGAGGAAACGAAGTCGAAATAGTTTCAGAGGGAGAAATCAAAAAGTAGCGCAAATATATAAAACAAAAAAAAAATGGACGTCGCACACAGACCAGAGTAGCTGACCAAAAGGCCACGAATCGATGTTTGCAAAAGAAAGCGGGTATATTAGCATTATTGGTTAACGAATATATACGCATTTCTTTCTCCATTATCTTTATACTATTGTATGGATGATTCTCAGCGCTTCTAAATGTCTTTGTCCAAACATTGAAACCTTTTGCATCAAATGAGGTATGCTATTTTTATCGACGATGTACGCAGCTATAGAAAACATAATGAAATTGCCTACTGATAGGACAGGAGTAATTAATATGTTCCAAACCTTTCAAGATTTAAATATCGTTCCCGAATTCTTTCCAGATTTCAAAATGTGTCTTGTAACCCTTCCAGATTTTAAAATTTTTCTAACCACCCCTTCCAGATTTCAAATTCCTTCTAAACACCACATCGAGATTTCAAAATCTTTCTAACCATCCCTTCGAGATTTCAAAATCTTTCTAACCACTTCGAAATTTCAAAATCTTTCTAAGGACCCCTTCCAGATTTCAAAATCTTTCTAGCCATCACTTCGAGATTTCAAAATCTTTCTAATCACCCCTTCTAGATTTTAAAATCTTTCTAACCACCTATTGGAAAGTTTAAAATCTTTCTAACCTCCAATTCGAGATTTCAAAATCTTTTTAACCACCACTTCGAGATTTCAAAATCTTTCTAGCCATCTGTTCGAGAGTTCAAAATCTTTTTCACATTTCTTCGAAATTTCAAAATCTTTCTTGGTTGCTTTTGATATTTTAAAATCTTTCATGCATCTCATCAAATTCTCTAATGGCATCATTTCGAGATTTCAGAATCTTTCTCGCCCCCGTTTCACACATCAAATTGTTTCTCGCATCCCTTAGAATTTTAAAATTTTTCTCACGCCCGTTGTGATTTAAACCTTTTTTGCCGCACACTCTTCCAGATTTCAAAAATATTCTCGCATTCATTAGAATTTAAAAATATTTCTCGTCCGTATTCGAGATTTTAAAATATTTTTCGCATCCTACGATTTACCTGCACTCGTCTTAAATCTTTTCTCACTCGTCCCAGATTTTTCCCTCCTCAACAATTTTTTTTTTTTTTTTTTTTTCCTTTTGCTAAAATATATTTCTCTTTCTTTACATGTCTACACTTAAAATATCTTGGAGAATGATCCAGTTTAAAGATTACAATAACCAAAGCAGCACGATAAACCGAAGAAGAGGAGCGAATTACGGCTTAACCAGTTGGAAAATGAAATCAGCGAGCCGAGTACGAATTCCAGCTGAGGTAGTTCGTGTTCACTTCGTACTGTTGCCCTTGGATAAGCCATAAATTCATTTCTTTTGCCCACTCGCCCCAGGTAGGGGTTAAATTCATTACACATTTATCTATATATACTTGATTCGGCAACTGGTCTAAAAGAAGGCTAACACTAATTTCAAGCTGTCTTTCCTAAGAATAATCCAGTTACAGTTTACAAACAGTAAACAGGAAGCTGTAGAGTACCATGAACATCTATTTCCTGAAGAGATAGAATACGTAAAGGGAGGCAGAATTTGCTAAGCTTTAGTTGTATGCTGATACGAGCATCTGTGCTTATCTTGTTGGTTTATTTATATATATATATATATATATATATATATATATATATATATATATATATATATATATACAGTAGCGTCCAAAACTAAGGGACAAAATTTTAAAACCTAATATTTGTTAGAAATAACAACTGTGAAAAGCTGAAATTTTGACAACTGGTAGTCGTTATCATCCATAATAACATACTAAAATTTGAATCATTTGCAAAGGATAGAAAAAGAATTATAACAATTATTTATTTATTTTCAAATTTGGAACGTCCAAAAGTAAGGGACAAAATTGAGAAAAACAATGTAAACAGTATGCTATATTCAAATTTTTTGATTTTCTCTAAAGAATAAGTCTTACTTAGTCATTTGTAAACGTTGCATCAGCCGGCACCATGTCGAAACGCCAAAAACTTGATTACTCTGTGAGACAAGCTATTGTGAAGCTACACAAGGAAAAGCACACCATTAGAGAGATTTCAGAGAAAGTGAAACGTTCCAAGAGTGTTGTAGGCAGGGTTGTTAAATCTTACAATGATACTGGCAAAATAGTTAGTGCTTTTAAAACCGGCAGACCCCGCAAAACTTCGGCAAGAGAAGATCGAATAATGCCATTAAAGGACCGTTTTAAGTCTTGCACAGAAATTAAAAGGGTTATGAATAGTACCTCATGTGTTAATGTGTCAAGACAGACTGTTTCTAGACGACTGCAAGAAATAGGGCTGTTTAATGGAATCCCAGGGAAGAAACCACTTGTTAGTTCGAAGAATAAGAAGATGAGATTAGAGTTTGCAAACAGGTATGTAATTTGGGCATATGAAAATTGGGCAAAAGTATTTTTCAGTGATGAAAGCAAGTTTAATTTATTTGGAAATGATGGAAAAAACAATGTAAAGAGACGTATTGGTGAAAGATTAAGTGCAAAGTGTACTAAGAAAACTGTCAAGTTTGGGGGCGGAAGCGTCATGGTATTTGGAATGTTTTCTAGCCAAGGTACAACGCCTCTTGTCCGGTTACAAACTCGTTTAAACGCGCAGATCTATAAAAACATTGTTCAAGATCATGTTGTGCCAATCATACAGAATTCAGGATTCGATGGGCTCCCTTTATGCAAGATAATGCCCCATGTCACAAGGCAAAGGTGGTAATGAGTTACCTTAGCGAGCAAGATTTGGAAATGATGGATTGGCCACCGCAAAGTCCTGACTTAAATCCAATAGAAAATCTTTGGAAGACCTTAGGAGTGAAAGTTATGGAAAGAAATCCCACTAACACGGAGGATTTGGTGGTGAAGCTTCAAGAAGAATGGTCTAAAATTAGTATCGAGGATTGTCAAGAACTGATTCGTTCTTGTAGTCGAAGATGTGCAGCTGTCATTGAGAGCAAGGGCTCATTTACTAAATATTGATTGTACATGTATTTTTATTGTTTTTTTTGCCGTTTACATTGTTTTTCTCAATTTTGTCCCTTACTTTTGGACGTTCCAAATTTGAAAATAAATAAATAATTGTTATAATTCTTTTTCTATCCTTTGCAAATGATTCAAATTTTAGTATGTTATTATGGATGATAACGACTACCAGTTGTCAAAATTTCAGCTTTTCAAAGTTGTTATTTCTAACAAATATTAGGTTTCAAAATTTTGTCCCTTAGTTTTGGACGCTACTGTACATATATATATATATATATATATATATATATATATATATAATGATGCATGTTTCATTAAATAATATAGACCTGAATTAAATAATATTTATATTGGTCACACCACAAACTCGCTTTCACGACGCTTGATACTACATCTGAATGATAACTCTAACATTTTTAGGCATTTAAAACAACATTCCTGGCCGCATACACAAATCCGGAAAATCCTTGTTGAAAACACAACTATACTTAAAACAAAAACTAAAACTTCTTGAAGCTATATACATAAAACAGTTGAAAGCTAACCTGAACAAAATAAACTATGAAATCTCCACAAATATTCTTAAATGTCTACGTTATTTTTATAGATACAAATATTTAAGTAAATGCTCTGTCCATTATAA
>OZ010578.1:38277100-38397100 GCA_963932145.1 Acanthosepion lycidas | reverse complement strand
CGTGTGAAAAAAATTTCAATTTGATATTAAAATTTCCTTCATTTTTAAGTTTATTTATGAGACTGGGCTTTTAATCACTTTGGGGATAAGAAGCGAGGATTTTGTACGCTTGGTTTTGTCCCCTGTGTGTTAACGTTATCCTGTTTATTTTTTATTTTTATTTTTTTCTGACTTTCTTTCCTGTAACTTTATTTTTTTTACCCGTGACTTTTAATTTTTTAATTTTCTTTTTTTTTAAATTACTTCTTCGGTTCGTTTGAATTATTTTAATCAATTCACACCCAAGCAAGTCAATAACGTCACTATGACGCAAGGAGCTACTGTGAGTAAAAGAGAAGGAAAAGACTTTAGAAAGAACCAGGAACCAAATCCTAAACAGGAAACAGGGGTTAACTATTGTATAAAAATCGGGGTGATGTGAACCGGACGATAGGTGGACCTATCTACCCCAGTTGAGGAAGAAAAATAAATGAATAATTAATGAATAAAATTTCAGAGTTCAGGCGGAGACGTTAGAAGTATAATGTTGAAGTAGACCTAAGAAGGAATGGGAAATACAATCCTAAACAGGAAACAAGGTATTTACTTTAGAAAATTTTATCAAGCTCCCTTTTGTATTTTCTATTTTCCCCTGTTGTATCTCTTTTCAGGCAAAGACAACTAGAAGTCCGGACAGGATCAGTTATTGACAAACATAATCTTAACATGTGTTAATAGTAGACAAAAAAGAAACTGCATGAACACCTAGAGACGATAGTAAAAGAAAGCGGGAAGAAAGGACTAACCAATAATTATAAGACAGAATGAATAGACATTAGCAAAAGGGACATAACTGAAGGTGTCAGAATTAAGCAAGTGCAGAAATTTATCTGGGAAATGTTTTAACAGAGGACGGAAAATATGGTACAGAAATCCGAAGGCGCTTTGAAATAGCGAAAGATGACTTCTCAAAGCTAAACAAAGTATTAAGAGACGGGAAAATTCCGTAAGAAACAAAAAAAGATATACTGAACTGCTATGCAATATCAGTAATCCTATATGGTAGTAAATGCTAGACAATTTCCTCACAGATAAAGAAGATACTTGAAGCAACAGAAATGTGGTTCTACAGAAGGATGCTGAGAATACCATGAACTGAACGAGAGCAATGCCGAAGTTTTGGAGAAAATAGAAACAAAAAGGACACTTATACTTAACATCAGAAAGAAACAGTTGAAATTAAATTTCTAAGGCACATAGAGGAAAAAGAACTTTGAAATTTTGATACTCACAAGGCAGAAGGACAGAGGAAAACAACGCATAACCTCCCAAGTGAGCTTGAATAAATGGATGGCAGAAAAGTGTTCAGGAGAGGTAACAAAAAGATAAAATTTATTAAGATCTACAAAGAAGAGGAAATTGTGGAGGGTTATGATCGCTAACATCCTGAAGGGACACGGCACATAGTAGAAGTCTTGTTACATATTATATTGGAAAATTTGAATTAAAAGAACAATATTTAAAAAAAAATAAATTTGTAAGCTTCAAAAGTTCAAATATTCAAAAATAGGTTATCAGTAAATGAATAAAACTTCAGTATCTGTCTATATTTCTGAGATGAGGTATTATTATTTACATTATTCAGACTATTGTACTCATCTTTGTCGCCATATTTATTTATTACAACGTTTCGGCTTTTGTACGCCTCGTCTTCTTCAGGTAGTTGGAATGTCGAACTGAACACTTTATTTCGCTCACTGGGGTAGACTGTTCTAGTTCCACGTGCCATGTTTAGTGGATGTCAGTTATCTCCTGTTAATTCCCCTCGTCACTGCCTTAACCAGGTATTGAACTCACACTCTTTGGATCCTGTCACTGGATCTAACCAACGCCTTTATCCACTGTGTCATGTGTCCTTGAGGACATCTGTGCATGAATTTCTGGGTATTATAAACCTAATGTCTTCAGCAACTGTTTTTTACCAGTGCTCACATTGCAATTTTTGCTGTTATCATTCCATGTTTTTACCAGAGCTCATATTGCAATTTTTGTTATTATCGCTTTTCTCTGGCACTCCTTATTACTGGTTCCCATATTGTATTCATTTCTATGCTTGGTCGGCTCGGGAGATTTTTGCGGCCTAGCATATGTGCTGATTCCTTAAGTTTACGAATTTTCCAATGATGTTCTTTGTCTATGATCTCAACTTGATCCCACAGAGGGCGGTGATCTCCCTTTTCTCTCCATATGTGGTCAGCCACGCCTGATTTTTCCACTTCCCCTCGAGTTTTCTGGTATTCTTGAAGCCGAAACGTTGTAATAAATAAACATGGCGACAAAGACAAGGACAATAGTCCGAATAATGTAAATAGTGTAAATAAAACTTCATTGACACAAATATTATGACTAAAACCAGAAACTTCTTTTCGTCACTTGACAAAGATATTCAGAAAACTCCTTGACTAATAATGAAAATTTAGCTGAACACTTACTAAGTAAAAACATTTTGAGCGAGTTCACACACACACACACACACACACACACACACACACACACACACACACACACCACGGTACGAAGGTGGGGTAAAGTTGTGCCATTGTTCTAAAAAATTACAACGACTGGGAAACACAATCGGTTTACGCCATCGTTATAAAGGGTGTTTCATTAAGACGGATCAAAGTCAGCAGTAAATAAATCAGTGTTATTCGTGAAAATTTATTTTTTTCTCTATTGGATCATGTTATTTAAGTTATAGAAATTATGTGTGAAAAATAATATCTCCCAAATGTCCGCCAAGGCACACCTCCACTCGATGGTCAACATTTTTGATGACGGTCTCTGAATAGTTGCTCCTCGATCTCACCAATACGCCTTATTATCTTATCCTTCAGCTGTTGAACTGTTGTTGGCTTGTTGGCATAGACCTTACTTTTAAGATGACCTCAAAGGAAGAAATCTAAAGGCGTCAAGTCGCACGATCGTGGTGGCCAATTAACGTGTCTGTTTCGAGAGATAATGCTACCTGGGAACTTGAATTTCTGTTTGGACGTCCATTTTCGTAACAGACTTTGATAACTTTAACACATTGTTTGATTGTTAATCTTTCCATGGTTGAAATTGCCAAAGACTTAAGTTAAATCTGAAAGAAAAAAAATCATTAGACGCTTAAATTTAATTCATATTTAAAATCGGTCCAAGTTACTGGAACACCCTTTACAAGGACAAATGTCTATTCAGATGGAACATCGAACAGCAAAAGATATATAGCATGTATCGATATATAGTAATTGGGGAAAATCAATATTCATATATCAGGTCATCCCTTAAGTTCTGTCCGAATTTTAACTTTTTGTTAAAATGAACGAAATTTAAAGAGTATTTTATAATGTCTAATGGAGCTGAACATTATTTTTATGTTTAGATGCATTTAAACTGATCAAATTTTATTTCAGAGAACAATAAAATTAAATTTTGTTGGATTAAAACCCTGCTAACATGGAAGTACCCAAGAATTATTTGAGGAACATAATGCTTTATGAGTTCAAGAAAGAAAACTCAGCAGCCGAAGCGGCTAGAAACATTCACTCAGTTTATGGAGAGAAATGTGTGAATGAAAGATCTTGCAGAAGATGATTTGCAAAATTCAGAGGTGGAGATTTCACCCTTGAAGATGAAGATCGAACTGGACGTCCAGTTGAGTTTAACGAAAAGCTTCTTGAAGCAGCCATTGAAAAAAATCCTGCTTTATCAGTTGAGGAATTGGCAGTGGTTCTCAGTTCAAACCATACAACTGTTCATCGTCATCTTCAACAACTTGGAAAAGTTCCTAAACTTGGAAAATGGGTGCCTCATGACTTGTCTGAAAACAACCTCAAATCCAGAGTTGACATCTGCTCTTCTCTCCATTCTCGCCAACTTGTTTCACCTTTTTTGGATAGACTTGTGACTGGCGACGAAAAATGGATCTTTTATCGAAATGTTAAGTGTCGTAGACAGTGGCTTGGTAAAGGGGAAGGACACCAACCACAGCCGAGAAGGGAACTTCATGGGCAAAAATTTCTTCTTTCAATCTGGTGGGATCGCCAAGGAATAATCCACTTTGAATTCTTACCACCTAATGCAACAATTAATGCTCAAATATACTGTCAGCAATTTGAGCGTTTGAACTAAGCTTTGAGGTAAAAAAAAGACCTGCTCTAGTGAATCGAAAAGAGGTGATGTTTCATCAGGACAATGCGCGACCCCACACTGCAAGAATCACGTCACAAAAGATCGAAGAACTTGGTTGGGAGAAAATTCCTCATCCACCTTATTCTCCCGATCTTGCTCCTTCAGACTACCATTTGTTTCGTAGCTTACAGAATCATTTGGAAGAAACAGCTTTTGTAACACAGGAAGAGGTTAAAACTGACATTTGTGAGTTTTTCGAATCGAAGCCAAAAGAATTTTACAGTAATGGAATTAGTAAGCTTGTTAATAGATGGAAGGAAGTCATAGATAATCAGGGAAAATACATTGTTGATTGAATCTGTAATTAAATGTAACATTTGGTCTGTGAAGTCCCCCGGTGTCGCTGCGCCAAATGTGACCAAAACCGGGGTGGGCCTGTCGGGTTTTGAGGTTCCTTGATAATTCTAAATCCACAATCTACTTCTTTGTTTTCGGTCAGGAAAATTTATTATTTTCCATTTTTGGAAGTCTTTCGTCTTCCCACCTTCTTCTGTTCTCATATTGGTATCTCACCATACCCTCAGAGAGTGTCAACGGGTTTCCCCTCTCTCTCACAGTGGCATCTCACCCTATCCCTTCAGGGGGGGGGCGCAACAGGCCTCCTTTCCTTCTTCACATGATTACCTCCGCCTAACGCTCATGCCACCATCCAGCCAATGGGCGCTCAGCGGCGTGGGTGTGGCCAGACTAGCCTCGGTTTAAAAAATCTTGCTCAAAGAAAAAAAATGATCTTCCTTTTTCTTGTTTTTTCTTTTTCTTTTCTTTCTCTTTCTTTCCTTCTGCCCGACAACAAACCTTAGACTCTTATCTTAGTCAAATGTCACTTGGACTTTATCACACGGGGTGGGTGGTCAATTGGACGTATTTGCATTCTGTTGCTAATTAACTGTTCTGATAAAATAATTTCGCTATCATTCGCTGACAATAAACAGGTGTTTTTCCCAAATGACATGAAGGTGGTTCCACGGACATTTTGGTTTCGGTCAAGCTTGACCTAATTAATTTTTATCTCCCAGCACCCTGCGGGAGGTCGCGCGGGCATTTTTCGGTGCTTAATTAATTTCTATTTCCCAGTTTCTGTTTCGTAGGGGTCTCGGCTAACCTGGAATTTTCATTATCGTTGTCATAAATTAATTTAAATCCGACACATCCGCGACCCTACTTTCCTCGCTAACGAGAATAAAAACCCTTAGCACTTTTCTTCTGTTAGAAAGAAAATAACATCGCTTAGTGTCCTTTTCGTGATGGCTTCTTATCACCTAAATTTAATTCTCACCTTTTTTTTCTTTCCTTCTTGCGACCTAAATAGTGTCACAAGTCACTTGTTTTCTTTATTCAAAATTCGGACAGAACTGATGGGATGACCTGATATTTTCATGTTTTTACATGGAAAGAATTTAGGAATTAATTGAATAGAAATTTAGAGGAGGCAAATTTGTAGGCATGTATTTATAGCTTATTACGTATCTTTCCTTTCTGACTTATATAACAATTGGCCATGTCTCGTGTCCCTTCAGGACGTAGACAAGCGTGGCTCTCCATAACTTCCTATCCTCTGTAGCTCTAAGCAAAAATCGCAAAGTGCGCAAAATGCATTTCTATTTGAACGTCCATTTTCGTAATTGGCTTCGATAACTTTAACACGTTGTTTGATTGTTAATCATTCCATGGTTGAAATTGCCAAAGACTTAAGTTGTTAAATCTGAAAGAAAAAAAGAAAAAATCATTAGACGCTTAAACTTAATTCAAATTTAAAATCGGTTGAAGTTATTGGAACAGACTATACTTTGACCGGTCAACTTTCCAACCTTACTCGGTAATTATTGCACATCGTATTCTTCAAATCTTCTCTTTTAGAACCTTTAACTCCTGTGGGTTATTGCCACATATCTTCGTCAGTTTCGACAAGAAACCATTAGAGGGCGCCATCAGGCACAGATGAAAGCAGGACACTTCCTGCTCTCATCCTCTTATCGCACTTTTCCTCGCAGGATGCTTTAGTGACAACACCAGCAAGATCTTGTTTCCAGGCATGGGGATAACTTTTCTCTTAGTGACTGAACGTTCAAACATGCGCATGCGCTCATATCAACCACATAATTCGTAACTTGAAAAATCTTCTTTCTTTTACGTGAATACTCGTGTAGTTTCTCTCTTTATACTCAGCTATATAAAAATAAAAATATAAAACATATTACTTGAATCATAGCACCTGCCTTCCAGTATATGTCATTCTCAAAGGTTTCAATATGACGGTTCAAATCGAATTCTACTGTTAACGTTATACAACAGTATACAATTCTAACAAGTTTGGCTAGCAACTGAACAGAAATGACAGATAGATATCCAACAGTGACAGTAGCCTTCAGTTATTGATACCGTAAATATTCGTGTTTAATATGCATTTTCCCCTTGATTTAAGTCAGCGGTGCGTATTTTCTACAAGATTTTCAGTTCAAGTGTGTTGCCATGTTCAGGATGTCATGATTGAAAGTAAATTATATCTGTGACCCAAATTACGAAATGTGCAACAAAGTGTTTGAATCATTAACCAAATACTGCATGTGTCTTTTTAAGATGCCATTCTCCTAGATAGTAAATACATTTCAGTTTGATTCACTGCTGTCCGTGTCAAAGGTGGAGGTCAATATGGTTTTCGATTTCGAGTAACTTAAATCATGGCATATGTATCTGAGTGATATGAATTTAAGTGAATCTAGTATCTTTATCGTTCATGTCTTACTTACAGTTCTTGGCCTTTCTTGTTATATATGCATTATTTAGTTCTTTTAACTACAAGTTGTTATATGGAGAAGGTTGTAATGAGCAGTTCTTGGTATGAACTGGAAACCACTTGCCTGAAACTTTAACGAAAAGTTTCTAGTTACTTGAACCATAACACCTGCCTTCTATTATATTGATTTTCTAAGCGTAGCTTAGATGTGGCACAAGGCCGAAAGTATGGGGCACCCAGTGAGTATCAAATTCACTATTCAGTTGTAACTGTTTTAGCGAGACAAGATTGCTAACCATTACACCACGTCGAGGTGCACAATCTGCCTTCTAGTATATGTCATTTCCAAAGGTTTCAACATCGAAATCTACTGTTAACGTAATACAACAGTATATCATTTAAACATTTTGGCCAGCAACTGAACAGAAATTGCAGGTAGATATCTAACAAACATTGAGAATAGCCTTCAGTTATCAATACCGTAAGTATTCGTGTATAATACGCATTTCCCCTTGATTTAAGTTAGGAGTGTGTATTTTACACATGATCTAAATATTTTCGGTTCACGTGTGTTGCCATGTTCAGGATATCATGACTGAAAGTAAATTATATCTGTGGCCCAAATTACCTAATGTACAACAAAGCGTTTGAATCATTAACCAAATACTGCACTTGATTTTTAAGATAATATTCGCCGAGATATTAAACGCATTTTGGTTTGCTGACCGTATCAGAGATGGCCGTCATTATAGTGGAGTAAGGGATAGCGGCTCGGGTTGAGGAATCGGAGAGCCGAGTTCGAATTCCAGTCGTTACATTTTAATATTCTGCTAATACCCTTGGGAAAGGTATAAATCATCTTCTTCCCCACCCCCTCCCTAGCTATGGATAAATAGCAGAACAGACCAGGTTCTATAGCCTTGAATGGTAATTGGTCTACCACAAAAAGAAATGGCAGCCTACTGCGGGGGAAAAATCTGCCTCGTCAGTCATGTATCGAAAGATACATGATCGCCTAAGAGTGTATCACGCCTGGCCCATAACTGATTGATGTAGGTTATATCTACATAGCTTCGCCGTGACTGAAAGTAAATTATATTTGTGGCCCAAATTACCTAATGTGCAACAAAGCGTTCGAATCACCAACCAAACACTGCACTTGTTTTTCTAATATACTGTTTTAGTTTGCTTCACTGTTGTCCAAGTCAAAGATGGATAGCATTATGGTTTCATATGTGGGTTATCCCTACATAGTTTCGCCAAGATTCCGTTAGAGAGCGCTGTTAAGCTCCTATCAAAAATGGAACACTTCCTGTCATCATTCTCTTTATCTCTTTTTTCCTCCCATCACCGGGACATTGTTCCCCAGGCATGGGGATATCTTTCCCCTTAGTGACTGAACTTTATTTACACACACCTACATACACACACAGAAAGAGTGACACATACACACACGTGTATCAGACACATAATTACTAACTTGTAATGTTTTTCCTTCTTTTACATGTATACGTATGTATTCTCTCTCTTTTTACTCAGCTATATAGAAACAAAAATATAAAATATTATCTTGTTAAAATTGTCTTCTATTTCCTTACACACGTCATTCGCATATGTCAGTAAAACTATTGTAGCTGCTGCTTTTTAGTCAAATAAGGAGCAGTGTCGCAACATTATGGCGGCCGCCGACGTGATATCAACATGCACCTACCGCAAAAAAAATTTCCATCGGAATTCTTCATGTAATAACTGTAATTCTTGACTTCAGATAAAAAATATAAAGTATTAACAAAAATATATTTTATGACCCCGACGTGATTTGAACACGCAACCTTCTGATCTGGAGTCAGACGCGCTACCGTTGCGCCACGAGGCCAGACACATTTGTAGCTCTTAATTATATTAGATATTGGATTCTATGAGTTTCATCGCATGTGCCACATTTGGGGACATTTTGTTTAGTTCAATAAATGTCTCGTCCAACAGATCGACAAGGAATTAACGTTATTTTCTTTCTTTTTTCTTTTTTTTATTTCTTTCCTGTTTTTTTCCTTTAAACGCTTTTTCATTCTTTTTTTATCCTTCCTTTCTTTCTACCTTTTTTCTCTTTTCCCTTTAACCATTTCTTCTTTCTTTCTTTCTTCTTATCATGGTTTCTCTTCTTTCTTTCTTTCTTTCTTTCTTTTTTTCTTTCTTTCTTTCTTTCTTTCTTTCTATCTGACTTTCTTTTTCCTTTCTTCCTTTCTTTCTTTCTTTTATCCAGAGTTTCTTTTTTTTTTTTACATTTAATCATTTCTTTCTTTCCTCCCCTTTTGTACCACTTTTCTTTCTTTCTTTTTCTTTCTTTTTCTTTCTTTCTTTCTTTCTTTCTAGCCTTCTTCCTTTCTTTCTTTCTTTCTTTCTTTCTACCTTCTTTTTCCCCTTTAATCATTGCTTCTCCCTTTTCATCATAGTTTCTTTCTTTCTTCCTTTTTTCCTTTCATCTTTCTTTCTTCCTTACTTTCCTTCCTTTCTTCATTCTCTCTCTTTTTACCCTTTAATTTTTTTCTATCTTTCTTTCTACCTTCTTTTTCATTATAGTTTCTTTCTTTCTGTCTTCCTTCCTTTCTTTTTTTATATTTAATAATTACTTCTTTCCTCCCACCTTTTCGCCATACCTTCTTTCATTCTTAATAATAAGTAACAATAGACTGAGGAAATAATTAAGATTAAATACAAAAAAAAAGCATGGAGTAATCACAAGAAACGAGTTCAAAATACTTGAAGGTCGTACAAACAAAAGAAACCTTCTCAATACAAAAGTAAAAAGCAAATTGATAATTTACGACTAATAGTGATTAAGTGAATGACAAGATGGCGAAGAAAGAACTTTTATTGACGTGATTCATTCTAAAAAGGAATTCCTTCAGACGAATAACCGTTTTCTTGTTGAAACCATTCCTACTATTAGACTATGACCGGTTCATCCACATAGAAGTGGATAGTGTTTTATTTTATCTCTGTTTCGAATATATCGTGCTGTATGACTTGCGAGATGGGGGTCATCAAAACGGCAACCCACTTTTTTTTTTTTAATCATTTCACCCCAAGCAAGGCGCGAATGCCACTAGTACGCAAAAGGTTAAAGGAAGTGAAAGTGAGATAAAAGACTGAGTATAGGGAGGATTGAGGAAAAGAAAAAAGATGAACGGGGTTCAAGAAAACAGAAGATGGCGATTAACATTGCATTTAGATTTTTGAAGATTGTAGTAATCAGGGAGTCAAGTAAACGGGAGTGAATTCCACATGCAGGAAGTACGAGAAAATAAATTGTTGGAGTAGAAGTGGCGTTTTCATTTAGCTATTTCAACAGTAAACGAGTGGGGCCTAGATGCCAATCTAGTAGCATGCTTAAATTCATGTAGTCGGGGCACCAGGGAAAAGGCTCATCAGAGCAGTTGCCATGAAAATATTTGCAGAAAAGACAAAGGGAAGCCACGTCACGTCGGTGAGAAAGTGACTGAAGTCGAGAATCCAGGTCAAGCTCGATTAAATTGCAGATCTTTCTTTCGATTTTGTCAAGAACCTCGATCTGAATAGCAGGAGCACCAGACCAGATATGGCAGCAGTATTCAATGCACGGACGAATGGTAGATTTATAAATGTGCAAGATAGACTCTGACGGGAAAATTCTTCTGTCACAACACAGTGACACAACTTTCCTTGCAATAGATGCAGCTATTGGTTCTATGTAGTCACTCCACATCATGTCTGTAGAAAACATGACGCCAAGTAAGTGCAGTGTGTTGCTCTCTCCTGAAATCTATCATCAGCCATGCTGATGGCAGGCAGAAAAGTTTCTCTATGATGGGTAAATGACCAAAGGGAAAAAAATAAGAGATAAACGAATGATTATAAATAATATTTTTCGTAGATGATCCAGAAATTAATTCTCTCTCAATGAATATTCGACTTAAGAAATTCACTTTGAATCAAAACCGCATTCTTTAAATCAGAATTATGACTAAACATATTACAATGAATAACTTGGACCACTGAGTGTATTGTTTCTGTAAAAGACCGCTTTTAAGTTCATGGAATCTTCTACATTCCTTTGACTCTTACCAATGTTTTTTTTGATATTTTGCCATCTGTTTTCAGGAAACGATAATGTATTGTTTTCTTCTCTTTCATAAGGAAATGCAATTGTATATTCGATTTTAAAAGAGAAATAACACAATTTTCTCTCAATGGATATCCGACTTAAGGAATTGGGTAAGGAAAAATGTAACATGGACAAAGGAGAAATGGGAAACCGTGGTATTTTTTTTTTTATAAGAAAAAGTTTAATTTGAATGGACTGACAGTGTTATTGGCATGATTTAAGAAAGGAGAAGCAGCTGTTTTCAAAACGACCATTTAGAGGAGGATCTGTTATGAGTTAGGGAGCTTTTTTCTGCGTCTGGAAAGGCTGACTGAGTAGTGATGGAAGGGAAACAAAACTCTGCTCGATATATCAATTTGTTGGAAAAAAGTCTTGTCCCCTTTATGAATCGTCTAGACACCAATAATTCCATTTTTCAACAGGACAACGCAGCCATACACACTTCTAAGCTCACGAAAGACTAGTTTAAAACAAAAAATATTGAAGTTTTTGACTGGCCCACTAAGTCTCCAGATTTAAACCCAATAGAAAATTTGTGGGAAACTTTGTCAAGAAGACAAGCAAACGTCAACTTGAAGATAGAGAAACTTTAAAATCTTGCATTAAACAGTATTGGGATGAAATTCCATCTGAAAGTCTCAGAAAACTTATTAATTCAATGCAAAACAGGTGTGTTGAAGTATTACAATTGAAAAGGAATAAATGTAAATATTGAATTTTGTACAATTTTTCTGTTAAATACAAATTTTCAAAGCTGTCTCATGCTTATTTCCACCCTCGAAAACGTATTTTCTTAATAACTTTTTTTTTTTGTGCAAAGTTGTTTTAAAATAAAATATGTATACTAATACCACACACAAATTTTCAGAGGAATTTGTGCAGTAATAAGAAAATTATTAACAGTTTTATAGGGTGTCTTATACTTATTTCCACCACTGTATATATATATATATATATATATATATATATATATATATATATATATATATATATATATATATATATATATATCAATGTGCGTACTATTTCGAATGTTGTTACAGTGAAGTAATAAAAATGACAACTTGTAAATAAAAATCCATTAATTCTTTAGAATTGGTAAGTACAAGTATACTTTGATACATTTATAACCTATCATGGACAGTGAGAAATATAGCTTCGCCTATTCCCCCAAAAAACGTACCCATCTTATCATCATCCATATACAAACTAAAATTAATATAAAAAATAGACAGTTTCATAAAAAGAATGAGATGGAAAGACCATTTCTTTTTAAACTAAGAACTTAGCAGGCTCAAGGAAAAATACGGCTTTGAAACAAAAAAAACGTCTCCCGCAATAGAAAGAACAAGACGATTTCGAGAAAGATTCGACTATCTTAGTAAATAACAGACAATTTCATAAACAGTTAGATGCCTTTCAAAAAACTAAAAGAAGATATAACTAAAATAAATAATTCACCTAACGTATTTACCGCAGCGGACAAAACTGGAAACTTTTACGAACTAACCCCCCCCCCAAAAAAAAACGTACATAAACCGTAACTAAGACATACAGAAAAGGACCAAAAACAAAAGAACATGATATTAATATAGAAGCTAAAACAATCGCCCAAACATTAGACCTAGACGACCTTGGCCATCACGACCTCACCATAAGAACTAAAATCATGGTCCACTCCACCATTCTGTACACTTGCGACACACTGACTTCGTATTGTCTTGACATCAAACGTCTGGGGTGGTTCCAGCAAACAGAGCTTCAAAGAATCCTTTGTATCAGCTGAGAGGATCGCATCACCAACAAAGAGTTCCTCTCTTGGATGTCTCTCCCCAGCATCGAGGTTACCATCCTTCAACATCGCCTCCGCTGAGTGGCTCATCTGTCCAGAATGTATCCCAATCAACTCCCTCGTACCATCCTTTTTGGGGAGCTCTTCAGCAGCAGGAGGCTCTTACCTACTGGATATACACCTGGGTGGGGACATGATTTGCGTCATTGTTGCTTGTCGCAGGCACTGCTGGTCATAATCATTAAAAATCTGTCCATGGTGAGCACATTGTGACCGTGTTCATAGTTGAAGTGCTAACTGTGTTTGGAAAAAAAACATTCCTATAACTCTAGATACATAAATAAAAATCAACACATTCAGTTAAAAATAAAAATAAAAAACATATTTGAAAATGGCTAAAAGAATAGCCGAAAGCGCTTGGATATATAGAAAATTGGGACATTTTTTTACACACTTTATGTCCAGAAAAGAAAAAAAAACGTATAAGAACAAAAGAAATATCAAATAAAAACTTAATTGAAAAAGCTTGTCTTTTATGAAACATGTATAAAAGAGGGACTGCTGCCCAAATAAACAATTACACACACACACAAATATATATATATATATATATATATAGTCATCCACGGACAGACTGTTTCGATGTGGCTAGACGTCCGATTGCCTCTAGCTAGGATCGAAACCCGCCTGAATTGGCGTCAGTCAGTGAATCTACCCCTAAGCCGTTGGCACACGACAAGGATGTAAGTGAATTTAAGTGTATTTATTTTTTATATAAACACGCCAGTGACTGAGAGAACTCGATTAATTTTATAGAAGAGTATTGCATTAGTAGCAGTAGCAGTCACTGTTTACAAACTCATACTTTCTCCCCCGAGAAAAAAAAAGAGATAGAGAGAGGTGGGTGAGAGAATGATATATATAAAGAGAGTGAAAGGAGTGAGACAATTAGGTTCTTAGAGAGGACGATACAATGTCAGTTGAGCCGTTTAAAGCGCTATCCATATTTATATATATGTGTCTACGTGTGTCCAAGGAGTATGACATGTCCAAGGCAAGCAGACATGCCCTGGAAATCATACTTGCTTCCCGAAAATGCCTTGCTTCAAGTCAAGCAATCATCCACAAAGAAAGTGTCCAGTTACCGGAAGCTCAAATATCCCGCCATTTTGAAGTGGAGTTCATTGTTACTCGACCTGAAAATCCTTCACTTGCGAATAGACGACACGACAGCTTTAGCAGAAAGGAAAGCCAGGTAAAGAGTGCGAGTTGATAACATGAAAAGGCATTCTAAAAATTTTAAGAAATCGAAACCATTTCATCCTCTCTCTCACTCTCTCTCTCTCTCTCTCTCTCTATATATATATATATATATATATATATATATGTGTGTGTGTGTGTGTGTGTGTGTGTGTGTGTGTGTGTGTGTGTGTGTGTATGTAGGTGTGTGTGTGTGCATGTGTGTGTTGTATATTTAGGCAGCAATCCCTCGTTTATACATGTTTCATTAAAGACGACAGACAAGGTAATGCGATTAAAAATAATGGAAGCCTTAATAATAATTAAAAAAAAGCCAACTACGAACACGGCCACAATGTGCTGACTGTGTTCGGAAAATAAAACATCTCTATAATTCTACAAACATATACACAATCCATACACCCAGATAAAAAGCAAAATTAAAATCATCCTTGATAATGACTATAAGTATAGACGAAAGCGCTCGGAATTTGGACAGTTTCATACACGCCCTATGTCTGGAAAAGAAAATACTTGTTCGAACACAAGAAAAAGTAAATAAAAATCTTAATCGTAGTACCTTGTCTGTCGTCCTTAATGAAACAGATAGATAGATAGATAGATAGATAGATAGATAGATAGATAGATAGATAGATAGATTTCGATCATTCTATCTGTCTGTCGCTCTCTCTCTCTCTCTTTCTTTCTTTCTCTCTCTCTTTCTCTCTCTCTCTATCTATCTATCTATTTCTATCTATCTATACAGCAACGAAAGAGACGTAAAAGTACGCAGGCATTCAGCTGAGTCATAAGTAATTGCCGTTTTTTGGTAATCAAATCTCCTGGTTAATGTATCATCCTAACTACTAATCACAAGTGACGGTTAGGAATAAATTTGGAGTACTCACAGCAGTGGCAGCGTATACAGTGGATTTAGTGGAAAAACGTTGAAAAACGGACGGCCGCATCCAGAAAGAGCAACACAGGAAACTTTTTGGAACTCGGTTGGTCTGTTCTACCCGACTCGCACAAAATGTTTAATATCTAAATAGCCACCAAAATAATTGAGTTTCTTTCTTCCAGGATTTCAGATAAGACGGTTAGCCATCTTGACACCATTTTTTGTAAGAATCACTGAAGAACTTTTTGAGTTCTTCAGCTGGAAAGAGAACTTGTTAAAATAGTTTTGTGTCAGTCCTATGCCTTCCCAACTGAGCAATGATGAGACGAAAAAATCATTCAGGCCTTCAGTAATGGTACCAACGCAATGGTAACACCTATGGACAAATAGTGAACCCCCCACCCCCAAACAAAAACAAAATAATATGAATGTATAAAAATGAATTTTTATAGTAAAATTACCAACAATACATTTTTCTTGCAAAATTACCAACAATACATTTTTCTTGTAAAATGGCCAACAATAATTTTTATTATAGAATTACAAACAATATATTTTATATCAAAATGACCAACAATACATTTTATCTGTTATTGAAGGCCTGCTATTGCGTTCAAAATATATTTAGTTGGAGTCATAAGATTCTGTTCAAAATATTTAGATTTCGACATTAAATAACTGTTATGGTCCAGGTTAGGACCAAGGAAGAACAACACGAACACAAGAGTAGAAATAACGAAGGTATATTACACGAAATAATAATACAAGATGTGGAAGGTGTTAGTATGACTGTCAGTCTGGTTTGGAATGAAGTACTATCGGCTCGACTCGATTCGGTATCTAGCCACCCACCCAAGAGGGTTGCATATGGCACAAGGCCGAGTTTAACGTGGGTTACCCGAGCCCGTAGGCTTGGCCAAAAAATGCCCGTAGAACCCGTATAAACGGGATCGGGTTGGTCAACCTCCCCGAAAGAGACTCTGCCCTTCGGCGGAGCCTCGTCCGGGTTCCTCTCTACTCAGAGGCAGAGAGTTCGACCGTCAAGCCGAGAAGCTCGGCTTGATTCGACCCTCTTTCTCTTGAGAGGCGTAGTATACATAGTGTTAGGAAGAGTTCATTCTGTAGTTATAGGTAAGGACCCATGACAATAACCCATAGAGATGTTGATATGCCGTTAAGCAAAATCAGCAAACTAAAACAGTGAAATTATTTTCAACTGACAACCGAGTTCGAGAAGTCCTGCTAAAGAAAATGTGCTTCCCAACAGAGATAAAACCTCTATTCCCTTTTTTTCCACCAGGGAAGCCACTTTTGAGCCAAATCTCCCGTATCAATTAGATTCCGAGAATCAAAGAATGGGCGCGTTCAAAAGTGTTTCGAAAGTCAGCGTTCCGAGTGTGAGATACGGTTTGTCAAGGAGGCAACTTTTTGATAATACCGCCTCAAGGAAGCACGGAGGTTTGAACAGGCTGACATTGTTAAACTATGGAACACAGTAGATTGTGTCCCCTCTCCCAGAAAATGTAAATGACGTCTCCTCAGCATAGATGCTATATAAATTAGATAGACTTCAGTCTTCCGAGTCTGGCGGATTACACACACACACACATATATATATATGTGTGTGTGTGCGTGTGTGTG
Source organism: Acanthosepion lycidas (assembly GCA_963932145.1). Classification (NCBI taxonomy): domain Eukaryota; kingdom Metazoa; phylum Mollusca; class Cephalopoda; order Sepiida; family Sepiidae; genus Acanthosepion; species Acanthosepion lycidas. The sequence continues at coordinate 38,380,437 of OZ010578.1, read as the reverse complement.
AATATATTGTATGAATGATTCATGTAATTATAAGTTGAACAGCATCTATAATCGGAATTAAAATAACTGACCCAACGTGCAACTTTCGGATAATAAGTGTGACATTTCTGTAATTATTGAACAATATAGTTCATGCCACATTGACGGAAAACCTACCAGTACAAAAGAATTCTCTTATTACTATATTTGTACAAAAACGCAGAACCTTAAAATTTAAAATTCAAACTCAGCGTTGCGACCGCACGTTCCAAAATAATAACACATTTCTCATAGCATTTTTCGGATTACACCTATATTTTCGTTGTCCTCTTATTACCGAGAAGTAAAAAACAAGAACAAATCTATTTCCATACCTGAGGACGTCTGTAGGAACAGACGAAAGCTTGTAAAAACTAAAAAAGACCTTATGAAACTGGAATTTATAAACAGGTATCATATCATTCATATACAGGTTCGGGGTTAGTGTACCGTATTGAAATTGTTTGCGAAGATGTATTCTTGCCATTTAAATCATTAACCTCTATATTTGCTTTTTGTATGAATGATTCATGTAATTATAAGTTGAACAGCACCTATAATCGAAATATATATATATATATATATATATATATATATATATATATAAAAGTGAACATAAAAGTCAACACTTAGAGGCGACAGTCTGTTTCATATCGTCGTTGTCCTGACGATTGCATCTTGCATGAAACAGGCTGTCGCCTCTAAGTGTTGACTTCTATGTTCACTTTTATATTTACACACGCTCTATCTCTGATATTGAGCACTTTATCCCATAAACATAGCACATCTTAAGACTATATTTCTTCATAGATAGATAGATAGATATGAATAGACTAAGATAGATAGAGAGAGAGGGGGGATAGAGTTTAGTGTATTAATATCTATCTGTTACGCTTTGAATTAAATGTATTATCACATGAAGCAAATTCTATTAATTCTACGAATTCTGGAAATTCTATGAATTTTGGAAACTGAAAGAAATTTCATCATTGTGAATAATTATTGATTCTCAGTTACTTTCTTGTACTTTTTGCATAGTACAAAGAATGCCAAATGTTCTTCTACACACGCACACATATATACATACATACACACACACATATATATATATATATATATATATATATATATATATATATATATATATATATATATATATATAGGTAACTATACTCGTTTCGAAAAACCTTCGAATTCTTGATTTGCCAATAATCAAATCAATCTCGAAGGAAAAAAGGTTTTAAAAAAAGAAAGAGCTAGAAACATGAAAGTCTGTCGAAAAAAAATCGCACAGATACAGGTTTAAAGCCCAAAGAAAAAACCTCGACACGAGTAAGCAGCTAACTAAAAAGAGCTCAATACAACCGTAGAGCAGACCCAGATAAACCTAGTGAGCCAGACAAACTTACCCAGGTTTCACCTAAGCGAATCGTCTGGCTCACTAGGTTATATATATATATATATATATATATATATATATATATATATATATATATATATATTATGAAATGGAATAAGTCCGACAATTATATATTTTCTATTTATAAACAGTAATTCGGACTTTGCTAACCAGTCGCTTCTCTGTGGTTGAATGGTAACAACGCGACAGGATATGTGCCGGTTCCATTAAAAAGGGTTTTAGTATCAATTCCTGTCAGAGCACGCATATTTTTTACGAAATTTCTCGAACATTGAGGCTGGTAAATGTCACTAATACTGTTTAATTATAAACATTGCATTTACTTGTTAATTATATCTATATAAAAATAACGCATAAAAAGAAGATAGATAGATAGATAGATAGATAGATACATACATACATACATACATACATACATACATACATACATACATACATACTGGAATCAACACCCAGGGGCGACAGTTTGTTTCATGCTAATCGTCAGGTAACTTTTATAATTACATTCGCTTTATCCCTGATATTGAGCACTTTCACCCATAATTATAGCATACCTTAAAACTATATTTTATTTTATATATATATATATATATATATATATATATATATATATATGAGAGAGAGAGAGAGAGATATGATTACAGTATTCATATCTATCTGTTATACTTTGCATTAAACAATTATTACGTGAAGTAAATTCTATGAATTCTGGAAATTCTACGAATTCTGGAAATTCTATGAATTTTGGAAATTCTATGAATTCTGGAAATTTCTTTCCAACAGAAAGAAAATGAAAATACATCATGGTGAATGCGTAATTATTCCTTGCTTTTTTGTTCTTCTTCTTCTTCTTCTTCTTCTTCTTCTTCTTCTTCTTCTTCTTCTTCTTCTTCTTCTTCTTCGGCCTGACATTATCCCTTACTTCCCTGCATCTATCTATTTATCTATATATTTTAACAGCACCCCCGCCCAGCTTAGATCAAATATTACTATTCCTTCTCCATTCTTTTTCGATTTATTAATTCAGCCAGCCGCTCTCTCGCTCCGTTTGAGAGAGAGGTAGACAGTGAGCCTTCAAATTTCCTTGTTCATTCAAGTGACTTCATCAGAAAGAGACACTTGACTAGCTCTCCAGATATTCCCAACCGCAAATCCATGATATTCCCACACGGACAGAGCCACCATCTTTACTGCCACCGGCAAGAACAGCTTGGTTCAATGACGCATGCGTAATGAAGAAGAATTCTGTGATTCAGCGAAAATAGCTGCTTCCGTTCTTGTCGCGATATGACCCCCGAGTTATTACCGCAATGATTATTTCAAGCTCTAAGTCCAAGACATGGATAAACGCCACGAATTTATTCGTGAATAAAAATCATAAAATCTAGTTGAATATTTTACCTCGACTAAACGGTATATTTAACTATTTCAACTTCTATGCACTGATTTAAATTTAACTGCTTTAATAAAAATGCTACAGGAGGTTTCAGTTTGAAAGTCGACCTTTAAGAGGGTTCAAAATTATCTATATAAAAATTATATCGTTGAAATAAATATTACAAGTTTATTTTTATTTTTCATTGAAGAACTCTCTGAAAAGAAAGGTCGATTTTAAATGGTAAATGGAGTCATTATCTTTTAGTGACACCATGATAGATTTTGAAAATTATATTCGACATGTTGGTTGATTTTGGAAAAATGATGGTCTTAAAAATAGATAGTGTTTGTCAATAGGACTTTCTGAATTGTAATATGTAAACCCTAATTTGAATGTGGCATCTTGTCTGTGTCTACGATGCAGTTTCATTTCTTGTAATAATACGTTGCCAGTCATGTTTCTCGACGTTCCTACGAGCAATTTTTGACTTTTACGCCGTTTTTTTATATATATATATATATATATATATATATATATTTCTTAATTTTTCGGATATATTCGTCATTTTTTTTTGTTTTGTTTTTTCAAATTCTGAATGAAAAAGAAAAGGCAAAGAAAAATAACAACGATCCCAACACCCAAACCTATTGCATACTCACAGAGGTTGAAAGAAAATATAGAATCATTGAAGCATAAAAGAGATTTTAACTGAACCAAGAAGACAAAATCTGTGTATTCACATATGTGTGTTTGTGTGTGCGCGAGAGAGAGAGAGAGAGAAATGAAAAGGGAAAGAAAGTGTCTGTGCATATACAGGTATACGCATACACACATACACATACTCTCACAGATACTTACACAAACACACACTAATACACACATCAACACGCACACTCACAGTCTCTCACACGCACAAACACACCCATAGATACAATTACACACACACACTCATACAATATCTCACACACACACATTCAATCACACAAAATCTCACCTACGCACACACATCTACGCTCACACATTCACACTCTCAAAATCTCTCACACGCATAAATGCACTCATAGACACAATTACACACACTTATTTTGTAACGTACGGTGGCCGTTAATGATTAAGTATAACTCAAGACTTCAATGTTAAGATGAAACAGTTTTTAATTACAACTGCAAATAAATACTTAACAAAAACAAAGAAGTAAAAGTCAACCAAAGATAATTGACCATTTTAGTGAATAAACTTATTAGTAGCGCGGTTCGGCTTAGCGTCCGGTAAATCCTAAATCAAAACCCAAATAATCGACGCACAATAATTCACACTAATTCGACTGGATAGTTCCACTCAATAGTCACTCAGTAATCACCGCAGTCAGTAGCCTGACACCGCTAATTATACACCTGGCGGGAAATATATATTCATAAATCCAAAGTGTCCCACTCGAAAATCGGTGTCGGTAGCTAGTCATTTTCTTCCTACATGACAACTTACACAATGTCACGAACGCACACACTCAGTCACAAAAAAAATCACACATTCACCTACACAAAACCACACGCCCCTACACACACACGCACACACACACATTCCTACTCACACACACGCATGCCCTCACACTCAGACAAAAGTACACTCACATATATACAGACATTCAAACATTGAAATTCTCACACTCGCAAATATACTTAGATTCGGATACATACACACACACCTAAACACACACACATGAACGCACACACACACACATGAACACGCACACATGAACACACACACACTCATGAACACACACACACACACATGAACGCACACACACATGAACACGCACACATGAACACACACATGAACACACACACACACACTCATGAACACACATACACACTGGTGTTTCAATCAAACATGTAAACTGAGATGCACAGTGGTGCAAAAGTTATTAGGTATAGAATCCAGAACTGGTGAAGCGGGTTCGAATTCCAATTAAGACCATATTTGTTTGCTTTATACTAATGAGAAAGAAATGAATCAGCTTATCCAGGTCTTCTTTCCTGTGGTTTGTCGCTGGCATGCTACGATGGTTGACGAAGAAGAGAGTGGCTGAACCAACAGCTGCGTCCCTTCAGGGCGTACGTGATCATGGCTCCAAGCAACTTTGTAGCTCAAAGTGAGGCTAGTCTTTTTTGCTATCTCTCCTAATCCCTTTTCAGTCAAACATTTACACAAAGTAGGTTATTCGCTGCTTTCCTATGTTTCTGCTGTACCAGCAAAAAACTATTACACTCGTTGTTAACCTTGACAGAGGGATTAGTCCTATTAAGATTACTTGAAATAGCGTGTTATTCGGATTTTTATAGTTTCTTATTGATCGTACTACGAACAAAATATTCATCAAACAAATGAAGTTGTTTCTGTTGATAAATTTGAACGATGTGTTTATTGAATCGCGTCTTATTTGAAAATTATCACCATGAATTCTTGGATCAAATTTCATTTAAATATCTGAATGAATTCACGAAAGTTTTTTTTAATCTAGTTTTTTTGTTTTTTTTTTTTTGTTTGTTTTTTTTTTTTGTTATTTTTTGTTTGTTTGTTTTTTTTTTATTGGATTTTTATTGCAGCAATAAACACGAGCATAATTCTGAACGATTTTTTTAGTGAGGACTTATAATAGATATGATATCAGAGGTCAACATTTATCGTCCCCTGGTGACCATTCCTCGTACAACAAATACAGATAATACAAGACGTTTTTTTTTTTTCTGTGTTTTTTTTTTAAGTCATGATTTTACGGTGACCGGAAAAATGTCATTGGAGAAAAACGGTCATAACTTAAAGGCGAGGACATTTTTGAGCGAGATTTTGGGCGAGCTTTTGAGCGAGATTTCTATTTTATGCAGTTAGACAAAAAAGATAAAAGACTTGGATTACTTAAAGTGGCAGATACAAAGTAGGGGTCCAGTTTAAAAATATATGTAAGAAAATAAAATAAAATCAATAAACTAATAATAATAATAACAATGAATAATGATTAATAATTTTTAAAAAAAGCAAAAAATACATTTTCCCATGATGATTGTAATAAACTAACCGGGAATTTTTTACCCCACTTGGCTTCGTCAAACGCCCGTAGGTGGCGCTATTTAAGTCTATAAAAAAATATATATAAAAATTTCCTTCCTCTTTCTCTTTCTTCCTCTTGCACCAAGATTTAGTAATACGGAGAATAGGACGCCCCCACCGGGACACGTTCGTTTTCCCGCTCCGCTGGCGACTGAACACTTTCCAAATTTTCCAACGCATAGCATTCCCACGTGTCTTCCAAACGCTCCGCATGTGAAGTAAATCAACCTTTTCTTTGGTCGTTCCAACTCAGCGCAGGGTTGACCATTATAACCACGCCGTTCTTCCGACGATGAGCTAAGTTCAAACTTTTCTTTGGTCGATCCAACTCTGTCCAAGGTGGCGTTGTTTAAGTCTATAAAATATATATATATATAAATGTCCTTCCTCTTTCTTCCTCTTGGAAGTGTGTTAAGTATGAAAAATTAGGAAATCAGCCGATTCCGCTACCTTGGTTTCAACCTTTCGGAATCTTCAGGCGATTTCAGTCAGTTGATTTCATAACGCTTTATTTTAAAAATTAATGAATGCTCTAATATATATATATATATATATATATATATATATATATATATGAAAATTTCTCAGAGTTGACCTGTAGAAAAGACAATATTTATAAATATAAATGACAATAGGAAAACTGTAATAGTTGCTAACGCGTTTCGCCCAATGTGGACTTTCTCAAGCCAAAAAACGAAATGAATTTATTTAAACAAAGTAACTAATAATAACAAAAACAAAATGCCCTTAGCAACTGGAAGAATTTAGAGAATGCTATTAGGTTGGTGCAAAAATAATGACGCAATAATGTCGTTTTTTGACGTTAAAAAATACGTCAAAAAACGGCATTATTACGTCATTATTTTTGCACCAACCTAATATTTTCATACTGTTAACAGAAAATTACGTCAGTTACTGTCACGTGTGGAGATATTGTTTTTATTGCTGTGTTGACGGATTCAACCATTTTCTTTTGATTTCACGATATTGTTGTGTACGTTTGTTTGGGAGAGTAGTTTTGTTTTTGTAACTATTAGTTACTCCTCAGCGTCAACTGCCATCCACTCCAACTAGGGGTTAAGTAGCCTCACCAACCTACAATTTGCCAAGCTTGGGGAGTACGACTACAATCTGAAGTAGGATTCCTATAAATCAGAATAGGATTCATTCAACAAAAGTAAGAAGAATTTGGATTTGGAACCTGACGGACACAAAGTAAGGTTTCAGATTAGCAACGAAAATCGCCTCCTATCAACGAAAAATTAATAGGTCTTGCTATTTTCAAAAATATATACGAAAAATCATACTTCCAGGCTCCATCAGTAATTACATAAATTTTCGTGGCCATAAAAGGAAGTTTGTTCCTATAACTGAGGTTGCAATTCCAGATGGGAACAACATTAATGCTATTCAGAAAGAAGAGTGGTATGAAAAACTAGTGGATGAATGCAAATATACCGGGCGGCCGGTTAAACATTTCCCTGTTGAAGTTAAGGTTTGGTTTAATTTTGCATTATGGCATATCAACCACAATGGATTATTTAATGGCGAGATGAATTTTAGGATAGATTCGTATGAATAGAATCTGTATTCTTTGTAAGAAAGTTTGTAGATCAAGTTTCATCGACGTATTTTTGTAAAGAGGGTTTTTGTCGAAAGCCAAATGTATTGTTGGTAATATTTTTTCAAAGATGTGTTGCTGGTATTTTTACTGTAAAAACCTATTTTTACACTTTCATAGGCGTTAACTATTTGCCCATAGCTGGGAAAGAGATTATTACAACAGATCATATACAATAATTCTTTCAACTCTCTTATTTTTCCTTTTTTTTTTTTTTTCTCTATTATTCTATTATTTTTAACTTAATGCTAGGTGGTAACTCTTTCTTTTTACTTTAAAACATGATCAGCCATGCCTGATTTCATAGTCTCCGCACGGATTACGCCTTTTCGATGTTCTTCAACTGTTGATTTTAAGTGGTGACAGCTTTGTATCTCCTACCATAACTGCATAAAATAGTATGATTACTAATTTTGATTGTGCCTCCTTCCGATGGGGATGGGTCCGAAGAGGGGAAGTTATTATGAATATTGTCCGGACGTTGTATGGACCGCAAATCTGCCAATTCTTTCTGACATATTTTATATATATATATATATATATATATATATATATATATATAAAGCAGACTGTTGCTACTATAAAAGCCACCATGAGAACACGAGTCAGAATTGACTAATGTATAACCTGTGATTGTGTTCAGTGTGTTTCTAAAGCATTTAATTATTTTTAACAGCCCTAACAGATTTTATTTTCTTGTCTTTATAAAGCAAGCGAAAGAAAAATGTAATTGCAAGTAAAATATAATATAACAACGAAACATACAAGCCATATTATGTAATTTGCATTCTTTTAGAACTGCTACCTAAGCTTGATATATTTGGGAAGGATATTAGAATAATCCACAACTTATACTGACAGTAAACCGCCTGCATACGGACAAAAAGTGAAGAGGCACGGTGGAGTAATGGATAGCGGCTCGGGTTGAGGAATCGGAGAATTCCAGTCGAATCCATTAGATTCACTTACGTTCTAATCCTTTTCTTCTCCCCCAGCTATGGGGGGGAGAAAAGGGTATGGGTATGGGTATGGGTAAATAGCAGAACAGACCGGGTTCTAGATGGCAACTGGTCTACCGCAGAAAGCAATGGCAACCTACTGCGGGTAAAAACCACGTATGGCACATAACTGTCTGAACTGATATATACAAAAATAGAAAAGGATGTAAGGCAATTCTCAACCAATACATTCTGAGAGAATTAGAATCCCTATCAGGATTCATTATTGGCGGCCACAGTCTTAAGAATATCAGGTATGCAGATGACACAGTGTTGATAGCAGACACAGAAAAGAAACCAGAACTCCTACAAAAGATAATGAAATAAAACAACAACAAAAGACAAAATATCAGTTGCATAAAAACTGAATGCATGGTTGTTAGCAAATGGAAAAGCCCAACATGCTTTCGGATGCTGCTAATTTCTGTGCAGAAAAGATTATAACAGATCATATACAATAATTCTTTCAACTCTCTTATTTTTCCGTTTTTTTTGTTTTTTTTTTTTTGTCTATTATTCTATTATTTTATTATTTTTAATTTAATGTTAGGTGGTAACCTTTTCTTTTTCCTTTAAAACATGATTAGCCATGCCTGCTTTCAAACAGGATCAGCCATGCCTGAAAACCAAACAAGTGCAAAACTTTAAATATATGGGAAGTGTTTTAACTGAGGATGGAAAGTATGACACTGAAGACGCATTGGGATAGCGAAAGATGCCTTTCAGAAGCTAACCAACGTGTTAAGAAAAAGGAAAAATTTGTTAGAAACAAAGAATAAATTGCTGAACTGTTATATAATATTAGTCCTCCTATATTACAGTGAATGCTGGACACTCTCCTCACAGCTGAAGAAGAGACTTGAAGCAACAGAAATGTGGTTCTACAGAAGGATGCTGAGAATACCATGGACCGAACATGTGAGCAACGACAAAGTTTTGGAGAAAACGGAAACGAAAAGGACACTTATACTTAACATCAGAAAGACAGAGTTGAAATTTCTAGTGCAGATAATGAGGAAAGAGGGCTTGGAAAATTTGATACTTACAGGAGAGACTGAAGGCAAGTAAGATAGAGAAAAGCAGTGCATAACCTATCTAGCAAGTTGAGTAAATGGATGACAGAACAGGATTTAGGAGAGATAACAAATCGATAAAATTTTAAGAGCTACAAAGAAAGGATAAGAAATTGGGGAGAGCCATGATCGCCAACGCCCTGAAGGGCCACGGCAGCGAGAAGAGGTAATGATACACGCCGCTACGTGGGCCATGTCCTTTTTTCGCTTTTCTCTGACACGCTATATATTCGTTCCTTTGTGTGTCTTGCGTATGCTGTAAAAATGTGATTAGCAAAATTGTCGTATTAAAAGTAGTTCGATAGATTTAAACGTTTTGAAAGCTGTTTATTTCATACACGGCCCGTAAGTTTAATAGCGCAGTGTTAACAGCGATATTAATTGAGTCGTCGCTCTTTCGAATCCTTTGTTATTAAGTCGAAAGGGCTCAGCTAAAATGAATCTTTTATAAATTCACGTAAGGTTAATTTTTTTTCTGTACGTCCTCAGATTACATCGTAACAAAACAATCCAGCTTGTACTGCGACAATATAATGCATTTGCAAGCACTCTTTCGAAGTTTGCAACTTAAGCGGTAACATTTAATTTGTATAACAATTTTTTTAAAACACATTTTAATAAATATCTTATCTGTTATTTTTATTGAAATTGTAAAAATATCCATAAATAAGCAATGATTCTGTAAAGAATTTTTTTAATTCATCGTGGTTGTATAGAAAAAATGTACAGTGTAACCCGGATATAAGAGAGTTGTCGGGACCGGAGAAGAAGTATCTTATATCAGGGTTTCTCTTATATCCGAGGTTTGGTCTATTTTATATACATTAACACAGGCTCTAATTTGGGACCAGAGAAAATCTCTCTTAGATCCGTGTTTCTCTTATATCCGGGTTACACTGTATTGTCAAAATTCAGTGGCAAGTTAGAAAACCTGCAGCGTTCGTAGTAAAAAGCTTAGTTGTCGTCTGATATTTCACGTTACTATAAAATAGTCAAAAAGATAAAATTTTATGGAATTATTTAAATAAACCAAAATAATCTATTTAATTAATTTTGCTTAAAACTATACGGAATTATTTAAGTTTGCTGAAATAATTTTATTATTAATAAAAACAGAAAATTATTCAACTGTTTCTCTCGTCGTCTGCTATATGTAACTATATACAGAAAAGGAAAATCAAAAGGACTTAGCCTAATGACAAAAAAGACATTTAGAAAATAGCTAGTTTCGGGAAAATGTTCGCTTATACAGACATTGTTGAGAAGTAGAACTTCTTTGACAACTTACAGAACGGGTATTTAGCTAGTAACAATAGATCAATAAAACCTGCAGGATTTTTCAGTGAGGACTGAAACAAAGCTTCCATCAACTCAAGCCAACCATTGTTTTGGGATACTCCTTTGAAGGAATAGCAGACCTCAAAAATTATCGTAATTAACTCAGTTTGATATATTTAAACATTGGGGTAGTTTATTGTTTTTTGTTTGTTTTTTGTTGTTTTGTTTTTGTTTTGTTTTTTATTGTTTGTTTTTTTAATTTCATATGCACCTTGTCATACGATAATTTATATTTGGTAAAATTTCATAATAGACTGTAAAAATATGTCAACACTGTCTACTTCTCTTTGTTCACTTCTTAGATGCTAAGGTAGTTGTCACTTTCAGAGCAAAATAAATGGCTTAATTTGAATAATTAAGTCACAAAAGACCAGATTGAAAATGAATGACAAAACACATTCAACTGAGGGGAGACGAGGTAGATCCATATCTTTCCCAAGGGTATTTGCATGTAAGTGAATATAACGGAACAGACTGGAACTGGAACTCGGCACTCTGATTAACAATTCCGAGTTATTATCCATAACACTACCCGCACATCTCATAGCACCTAATATTGTCAAGCGGTTACCCATTTAGCTACTGACCAAGCTCGACATTGCTTAAGTGGCCTACTGGACTTGAGAAACCTGTTTTCCTGGAAAATTGGAGAAGATTTTTCAACCGAAAGCAGTACTGGGTGCTTGGTCAATGAATGCCGAATGTTACCTTATAAGGAAACAGCTAATATTACTATTACGGCCATATACGATAAACAAGAAACATTTTTAATATTGACATTTAAATAAATGCGATTTTTTTTTTCAATATAAAAACTTGTTGGGAGTATTATTCCCTTTTTATTTATCCTATAAAAATCAGTACACATACGATGTTTAGAATTAAGTTATATAACTATAATATTTTAAATGGGATGTTTGAAAAATCTACGGTACTAAACCGGTGATAATGCGCCACAGTACTAATGCTCAAGATTAATTACTGATTGAATACTATGTTTTATTTGTTTTGCAGGCACTAAGTATCTCAATATCTGCAACAATTTAATGCATCATACAGTAATTGTACTCGTTCCCCACCCCTTCTTTATTTCGCACAACCATTACGTCCTGCCAATACCTCATAAATAATGAACTATTTCGTTTTGATCGCGGGGAAAGACAAATTACATATAAGAGACGCTACTTGATTTCAGTGAGAAAGATAGATAGATAGATAGATAGATAGATAGATAGATAGATAGATAGATAGATAGATAGATAGATAGATGTGCTTAACGTCTCCTACTACTACCCCATAAATAATGGATTATTCCGTTTTGATTGTGTAAGAAAACAAAAGACACATCAACGATGCTACTTGGTTTCTGCCAGAAAATAAAATGAAGACAGGAAGATAGAAATGTTTAACATCTCTTTCGGCGAAATCGAAAAAGTTGTCAATATCAAATCTTTTCATTTGTACCTCCTTACTTCTTAAAATAACGACCAACATTCATGTTTATGACGATTTTCTAAGCGTAGCTTAGATGTGGTACAAGGCCAAAAGTGTGGAGCACCCAGGACCCAACTTACAGTTCAGTTGCAATTGATCTAGCAAGACAAGCATGGTAATCATTACACCACGTCTAAGTGCCCAAATGATTTTCTAAGCATTGCTTAGATGTGGCACAAAGCCGAAAATGTGAACCACCCAGTGAGGAGCAAACTCACCACTCAGTCATAATTGATCTAGCTAGACAAGTTTGTTAACCATTACACCACGTCGAAGCACCCAGAATTCATATTTATGATTGATATTGCAATATTTTATTATACTAAAATATTTAACGATGTGATAGGGGAATTTCTACGGATATTTTACTGTTGTATGAACTCACCATGAGCTTATTCAGTCATTAATTTAAAAATTAAGGTTCATCAGAATTTTCAAATAGAATATAGATCTTGCGATCACGAGAAACAAAAATAATCCCATGTTTCCATAGAAAAAAAAGGAAACTGCCCTACTGGTAGGGAATTTATAGACTTTCTCTTTTTCATCAGCCACTCACTAATAGAACACGTGGATTTGAGGGAATGAAGACCACAGATAAGTTTTACACAAATATCACTTTCTCATTTTTAATATTAACTTTTAATGATAGGCTTATCACTTGCAGATAATTTATTCATTCACCAAAACAAACACGAAATTTAGAAACATTGACTAAGAACTTTCATATATCTACGGAACTAGTACGACCAAATCCTTATATATATATATATATATATATATATATATATATAACTACGGAGGGCTCAAGATTGGGTTTATTTGGGTAGGGAGGATTAGATGCGATAGGCAACAATAAACTACAGAACTCAAAAGTGATTGCTGGATTTAAGTATTGCATTAATATTTAAGCTTACCTTTTAAAAGTTCAACGATAATTCTTCTGCCGCCACTTAATTTAAAGACAATTTGATGTACGTAGGTCCTTACTTACCGCACAAATAATTATTTTTATTTCATGGGTGACTTTCATTTGAATTCGTAATTAATTTCTATTATTCTTAAACTTATTTCTAAGTTATAAAAATTATCGTAGAAAAAAAATCGTCATAAAAAATTACGTAAAAATGTCGCCGAAAACAATCGCAGTAACTTAGGAATCCAAAATTTCCGGATTGCGAGCCCGAATCCGGCCGGAATGTTTTTAATTTGCTCAAGGACTCAGTCTGTTGAGCTACGACTTCTAAGAGTAAAGTTGAAAACACGGACAATTTTATTTTGAAACGATTGTAATTTGAGAACAGTAATGTTTTTCATTTTTACATGAGTTATTGAAAGTTAGAGAGTTGTGTTCCTTTAATTGTTTTCATCAATAGAAGCCAAGATAGCGGAATCCGAAGACAATCGCAGTAATGAAAACTTCGGAATCCAAAATTTCAGGATTGCGGGCACCGGATCCGGGATGTTTTTAACTTGTTTACGGGGCCAGCCTGATTCCAAAATGGTATGATATGTTGGGCTATGATCTGTAGGAGTAAAGTTGAAAAAGTGTGACACACTGACATTCGCATTTATTATATAGATGTCTCACTTAGTTGTTATGATGTGTGTATGTTATATTTTACAAAACAGAAACAGGAGTCAAAGAAGGCCATCATAACAAGGAAAACCATGAAATTTTCACAGGTTAAAAACCAGTTTATATTATTGGGGAAAAGGAATTCGGCCATCTAACATTAATTAGGCTATTTCAATGTCTTCCAACTGATCACTTAACGATAACGCTCATTTCCAATAGTTTTGTCTGCCAACAATTACTCTCATTAAGTGTGGGGCGTTTCCCAGGTATTCATTTTTGAAAGCAGCAATCGACATTGAATGCTAATTAAAAAGCTAAAAAAAAATGAATAAAGCCTTTTTTTTTTTATAAATAGGGCAAAATCTTAATTACTTTTCTTTCCTTTTTTTAATTCTAAAGTTTAAAATTTATTGGCACAATCAAAGATGTTGGCCCACGGGAAGAAACAGCAATAATAGAATTTTTTTTTCTCTCACCAGAGACACGTGAAAACAAAAATGGTTTCCGATAGATGAATAGGCGTTTGTGTGTGCGTGCGTGCGCGGCGGCGGCTCCGAGGCATATATTAGGTTGGTGCAAAAATAATGTCGTTTTCTCACATACGTTACTATGTGAGAAAACGACATTATTTTTGCACCGACCTAAAATTTTAAATTGCTTTCCCGCTCTTTGTTGACTTCAAATTGCAGCTGACCACCACCCGTCGAGATTATTTCAATTCCTATCGAATCAAATCATTTCCCCGTCTTTGTTTACAAAAATCAGCCCAGGAGCCTACTAATGTCTATAAAGACAGTACATGAAGGAAAATTCTTTATTTTACTCTCGTAACGTAGAACTGATTCGTCAGTCTGTTCAAATCTTCTCATCTTCTAGTTCTTTCTTTCTTTCTTTTTTTTTTCTTCGTTGTCATATTGGTTCACTGATGTTTTTTTTAATCATTACACCCCAAGTAAGGCATTAAAGCCCCTAAAATACAAGGGGTTATTGAGTGTGAAAAAAATGCAAGAAAAAAATATTATTAAGGAGAGAGAACAATAAAAGAACGAGATTCAAGACGACAGCAATAACGATTGACATTGCATTTACATTTTTCAAGATGAAATTTGACAAGCAAGTAAGAAGGTCAGAAATAGTTCCACAAGCGAGAAGTGCGAGAGAAGAAACTGTTAGCATAGAACTTACGGTTACATTTAGCCCTTTCAACTGTTTAATGCTGAGATCTAACTGCCAATCAAATACTGCGCTTAAATTCTAGATACCAAAGAAGGACGCTTATCAGAACAATAACTATGAAAATATCTATAGAAAAGAGAAGCTACGATAAGGCGATGGGAAAGTGACTGAAGTCGAGATATCAGGTCAGGATCGATAACATTTTTCTATGGATTTTCTCAAGTATTTCTAAATACATAGCAGAAGCGCCAGACCAAATGTGGCAGCATTATTAAATACATTGTAGACTTATAAATATGTAAAATTGTCTAGCACAACACAGGGAACCAATTAGCAATTGATTCAATATAATCTTGCCACTTCTTATCATTGAAAACTCCTGGAGGTTAGCATCAGCAATTTTGGTGGAAGCCAAAACAAAAAAAAAGAGGTTGTCTAAGGTGAATAAAAGAGAACAGTTTCGTTTTGGAAGTCTTAAACTTAACAAGCAATTCCTTGATTCAGTTTTCGAACCAATCAGACTTACTATTAAGACTGGAATAAATCGTTGCGCCCATTAGCATAGATACCAATTAATACTAGCCGTTCTTATATATATATATATATATATATATATATATATATATATATATATATATATATATATATATATATATATATACATATCTGTGTGTGTGTGTGTGTGTTTATCTGAATGACACGCTTAATTTCATCAGCAAAATAACGTTTGTTAAAATGTTTGTTTTTTCTCGTTCTCACTTGTTCACTCACATACTCTCTCATACTTAATGACATACATAAACAATGTACGTCGTTTCTTGAATTTTGTAACCTTTCCTTGAAGGTAACTTTGTCAGCATTTTAAACCATTCGCGATTTTCACTAAGGAAGATCATAAGTGTAAACATGTTTTTTTTTTTACTTCAGAAACAGAAAACGTCAATGATAATTATCCTTCGTTTACAAATATTTTTGTCTAATCAAATAAATAATTTAGGAACAAATCACGTGCAACAATGTCATCAGTGATATTATACCAGGACTTCAATTTTTTTAATTATGCAAGGAATCTTTTCTTCAAAGAAAAAAAATCAACATTTTCTAAAGCAGATGCTTTTGTTGGGTAAATGGATATCTATAATAAATTAAAAATAAAAATAAAAAAAAAACCTTATTTTTTTTTAGCGGTGTTTTTATGATGCACTGTACCTCATGTGGCCATCATGTTCGAAAAGAGTTGCCCATTCCTGATCTATATGACCAGAGCTTAGCAGATGATCCCTCCTCTGACCCAGCTTTAATAGCTCGGTAGTGGAAAAACTTGCTGGTCACATGCAACCCCTTGAAAACCAAACTAGTGACGTTCTATCATCACCGAGCGAACCCTGATCTTTTACTTATCGCAATGAGCGAGTGTTAACGCCCATTGAAATTTAAACTCGACACAGATCTCAAGTTGAACTCACACACACGATAGGCAAACACCGTGATGGTACCTGGCTCATCCTGTTATCGTCTACCATTACAGGAACCAGATCAGACCGGAAATGGAGTACTGCTTCTATATATGAATAGGATCTGCCCAGTCTTCACTTTTCAGTCTCCGCGTCCTTGTGGGTCATGAATTATTTTCCATTAATTAGTTCAGGCGAACTACATTCTTTAGTTCCACCAATTCTAAACTTCACGGCTAAGACAAGCCCTGCCACGCCCATTGTAGCGAAACACCGTCATTCCCTTCGTATTTCATTGGTGAGATGTGAGTTCCACTCGAGCAGCTTCTTCCCACGAACCGCTGTTTGGTATAAACAACTTCCGGGAGGATGCTTCCTCGATCGCTACAATCTTGTTCAAGTCTTCTCCACATATCCTCATAAACTGTGCCTCATAACGTGTAACCCTCTACCTCGAGTGGCTTTTAGGCCTTGTACAGGGTGACCATCATTGTAAAAAAAATTCTAGGGATGTGATATCATGAGACCTTGCTAACCAAATCAGTTTTCCGGCTCTCGCAATCCAACAATCTGATAATTTTTCTATCCACAAAACTCTCAAATATCGTTGTTTGAAAGACCCTTCTGGCTGAATTATTGACTCGTTTTTTTTACGACTTATCAACCTTTTGAAGGGTATTTAAAGACAGAAAATATTTTGGGTTTGTAAGAATTTTTGGGGACATAATAATGGTTTAGTGATACAAGTCTTACTAATTAACCCATAGCTGGGGTGAGAAAAAGTGGATTCATACCTTTCTCAAGTGTATTTGCGCGTAAGTGAATACAACAAACGAAACAGAAATTGAAACTTGGCTCTCCGATCTCGAATTCCAAGCCATTTTCCATTACACCATCCGCACCTGGTATTGCCAAACGGTTACCCATCTGAAAGCGGTGTCTCAATGTGATGTGGCCGAGTTGTGAGGAAAAATGTTTCAACACCTTCAAGTAGATTACATTTGTCATGTTTCTTATCAATAAAAAAAAGTTCTGTAAGCTCGTGTTGATAGCAACACCATCACAGTATTTGCCTTTGGGATTGAATGACATTTAACAATTGTTTGGGGGTGATTCATTACTCTCCAAATCCTAATCTGTTATTTTTATATATACATTTTTATCTATCTTTGCATTCTTTATGTTTAATTTCAAATACCGAACTAAATTTATTTTCATTATAGGCACCTCAAATAATTCGCTGAAAAAAAAAAAGAGCATAGCAAGATGAAAAAAAAAGCCCACAAACTTGATAAAAAACAAAGTTTTATCGTCAAGATGTTTGTTATTATTAAGAGGAAAGACCAAAGTATTTTTTTATTATTTTTTTAATCCTTTCTAGCACGTTCAAAATTTTGATCAAAAATCTTTCTTTTTTTTTACAGTGAATTTGACAGTCGTCCATTTTCGTGACATTTGCAAACAAGTTAACTCTCGTTTTTAAAATAAAATATATATTTCTAAAATGTTATCTAAGGAAAATTAGCAAATTGAAAGTTTTGTCGGAGTTAGCTCCTCCTCAGCTCTTTAATCCTTCACAGATACAGCGTTTCCCAAATTCTGGGAACACGCTAAGAACAATATACGTACGTACGAACACTCACCACAATACGCACACACCACACAAACTCAATGTAACTGTCCATGTGCTTGTAACCTTTTGTTAATACATATATTTGTTTGTATATAATTATCGGTCTTGTTTGTTTTCTTTGGACTTAATTAAAGGCCAACATTGTCATGTAGCTGGACCGGCTACCAGGAAATTTTAACTCGCGTGTATTCTTCTATATACTCATCACCGCCACGGTCTGCTACAGTTTAATTAATATGATTTGAAAGAAATATTAGCTGTTTTTAACAAAAAAAAACGTAGAAAATTAAAAATAAAGCATCGCTTAATCACAGCGACTTGGTTTCTACCGTGTTGATCGATTTATTGACAGCATGACATTTGAAAAAGTTAAGGAGCAGAAGTGACAAATACGGTTTTGATTTTGTTTTTGTTTTGTTTTGTTTTTTAACTACACAGTAATTTTTAAAAAAAATTAACAAAATATTTTCAGCAATCTAATATTTTATTGAATTTTATATACTTAACTTTATAGCCTTACGTTTAAAGATGCTTTCTGAAAAAAATATAAAATTTAAAATACTTTTAAAATTTGAAAGGAAATGACACGCAAATAAAAAAACAGAAGAATGCCAAATGGAAATTGAATAAAAATTATAAAATAAAAAGAAATTGTTAGTCAGTAAGCATTGTTTTTTTTTTTTGCTTTTTTTGGGTGGGGGAGGTTGTCTAGGTTATTTATTCATAGTTGAAACTAAAAAAAAAAAAAAAATTATCAAAGTATGATTCACACTAAAAAAAACAGTAAATACATAATTTTAAAATATTTCATGAAATAGGAATTAGAAAAAATAAAATTTACTTTAAAATTTAAACACGAAAAAGAAATGAAAGCTGCTCACAGCTGAAAAAGTTTGTATCATACAACCCTTCAAACACGTGACTTTTTAAAGATTGAACGTTATTAAAATAAATAAATCTTTTTTTCAATCTTGTTTAAATGTTTCTTTTTGTTTTGTTTTGTTTTTTTTTGTTTTTTTTCAGATTTTGTATAAATTTAAATCGTTATAACTTGTCAACCCTCAAAATATCCATAGAAGAAAAGTCATTTTGTGAACTTCAATTTGTGAAGTGTAATTTTAAAATAATAAACTTAGAACCTTTTTCTTGTAGCGGACCCCTCGGGCGCCCCCGTATCGCAAGAGGGTAATGAGGTCACAAGAGGCCCGCTAACATTTTCGAAGACGTTAAATCTGACATGGTGAAACAACATAGACGACAGAACGAGGATAATATAAGATATAAGCTAATTTATTCTAGAAAAGTAATAAAGAAATAAAGATGGTCGGAACGGTAGAGATGCAGATGTTCCGGTTCCGGTGCAGGCATTGATGGTCGAGGTTGGTCGTTACAGGTGATCGTTGCAGTTGATGTTGGTCGTTGTAGATAATCGCTGCTGGTCATTGTAGTTTGAGTTTGATGTTGGTCGTTGCAGATAATTGCTGCTGGTCATTGTAGTTTGAGGTTGATGTTGGTCGCTGCTGGTCATTGTAGTTTGAGGTTGATGTTGGTCGCTGCTGGTCATTGTAGTTTGAGGTTGATGTTGGTCGTTGCAGATAATTGCTGCTGGTCATTGTAGTTTGAGGTTGATGTTGGTCGCTGCTGGTCATTGTAGTTTGAGGTTGATGTTGGTCGCTGCTGGTCATTGTAGTTTGAGGTTGATGTTGGTCGTTGCCGGGATGTCAACTTGACGTGCTGGGAAGGAAAGAGGAGCTGGCGTTGCGATGTTGTTCGGGCATGTCAAAAGTCCAGTGCAGGCGTTGCGTGTCTGCCGCTCGAGTCCGATATTAGTAACCTCCCGTAATAATTCCAAACGTAATGTACGGGAAAAGTTATGGACGACGTGCAGGCAACCAGTAGGGACGGAATGCCGAGAGTCGAACATTGGCAAGGAGCCAGAAGCAAGAGGCGAAGTAGAGAGAGAAAGCAAAGTTTCCAACTATCGTCAAGTTGGCAGACAAAAAAAAATGGGAGCGTAACTTAATACCCAGCCCGGTGATCGACGTCCTGCCACGGAGGCCAGGGCCTGCGTACCGATTGTTTCAGTCGCCGACCCCAAATTTTGGGTAAGGGAGACTAGCAAGAGAATTGGTAAGATAACACAGTAAAGTCTATCTAAAAAATGAAGAGAGCTTATCTAAAAGAAAACCAAGGCCTAAAAATGCCTAGAAATATATTACGACTAGGTTCGTAATATAACTAAACTGAAAAGTTATCTTGCTAGTTTCTACCTCGGGTTAACAGCGTGTAGGGAGCACAACCGAAAGGTAAAGGTCGAAATGACCTGTTCTCTTCCGGTTTAAGGAGCCAAGGAGGAGCTAATTCCGACATTCCTTTCCAGTAATAAAGTGTTCAATGTTTAGATTTTTTTTTTACTTTTTTCTAGTGTATACTCCCTTTATTAAAATATATTTATTTTCGTCTATCGGCTTGTGGAGTGCGCATACTTTTCTCTAATAACATTTCACAAATATCAGACCGGAAGACGGAATAAATAAATATACGCTTAATAAACAAATGGACTGTCTACCTAATAGGAATATCCACTAAAAATAACGTTAAGTAATATATATATATATATATATATATATATATATATATATATATATATATATAAGGAGTAACAAGACGGGTGGAAAAAGGCAAGGAAAAAATTGGAAATATCATTTAAAACCAGAACATTTTGAAGAACAGAAATGTTAGAAGGAAACTTTGAAGATCGGAAAAGAATTGATATTTAAAAGTTAAGTAATCTTTATACATATATCATTATTTAAACATATATTGTTAAATATAACAGACAACGAATATCTATTATGTTTGATCATGAGCCGTTTTAAACTCCGTGGGTTTTCTTTAATTTCGGACGAAAATAAAGACAAAAAATTGCATCTCTAGACATGGTTCTGTTGTTAATATTTCGCCCTCTCGCGTGGTACATCATAGAATCGTAACTGAATTTACGACCTGCCTCTGCTATTCCGCGACTGTTATCGTCGTATAGCAATCTTCTATGTCAACATAACAGAATATCGTTTTTGATGATGAATATCTTTGTTTAAATGTCCGCATAACCACTTTGAAAATGGCTCATGTGAGCCGAATGCTTAGATCAAGGAAAAGCTTACTAAAATCCAATACGGAGTTTAGAACAGTTCATTCTCAAACATAATAAACATTCATTGCCTGTTATATTTAACAACATATATATATATATATATATATATATATATATATATATATATATATATATATATATATATATATATAGGAATGCTAGTAAGATGTAATAGTATCCGAACAAAAGTGGAGATAACGAGACAAAGTGGAAAACTGTTAGTGGCAACACGTTTTGCTTTCGTGTGGTAGGCGTGCTCAAGTATGAGAGACAAACTGTATGTAAGGAAAGTGTTTTTAGCTTTGGTTGCCAGCCAATCAAAAAGAAAATCAATTCTAAATTCAAAGCCGTATGGTGATTTTCCCCAAGGCAGGATAGAATTAACTATTCTGTCTGAATTCATTTAATAAGACAAGCTTTCTAACCATTATACCAGGTCGAGGTACCTGAATTTAAAATCGTATGTTACCCTCGCGAAACATACTGTGCAGCTAATGAAAGGTTCGTGGAAATTAATTTTACAATGACACCAGGATCGCCACTGCAATTGTCCTATTCCTCTTAAAAGGGAGCCGATCTTAACATCGCCAGCAATTGACGAGAACACAAGATAATGGAAACAGTCAGAATAATGGATGAAAAACAAACTAGATGACTTTTAGAGAATAGGTAAAAAAAAACAAAAAACAAAACAAAACAAAAAAACTAGAATATAAAAAGAGGAATAAGTTTTCTTCTTTTCTATTAAAAATTATTACGATGAACCTGCGTTAGATGACAGGAGAAGACAACTCAATTATTAATTTTCCAGAGTTACCTCCCCGCAAAATTACGTAGCAAAAAACTTAAACTAAAAAATAATAGTTCAATGTCTCCAAATCGTTCTGTAATAGGACACAGTTTTTCATTAACTTGTTGCCGGTTTTGTGTAGCAAACCTAGTCTTCTATATGTCCTTATAAAAAACAGTGGTATGAAGTTTAATAAATTAGCACAGTTATTCAATATGGATTATTTATAACAAATTTAGTATAGGAGAAAAGGAAACTGAACCTAGAATAGGCTGCACTTGTAGTAGTTTCTTCCACCACTGCAAGATGCTACAAAACCAAAACATTAATCTAAGAACTCGAGTCATGTTCTTAAATAAACTCATCGGATTGAGACTTTCATAAAGATGTTATGCATGGCTCCAAACTTGTTAAGAAATATCTAAACTGTCAATTGTGTACAACCATTTTCTCCACTCAACAATTAAAAATGGCTTCAAGAAAATGAACCCTGTAGGTCTTAGAGAGGATCATCCTTTTTCAAACTTTGTAGACTGACAACATCCAGAAGCAGCAATAGTAAGTAGAAAGGATACCAAATGTAACTCAAAAAGAAAATAACATAATCAAGATGTTGACATTGCTTCAAACAAAAGGTTAAGGAGGAACTCCATCAACACTGGAAAGAGCAATAAGTTACTGGACTTGAAAAACCTATTTTCCTGAAAAACTGTTTTAATAGAAAGATTTTATAAATTTCAAGTGAAAAAAACGCACTGGCTGCTCAGCCAATGAATGCCAAAGCTGTTTTGTAGATTTTCAACACCACAGTTTGTCTTCACTGAGAGTGTGGATTAATGTCAGAATAAATCTGTTCTTATAAGTATGCATCAAAATGTGAAAGACTCTTGATATTGAACTGCTTAACAGTTCACTTCATCAACAGTCCCATGACCGTGTGTGGTCATAGGGTCATTGCACAGTTGAACACCTGATGAGCTTCCTCTGTATGTCTCAGTTGCATGCCAATGTCTGAGTCTGTAAATGATCCTCCAGTCTACTCAGTGACGTTGTCAGCCTATTTTTTCCTCTGTCTGCCTCTTCATCTTTTGCCTAAAGGTGGTACCTTTTTGGATGGTTGTGATATGAATGTTGACTATTTTAGTACAATCCTACAATTTTGACTTTCTCTTCTAAGCAGTGGTTATGAGCAGGACTGGATTATGCCCTTTTGGAGACCCTAGGCTAATGAAATCATGGGGCTCCCCTAAGATTGAGCCATCCCCTCTAATTCACCCGCACACATCTTGAATATTTTGTACTTGTGATATATTTTAGTTATCTTTGCATATCTTATTTGCTAATAAAAATTGTTTTTTTAAGAAATACCACTGTTTTACTTTTTATGACAAACCAAGTTCGGAATATTTCAAAATCAGAGTAAAAAAAATGATATTTTTATGACCCCCATTATAAGACAATCAAAATAAATATGAGTTTGTGATATTGATATCATTTCAGTTTGTCAAACTATTTAGAAATTAAAATCTAAAGAATTAAAATCACTGCTTTATAAAAATTTCTAAGAACTAAACATTCTGAACTAAAATCAAACATGTTATTTACTTGCAACAAAATGACACAAACTAAAACATTCTTTTCCTTGCTTTGCTTCTTGCAAAGTCAAATAAATATGAGTTTGTCATATTGATATCATTTCAGTTTATGAAACTATTTAGAAGTTATAACATGTAGAAAATTAAAATCATTGCTTTATAAAAGCTTGAGAGGCCCTTGGCTGCAGGCTAGAATAGGCTAAAGGATAATCTGACCCTGGTTATGAGGTCATCCAACAGGCATGTTTCTTGTCTGGTGTTGTCTTACACTATTTCATTTGTGATGCAGATGTGTTGAGTGATTCTATGGCATATCATTTTTAATGGCCAATTCTTCAGTGTATTTCTGCTGTTAATGACCTAGATTCTTGGGCATAGAGAAAGGATTGAAAAGGCCAATGCATACTACAGTCTGATCTTTGACTGCACTCAAAACAAGGCAATAAAGCCACTAAGACACAAGGAGATACTGTGTGAAAGAATCTGAGTAAAAGAAAACATTATTAAGGAGAGAAGACAATAAAATAACAGGATTCAAGGAGACAGATGGCATTTAATTTATGAAGATCAAAGTTAAGTGGAAAGCAAGAAGCCAGAAGAGAATTCAACAAGCAAGAAAGGTGAGAAAAGAAACTTAGCATAGAATTTGTAGTTACATCTAGCAATTTTAACTGTAAAATGATGAGACCTAGCTGCCAATCTAGTACAGCACTTACATTCATAAAGTTGAGATACCAAAGGGGAAAGCTCATCAGAACAATTACCATAAAAATATTTATAAACAAGGCACAGGAAAGCTATGATAGAGCAGTGTAAAAGTGTCTGAAGTTGAGATGCCATGTAAGGATGGATAACATAGCAGATTCTTCTTTGTATTTTATCAAGCATCTCTAGATACATAGCAGAAACACCAGACTAAATATGCCAACAACATCCAATGCATGAGCGAATGGTAGACTTACAAATGTGTAAAACACATTCTCATGAGATTAGTTTGGTTTGGTTTGTTTTATGGCATATCAACCTCAATGGGTTATTTAATACTGATAAATTTTTATTGTTGGTAATATTTTTTTTTTCAAAAATCTATTTCTGGTAATATTTTTCCTTCAAAACAATCTATTTTTGGTAATATTTCTTTCTTCAAATATGTATTGCTGGTAATATTTTTTTCTTCAAAAATTTATTGCTGGCAATAATTTTTTTCAAAAATTTATTGCAGGCAATAATTTTTTTCTTCAAAAATGTATTGCTGGCAATAATTTTTTTTTTCAAAAATTTATTGCTGGCAATAATTATTTCTTCAAAAATTTATTGCTGGCAATAATTTTTTACTAAATATTTCTGGTATTAAAACCTATTTTTACACTTTCATAGAGTTTTGCCCTCAGTTTGGTGGTTAACTATTTGCCCATAGCTGGGACCCTAACAGGTGCTACCACCCTGAATTAGGGTGGACCTGGGAACAACACCACTTAAGAGGTGGTTCCACACTCCTCAAAACCTCCTGATCAGAGGCCTTGCTGTTGGATGTAGTTCATCATCTTACCTAGGAGATGGATGTAGTTTATCGTAATACCCAGGACATAAGAAGATTATTTTTATTCTGAAGCCAAAATATTTGAATTGTTCCTAACACCTGATTCTTGTCTTAGTTCAAAGTCCCCATTCATTATTTGTTTTGAAACAAACTTATCAAAGAAATTTTCATGGAAACTAATAAGTCTTCAACAGTTTTTCTTGTCTTGTAATGCTTGTGTTTGTAGAACTGTTTGAAATGCTCTTTTAAACTCTCTATAATATGTCCTCACACTTTCAGTAACTCTCTAGGATCAATTTCCTTACCTCAAAGCTCAGTTTCATTTCAGCCACACAAACTACGAATTGAAGACACCTATCAAATACAAAAATTTAAATATCTGAGAAATAACAGGGAACAGAAAAAGTGACACCAAAATCCCAAGGCTCATTGGAATAGCAAAAAGATGCCTTCCAAAAGCTAAGCAAAGAAATAAGAAACAGCAAAATTTCATTTGAAACAAAGAAAAGACTACTGAACTGTTATGTAATATCAGTCCACTGTTATGGCAGTGAATCCTGTACAATCATTTTACAGGTGAAGAGACACAAGGCAACAGAAATGTGGTTCTACAGAAGGATACTGAGAATACCATCGACAAAACATGTTAGCAAAGACAATGTTTTAGAAAAAACTGAAACGAAAAGGACACTTATACTTCGAATCAGAAAGAGATACTTGAAATTTCTCGGATATATAATGAGGAATGAGGGCTTGGAGAATTTGACACTCAGAAGGCATAATGAAGGCAGAAGGGATAGAGGAAAGCAGCAAATAAACTACCTAATGAGCTTGTTTAAATGGTTGGAAGAACAGGGATTAGGAGAGATAGCAAAAATGCAAGCCTTATTTTGAGCTACAAAGGAGAGGAAGTTGTGGAGAGCCATAATCACCTACGTCTTGAAGGGACACAGCACATAGAGGAAGAATAAAAACACCTAGAAAATAAATAGTGAAATTTGGAACGTAAATGTGTACAAGCACGGCATTTTTAGCATATTTAATAAATCCTACCTGTGATATCACAAATTAAATAAACAGGTATTTGGATTAGAAAATACAGTTTTATTTCTTTTCTTTTGATAAATTAAACAGTGAAAAGTAAGCGGTTGATTTCTGTATTGTATCTAGTCTCCTGCCATTACCGTCACAGTGATAGGTTTTGAACACATGGGGCATTCACCGAACACAATGTTGAAGCTGTATCGACTGGTTGAAAGCGTTTTCAACCATTCATGCAAACACGACTGATGATAAGACTGTCCACACTGGGCATTTTCACACACTTTGGTCGGTAACTCAGTATCAAGACGATAGGTGTAGCATATGCCACACTCGCCAATAAATTCTTCCTTCTTTGTGTTGTTCGGTGAAGGAAATTCCATCTCCAGGAGATCCTCAAGATTCTGCAGAACACTCCGGTTCATGTCCCAGTTCTCAAGATTTGCATTTAATTTCTTTTTCAGTGGATCGACAATAGCATCTGCACCCATAAACTGACATTGGGCCAGGTTCTGTGGATGACTCGGATCAAGGGTGATCTGAATAGAAGAGTTAGAGCTGATGGCTATTCTCCTATAGATGGCACCATAGTTTGGCTTTTCAGGCTCAAGTACCCACGTCTTCTGATCAATTTCGCCGACAATGTCCCAGAAGTGCTGGTAAGACTGGACTGCGTTTTCAAACTGCATCAGTAGATCCTTGAGTGTACTACTGGGGTTCCAGATAAATTTAAATTTTGATGGCAGGTCAGTATTACAAGTTGGTGCAATCCTTGGGTGTTCAGAATGAAGGTGTATTTTCAGAATGTGCCGTCGATGGCGATCGTCGTCAGTGAAAACATGAACCTCATGAAAAGTAGGACTGATGTAAATAAGTCTCTCCCAGTTTAGAGACTTTAGTTCATCTAGGAGTTGGCTTGATACTCGAATATGTTGGTTCTGTTCTGACTGATCCAAAACTTGCTCAAGAAGAACCTGGAATATTTTTAAAAAAACATTTTTTTCATTTTCTTTTTTTTAAAAATATGTTAAAAAAAGGATTGCAGTTACACCATTTATATTATTTGGACCATTGTCCTCATCTTTGTCGCCATATTTATTATAACATTTCAGCCGTTGTACGCTCTGGCCTTCTTCAGGTGGTTGGAAATATAAAGGGGAGACAGGTCGCCCCCCCCCTTAAGGTAAGGGTTCAAGAACACCAGGAAGCTGTAGCACGAGGGGAAGTAGAAAAATCAGACGTGGCTGACCATATATGGAGAGAAAAGAGAGATCACCGCCCTCCGTGGGATCAGGTTGAGATCATAGACAAGGAACACAATTGGAAAATTCGTAAACTTAAGGAATCAGCACATATGCTAGGCCATAAAAATCTCCTGAGCTGACCAAGTATAGAAATGAATACAATATGGGAACCAGTAATCAGGAGTGCCAGAGAAAAGCAATAATTACAACAAAAATTGCAATATGAGCACTAAAAAAAACAGTTGCTGATGACATTAGGTTTATAATACCCAGATATTCATACACAAGAACGCATGGCACAGTGAATAAAGGTGTTAGTTAGATCCAGTGACAGGGCCCAATGAGTGTGAGAACTTGGAGAGGTGAATTAACAGGAGATAACTGATAACTGACATCCATTAGACATGGCACGTGGAACTAGAACAGTCTACCCCAGCGAGCGAAATAAAGGGTTCAGTTCGACATTCCAACCACCTGAAGAAGGCCAGAGCGTACAACAGCCAAAACATTGTAATAAATATGGCAACAAAGATTAGGACAATGGTCCAAATAATGTAAATAGTGTACATAATACCTCATCTCAGAAATATAGACAGATACTGAAGGATTACAGTTAAAAACTACATTCAAAACATGAATGGAATAAAAAAGTTTTTAGTTTGCTTTTTTAAAACCTGAAAGCTCAGATATAAAAAAAAAAAATCTTTTAATCTAAACCAGTTCTGTCGAATAAACAGCACGGCTTAAAATTAAAATATTCCCAATGACAATCAAACATTAGTTTGGGACAACTAGTTAGGTTTTCTCATTGATTTGTTTTTTTATGTAGATTATTTAAAGCCAAAGCATATTTTTAGATTGTAAGAATAATTCTTTTGCTTTTGCAAGTGATTATTATATCAACAATTTTTTGGAGATTATGATAATTTTCAGATACAAGTTTTACCATTTAACCCATAGATAGAGGGAAAAGATGGATTCTTACCTTTCCCAAGGGCATTTGCACATAAGTGAATATAATGGACCCTGCTGGAATTCGAACTCAATTTTTTTGACTTCTTATTTCAGGAAGTTATCCATTAAACCACCTGCACATCTGCACATATATTTATTCTAAATGCAACTAATTTTCTAATACAAACATTCTTACTTATTACCAACAATGAATGGAGCATTCATGCATGTGTGTGTATATATATATATATATATATATATATATATATATATATAAGTTATTCACTTATGACAAAAAAAAAAGAACAAGAAAAACCTTTTCAAGAAGAAAGGACCAAAAGGCGAACACTTATCTTAATGCCGATATACATATGGAGTGTAGAATAATATTTAAACGATATTCAAAATAAGACAAAGTGGTAATGCTATTCAAATCCATGTCTCACATTATAGTGGGTGTCCTCAAGATATAATGAGTGATAAACCCATGTGTTAGAAAAGAGTGTTGGAATATGAGGAAGGAGTAATAAAGATACTTATCAGAAATGGCAGTCAGAGAGTTAGCGCTTTTCATACTGAACCCAATAACATCTGCTGGTTTTTAAATTTAGTCACCTCCAAGTAGTCCTCCCTTTTCTTTAGTTTATTTTTTCTATGCTACATTGTGCTACTAATATTTTTGCAATAATAGTTGATGTTGTATCTGAGCCAAGTCCAAGGTTAATTGTCAAGAATTATGAAATCAGTGCACTTTCAATGCATTTTCTCCTTAGTAAATTCTTTTAATAAGAGTAACATTTTCAGATTGATATTGTAGTTAGTTGTGTTATGGTAAACTACTTAGGAGGCATGATGGGTTAATGGATAACAGCTCGGATTAAGGAATCAGAGAGCTGAGTTTGAATTCCAGTCAGATCCATTACATTCACTTACTTGCTAATACCATATGGAAAGGTATGAATCTTCTTCTCCTCCCAGGACAGACTGGGTTCTATAGCCTTGAATGGCAACTGGTATACCACCCAAAAAAATGGCAACTTACTGCGGGGAAAAAATCTGCCTCATCAGTCATGTATCAAAAGATATATGACCGCCTAAGCGTGTATCACACAGGGCACATAACTGACTGACTAGTGCATTTAAAGTGTTCACCTGCAATAGATCCTCACAATGTTAATATAGTCTTGAGATTTCTAAATATTTTCACCAATTTTGTGCAATTTATTTATGTCAGACATTTTATGCTGTTTTATTGTTGCTGCTATTCCATTTGATGCTGACTTGATCTTTTATTGTTTTAGACGTGGTGTCAATAAATTTTAAATCAAGGTTGGACGAGTTATTTTTGATGTTATCTGTTATGGAGTTGATACAAAGATAAAAAGTACTGAACTGTTATGTGATATCTGTCCTCCTGTATGGCAGTGAATGCTGGACAATCTCCTCAAAGATGAAGAAGAAACTTGAAGCAACAGAAATGTGGATCTACAGAAGGATTCTGAGGATACCATGGACTGAACATTTGAGCAATGTCAAGGTTTTAGAGAAAATGGAAACAAAAAAGAAACGTATACTTAACATCAGAAAAAAGCAGTTGAAATTTCTGGGGCACGTAATGAAGATGGAAGGTTTGGAAAATTTGATACTCACAGGACAAACTGAGGGACAGAGGGAAGCAGCACATAACATACTTGATGATCTTGAGCAAATGGATGTCAGAACAGAGTTTGGGAGAAATAACAAAAAGACAAAACTTATTAAGAGTTTAAAAGCGACAGGGAGATGTGGAGGGCCATGATCAGCTACGTCCTGAAGGGACAGAGCACATAAAAGAAGGTAGGATTATGTACCTAATTTTGTCATAGTTGTTGGGATTATTATTATTACTTGAGGATTTTTCTATTTTTGTTGTGGATTTTGTAGGCTTTGCATTTAGCATTATACAGGGAATAAGTTGTAAATTGGATGAATTTGAAAATGTTTTCAGTGTTTTCATTAGGATTTACAGATCCTTGTTCCTAAACATACAGAAATTTTTAAAAAGACTATATAAGTATCACTAGGAGCTATTGCAGAATAACACTTTAAACCCACTAGTACTTCACTGTAACAGGTCAGACCACAATTTTAACCTAAAATATGCCAGTTTAAACAAAAGAGATAAGAATTTATTAAGAAGAAAATCCATTGAAAGTGCACTGATCTCACAATTCTCTACAATCAACTTTAGATCAGGTTCATATGCAATATCATCCATCATAGCAAAACTATCAGTAGCACAATACAGTATACAGAGAAACAAAAACATTTTGGCTAATTGAAGTGAGCTAAATTTTAAATCCATCAGACGTTAGTGACACAAGTATAAAAAAACACCAATTCTCTTGTTGCCATGTCTAATAAAGAACTTTATTATCTGTTCCTCATATTCCAAAACTCTTTTCTCACAGATGAGTTTGTTTCTGATTTCTACCTGAGGTCGCCTAATGTAAAGGGTACGACATGTAGTTGAATAATCTTTCCACTTTGTTTTATACATGAAAGCATCATACTCACCTTAAGTTCTTGCAAGAAAGTTGCCAACCCTGAACATTGATTTAGACGCTGTTTGACCAATGCTTGATATTCTTGCAACATATAGAACACCTTGGGCTCCACTTCAATCTGGGCATTTTTGAGACAATGATTTGGTGGTAAGGTAATTGATAAATGCAATTCTTGGTCAAGAACACTGATGTAGCCCTCATAATGAGTGCCTTCTGGATTCAAGCATACCAACTGAGGACACACTTCCCATATTTCCATTGTACTGTGAAAGATATATATATACATATATATATATATATATATATATATATATATATATATATATATATATATATATATATTGTGTATTTAGGCAGCAATCCTTCATTTATGCATGTTTCATTAAAAATGACAGACAAGGTACTATGATTAAGCTTTTTATTTAATTTTTCTTATGTTGGAACAAGTGTTTTCTTTTTTGGACACAGTCTGTAGAAACTGTCCAAATGTTATATAATTTCAAGTGCTTTCAGCTATACTTTTAGCCATTATCAAGATTGATTTAATTTTCATTTTTTCAGTTTAATTGAGTGTGTGCATTGTGTGTATGTTTTTAGTGTTATAGAAATGTTTTATTTTCCAAAAACACTACATTGTGGCCGTGTTCATAGTTAATATTATTAAGTGTTGAAGAAAAACAAAAAGCCAATACTTAATAATGTTAACTATGAATACATTAAATCATTAACCTCCATATTTGCTTTTTGTATGAATGATTCATGAATTTATAAATTATATTTGCACATTTTAATTGAAATTAAAATAACTGATCCAACGTGCAACTCTCGGATAATAAGTGTGACATTACTGTAATTATTGAACAATATAGTTCATGCCATATTCACGGAAAATCTACCAGTAAAAAAGAATTCTCTTATTGCTATATTTGTACAAAAACGCAGAACCTTAAAATTTAAATTCAAACTCAGCGTTGCGACCACACGTTCCAAAACAATAACACATTTCTCATAGAATTTTTTCGGATTACATTTCTATTTTCGTTGTCCTCTTATTACTGAGAAGTAAAAACAAGAACAGAATCTACTTCCATACCTGATGATGTCTGTAGGAACAGACGAAAGCTTGTAAAATTAAAAAGACCTTATGCAACTGGAATTTATAAACAGGGATCATATCATTCATATACAGGTTCGGGGTTGATGTATCGTATTTAGATTGTTTGCGACAAAGTATTCTCGCCATTTAAATCATTAACCTCCATATTTGTTTTTTGTATGAATGATTCATGAATTTATAAATATTTGCACATTTGAATTGAAATTATATATATATATATATATATATATATATATATATATATATATATATATTACTTTACCTTTTTCCTTTATAGAGAATATGCAAAAAAATGTATATACACTTCAGGAAAGGAAAAACTTGTCTTTTGTAGTTTTTAGATGTTTACCTTAAAGGATATAGTATATCACAGAAAACTGACAACATTGACGGCCCTTAGATAAGAAATTGAAAATGTATGTGCAGCTATCCCACTTGACACTTTGGCCAGCATTTCCTAAACAGTAGTTCACTATACCAAGAAATGTCTGGAAGCTAAAGGCCAGCATTTTGAGCATCTCTTGTGATTATCGAGTCCAAAGGTTACTTCTAGTAATCTCTGAATGTATGAATAAATTTAGTATAACAATATCGTTTTTTTCTTTCCTGAAGTGTGAGATAAATATTTTGGCAAACTCTGTATATAAAATAAAAGACAAGAGGAAAATCTTTTATGCTGAAGCATTTCTTTATTCACTGAGGATCTTTATCAAGGCAAGTATAGACATTTTATTTATTAACCTGTACAAAGTTAATATGGATGGCAAATAATCTCAAGTTTTCCAATTTTGAATTAGAGCTCTAAAATATTCTAGTCTTACAATATAATGGAAACGTAAATAATGGAGGACACAAAGTAACGTGATTATTTTTGGCTTATTAAATTATTAAGTTGATGAGAATTTTACTAATTATTTTATGTAATTATTATTTATTATTTTATTTTATATATTTTTATTTTACTTATTTCATTTATATATTTTTATTTCATGGTTTTATATATTTATTTATTTTCATATTTTTAGTTTTATTGTATTTTGTTTATATTTATATATTTTTCATTTTATTTTTGTTTTATTGCATTTTGTTTGTTTATATATTTATTTATTTTTATATACTTTTAGTTTTATTGTATTTTGTTTATTTATTTATCTTTATATATTTTTTGTTTTATTTTATTTATTTTTGTTTTATTGCATTTTGTTTATTTATTTATTTAATTAATTATCTAATTTATTTAGTTTAAATGCCATTTTAATTTTAAAAAAACTTTGGTGTCACACGTTAATCAGGCAAAAAATTATGTCAAATTACAAAAAGTTACATTGTCAATTCTCAAGATTAAAGAAAATGTATAAATCTAGTTTCATGCATTTGGTTTTTATCAAAAATTTTTAAAAAGCTTTATAAAACAATAAAAACTGCGAGGCTAGTAGATAGCAATAGCAGTGTCAAGAGAAAAAAAACATCCTTCTGACAAACCCCTTTTTTGCAGGTACGATTGTTGAACTTTGCTGCATTTCCTTTCAATCTCACTAAACACAGAAAATAATTTCTAGCATTTCTACAGAAAAACACCTAAGAAATCCTCATTTCTTTTTATATTCATTTCACATATTATTGTTGAATATGCACTCCAAATGACAAATAGCAAAAATGTTTTTCCTTTTTAAATTTTCTAAATTTTATAAGGCAATTTCAGTTTGTCATGTAAATTCATTGCAAATGGATCCCCCACTGCATACAATAAAGAATATTTTTATGGATTTTACAAAATATTTGGTTTTCCCATGACACTGCTTTTTTAACTACCTACACTTCTCAGCATTATTTGTTTTAAAAAGCAACAATTAGAATTGGAAAAAACCTAACATATGATGGTTTGGTTTGGTTTATTTTGTTTTACAGCATATCAACCTCAATGAATTATTTAATGCTGACAAAATTTTTAGGATAGGTTCGTATGAATAGAATATGTATTCTTTGTAAGAAATCGGTTTGTAGTTCAGGTTTCATTGACATATTTTTGTACAGAGGGTTTTTGTTCAGAGACAAATCTATTTCTGGTAATATTTTTTTTTCCAAAGATGTATTGCTGATAATAATGTGTTGCTGGTATTTTTACTATAAACCTAATTTTACATTTTCATAATGTTTTGACCCCAATTTTAGGGTTAACTTATTTACCCATAACTGGGACCCTAACTACCACCCAGGATCAGGGTGGACCTGCGAACACCAGCAATTAAGAGGTGGTTCCACACTCCTCAAAACCTCCTGATCAGAGGCCTTGATGCTGGAGGTAGTTTATCATCATACCCAGGACAAAATATAAGATGAAAATGAATTTATACATTTTTTTTTGTTGTTATTGTTGAGAATTTACAACAAAAATATTAAACACTATTTAAAAGATTGTTTATTTACAAGAATAATTTTATTTACAATATTCTAAAAAGTAATAAAATTAGCAGTGCAATGCAATATTCATCATTTTTACTAATTTATAAAGAATGTGAAAATAATTTTTTATTAATAAATTTATAAACATTTACTACATTATTAAAATATTTGAGCCAACTGTAAAGAAATCCTTATTATTTACCATTTCAAAGTTTGAAACAATTGGCAATTAGCTGATGCCAACCATTCTATTAATAAATAAATAAAAATTTATAAAATAGCATTTATTTTTGTTGTCAATTCTCAAGAGTCAAGAAGAGATTGTAAATTTGTTTACTTTTTTTAATTTTTACATTTTTTAAGGGATCAAAAAATCAAATATAAGAAAATTTTGTTTTGGCTTCCGTCGGGATACAATGATTTTTTACACTACAGCAAACTGCCCCCCCCCCAATTGAATTTTCTACTCTTTGTGATGTGGAATTGTTAATCAATCAATCAATGTCATATTGATTGATTATTATGGATAAATAAATAATTTTGAAACACGATTATTTCTAGTCGCAGTACATTGTACAACTTAACTACATCCAAAGTACCACAAAAACGAAGAGAGGTCGTAAAGGATAGTCACTACTTTACTGTAAATCTAGTATTTCTGAAGGACAGGGAGCTGGCGAGAACACCCTGAAAGGCGAAAGCATACGACAGAAATAAAAACAGTGAGACGAATGTGGTAATAATCGTCAGACATTTGTATTTTTTCTTTTTAATAAATAAATAAGAAACTTATCTTATTCATTTAAGGATAAAGTCAAAGAATCTGGCAGAGAAAAATAGAAACCTAGACGCTAAATCACAGCAGTGAATCAATCTTAAGAAACTTAAGCAAAACCTGGTTCATTAGTTTTACCTACTTACCAGAAAACTTTTCGCAAAACATTTAAAGCTGTTCCCGCGTGTTTACATATCTGGCAGCAGTTTATCTCCCCTTGATTATCGTTAGAGTGACCTCCCTTGGATCACCAACCTACATGCTTTTTTTTTAATAAATTTTTGTGCTAAAAATAAACATACTTGGGTTGATTTAATACGATACATGGTTAAATATAAAGAAAAAGGAGAATAATTGTGTAGTGTCAGTTATTCATGTGTAAAATGTTTATCTTAGTGTACGTCCCAGTTTGATAATGAATGTCGCGATTATTTGAAAAATATCAACAATTTTCGTATTTTTCGTGATGTAAAATTTGACACGTGTTTTACTTTTAAATCATAAAAACTTAAAAAACTATATGAAATATACATAAAACTTAATTTTGTGATCATTTTTCAATTAATCAGATGCTGAAAGAACGGAAAAAATATTAAATATAATTTTAGATAAAAAGCAGAACCGGAAATATTTGTGTTTAATTTTACTTTGTGTAAAAAAGTAAACACCAAATCCAAAAATATTGCGGGGACCCTAAAAATATCAACTAGATGAATTTTGGAAGATTTTTAAAAAATCTTCCAAAATTCGTCTAATTATTGGATTTTTTTAATAAAACTTTTGGAATTTACGTAAAAGAGAATTTTATAAAAGCACTCTCTCTTCAATATTCCAGGTAGAAAATTTTTTTCTTCGATTAGACCCCCACTTTTTGATTATTTTCAATATTGAGTGTATAAAAAAATACAGGTTATCTCCTCTTGGTTGATAATCCCCCCACGAGGGATGTATGTGGCACAAGGCCGAGTTTACCGTGGGTTCTCCGAGCCCGTAGGCTCGGCCAAAAATAAATTATTCCCTTAACCTGCATAAACGGGTTCAGGGCCTGTCTACCTCCCCGGGCGAAACTTTGCCCTTCGGCAAATCCTCGTCCGGTTTCCTCCCTGCTCAAGGCAGAGAGTTCGACAGCACAGCGCGACCAATCTGGTCGACTGATAATAATATTTAATGGCCCGCCCACGAGGGATGTATATGGCACAAGGCCGAGTTTACCGTGGGTTCTCCAAGCCCGTAGGCTCGGCCAAAATAAAATATTACCTTAGAAGCTGTAAATGGGTTCAGGGCCTGTCTACCTCCCTGGACGAAACTTTGCCCTTTGGCAAAGCCTCGTCCGGGTTCCTCTCTACTCGAGGCAGAGACTTTGACAAAAATGAACAGTCTGGTCGACTGATAATATTTAACATCCCCCCACGATGGGTGTATGTGACACAAGGCCGGTTTATTGCGGGTTCTCCGAGCCCGTAGGCTCGGACAAAAATATTCCCTTAGAAGTCGCATAAACGGTTTCAGGGACTGTCTACCTCCCGAAAGAAACTTTGCCTTGCCACAAAGCCTAGTCCGGGTTCCTCTCTGCCGAGGCAAAGAGTTCGACAGTTACGAACAGTCTGGTCGACTGATCCCTCCTCTTGGTTGATAAACCCGCTGATATTGGTTGAATGAATCCATTTATCAGATAATAATGAGTAAGATCCAAATTTAGGCGCCAAATATTTCGTTCACGTGGGTAACATTCATCTCCGAAAGTTGGAGCGACGACAAAAAAATTTTAAACAGTTTAACCAACTTTATTCGAATTCACGTGGAACAGTTCCACGAGCAGATACAAACAAGGAGCGTAACCCTTAATCATACTTATTATAAAACCCAGGTTGTGTGTGTGTGTGTGTCTGTTCGTTTATATATTGGACCGGATTTCCTACATTTTTCAACCGATTTAAACAAAACTTCACAGGACTACGTAAAATTACCTTGTGGTGGTTCTGACAGCGCCAAAAATTGGAAAACACAATTGTTTTGCGCGAAATCAATTTGAAAACACGATTAAGTGGCATCACGAGAATGAAAGGGGGACAACTCACATCGAATTATACTTATTATAAAACCCAGGTTGTTTGTGTGTGTGTGTGTGTGTGTGTGTGTGTGTGTGTGTTCGTTTATATATGGAATCGGATTTCCTACATTTTTCAACCGATTTCAACAAAACTTCATTTTTTTTTTTTTTTTGGTAGGTAATGTTTCTTATTGTCTTGCACACTTTTTTCTTTATTTTTACATTCAGAATACTTTAAAAATTCCATTTACAAGACAATTGTTTATAATAAAATTCTATTCAATCGATAGGCTCATAACGATTGAAAACAATGTTTTTGTTTGAGTTTGGGTTTGACAAAAGAAAATTCAGTTTGTCGAGATGTTTTGTTTTGTTTTTTCCTGTGTTCTGTTGGAATCTTTGTAAAGCTTTTTTTTTCCTCTTTTTTTTTTTTTTTTTGTTCAGCGGAGATGCGTTGGCGATTAATCTTTCTGGAAATGTAAAAATTTGCAACTTAAACATTTTTTTCGAGTCAAATTTAATCATGAAAATATTGGTGGTTATTACAAAAAGAATAACATTTTCTCAGATTTTTTTTTTTTTTTTAAATAAAAAACTATTCATTATAAAAGTAAATAATTAATGTATATTTACTGATATATATATATTTAATTTGGATAATTACCTGATTTTGGTCATTTAAAAAAGCGCTTCCCGTCCCCAATTTTCCTTTCCATGTTGGGAAACTTTAAAATCGACATGTAGTAGAAAAGGGAGCCCCTTATCAAAGTTTCAGAGGTGAGGAGAGACCCTAGCGCCGGCCATGATTCTAATCTTTCCGGCTAAAACCCGCCACGCTATGCACATTGTAGCGAAGCACCCTCATTCCCTTCATATTCCATTAGTGAGAAGGGTACCTCTAGGTGGTGTAATGATTAGAAAGCTTATCTTGCTAGATCAATTACGACTGAGTTGTGAGTTCGATCCTCACTGGGTGCCCCATACTTTCGGCCTTGTGCCACATCTAAGCCGAGCTTAGAAAATCACTACCTCGAGGTGGTGTAATGGTTAGTAAGCTTGTCTTGCTAGCACAATTATGACTGAGTAGTGAGTTCGATTCTCACTGGGTACCCCATACTTACGGCCTCGTGCCACATCTGAGCTATGCTTGGAAAATTACAATTCCATTAGTGAGAAATATACTCCACTGGAAAGGCTGCTTCGTGGAAACGACTCCCAAAAAGATGCTTTCCTTATTACTACAATCTTAACATATTAAGTCAACCGTTATCTTCCCCACATATCCGCATAAACTATACCTCTTAATCTGTAATCTTCTACCTCGAGTGACTCCCGGGACTTTTACAGGGTGAACATCTTTGTAAAAAAACGTCAATGCGCGGTGTAAGAATCAAGTTTTAGATTTTATTAATAATAATTATAAAATGTTTTATTTTACAGAAGTTGATGATGAGGATTACACAATTTCAAAATATGGTCTAGGACTAGATTATTTAAATAAGGATTCATTTTTAGATTAAACTAATACTAGATACTGGATTAATTTCTCACGCTGCATGCAAACTATTGAAATATTTTGAATTATATTTGAAATATTCCATGTAAAATTATTTTGTCTCGTTGCTAAGGCTTACGGCCACATCACATCGAAACACCGGTTCCCGTACGATCACTGTCGAGCCTGGTTAGTAACTTGGTGGGTGGCCACTTGAGAATACCTGGTGCTGTAAGCTTGGATGTGTAGATGGTGTAATTCATAATGATTCCTTTTTTTAAGATAATATTGGTTTAGTGATACAAGTTTTACTAATTAACCCACAGCTGGGGGGAGGAGAAGTGGATTCATACTTTTCCCAAGAGTATTTTGCGCGTAAGTGAATAAAACAAACCCAACGGGAATTGGAACTCGGTTTTCCGAATAACAATTCCGTGTCATTATCCATTACCCGAACATCTAAGCTTACACCACCTGATCTTCCCAAGTCGAGCCTGGTCACCCATCAAAGTAGTAGGCTCAACGTTGCTTAACCTCAGTGATCGTGCGGGACCCGGTGTTTCAACGGGATGTGACCGTAAGCCATTTATTACTTGAGACTCAAAAAATAGTAAATGTGTTTGAGTTTTTCTTACATTCTTTATCATCAACATTTCATGGGTCATAGTAGTTCTCTATCATAATGTGAGAATTCTATATCCATGTCAGTCAGTTAAGCATGATACACGCTTGGGTGATCATGTCTCTTTTGATTCGTGACTGATTAGACAGAAGATCATCGAAGTTAAACAACGTCAAGCCTGGTCCCTACATTTGATAGGTGACCAGGCTCAACAGGAATGTCAGGTGCTGTAAGCTTGGGTTTGTGGGTCGTGCAATAGATAATGTTGCCGTCTATTTCTGCGGTAGACTGGTTGCCAACAAAGGCTATAGAACCCAAATTTTTTTATTCAACCCAGAACTGGGGGAAGAGATGGATTCATGCCTTTCCTGAGTGCATTTGTGCATAAGTGAATTTAACGAACCCGACTAGAATTCGAACTCGGATCTCTGCTTTCCTATTCCTAGCCGATCTCCATTACACCACATCGCTCATCCCTGTATATTCATGTATTGAATCAATTTGGAGGAAGAAACTATATTTGATGTACTCATATTCAAAAGTTGATATCTTTGTATTCTTTTATACATAGTGATTGTCACATCTTACACAGATGAGAGACATCTCATCACAACTCGCATCATTTGTGATGGTTTCCGTCTCATTTCGCAGTTCATGGCTCCTAAGATGACTTTTGAGACCAGAATTCGATTTCATAGGCATCAGGCATATATGACATATAGACTCCGTATCGTTGACTGAGTTGATTGGATCTGCATGGCCTACATCTCTCCTGTCTACCACCATGTGCCTTCTCAGTCCAGATAATGATCTACAAATGTTCTTGCAAAGAAGACTAGTATTATAAGCAGGGCGATGAGGCAGGTTGATATAGTTGGCTTGCTTTTGGTTGTTTTGATTACCTTTCAGTTGGTTTATATAGCATCCCCTCGACAATAGCATTTGCTCACACACACCACATTTCTGAGACTGCATATTAGTGGGCAAATCAGTGCAAATACATTTTCGGAGATCACACTGAGACATTCATCATCAAAGGCATTACGTCCCTCCCTTATAAAGTGCCTCCATTCTGTAAAATTTAAAGTCAGTTCTCCCCCACCAATCCTGCACATGCATATACAAAGCATTCAGATTATCCTTCAAATTATCTTTAAACCACTTCCTAGGCTTGTGCTGAGGACGCTTTCCTGTTTTCAGTTCCCTGTTCCCTGTTGAAAAGTTGCTTGGGAGATCCTGTTATCCTTCATTCTCACAACGTGTTTTGCCCATCGCATCTGGTTGAGGATTATTATTGTTTCAATGCTGTTACATTCAGATCTTTGTAGAATAAAAGTGTCTGGAATAAAAGGCTGTCATTTGATGTTAATGATGCGCTGCAGGTATTCATGCGTCTAAAATCCAATCCAGATGATGATCAGTGTCGGGACAATGACGGTGTTTGGCATAGTTGGCTTGCATCTGATTGGCTTCATTCTGGATGGCCTTTCAGATGGTTTACATGACCTGTCCTCGACAACAGCTTACGTTCACACACATCTTATTTTCAAGTTGGCAGATCAGAGTGAGTGCCTCTTCGGAGACCATGCCTGAGACACACACCCTCAAAGCTGTTTCATTCCCCACTAATAAAATGATTCCACTCTCTACGATTTAAATGCCAGTTCTTCCCATTGCTGCACATGCATGTGCAATGCATTCAGATTATCTTTAAACCTGTTATGGTGATTTACCCACGCACGCATGGACTCTCCCAGCTATAAATAGGAGCAGGTACTGCCTTTTAGAAAGGAAAGTTTCTAGCAATCAGCTCTGAGAGTCAGACCGAACATTTTTGGTGTAACACTCTCGTTTTTATATGTTTGTATTACTGTTTCTGTTAATATATTTGTTTAATTCAATTCCTCTCTATTCCTGTCTTTATTTCTTGACCCTAACAAGGCCACAACAAAAGCTCTTTTTAAGCTTGTAGTGTGAACGCTTCCCTGTCTTCAGTTTCCGCGTAGAAAAGTTGTTTATGTTTTCTGTTATCCTCCATTCTGACAACAGTCCTGCTATACACATCTGGTTGAAGATTATCATTGTTCCAATGCTGTTCCAGATAGATATTTAGAGGACAACTGTGTCTGGAATCAAAGATTGCCATTTCACTCTACTCCTTGTTTCACACTGGTCTGTTCAGCCGCTATAACCCATAGGAATCACTTTTTCCGGCTATACCAGCATGACAGTTCCGCTCACAACAGACTCCTATTAGTGTCTGCTTGTAATAATTGTAAATGTATCTTTCAAAGAGACTAAGTCTTTGTTTGCTGATAGAATGAGACACCGTATAGCCTCTAATAATTGAGTGGCCATCACGATCACCAGATCTAATATCACCAAACTTCTTTTTTTTTTCGGGTGTACTGAAAGATCTTGTTTACAGGCTCAAACAGAAAACAATTCCTGGCCTGAAACAAGCAATTTCTGAAAAAAAAATTCTGAAATGAATGTAGAAATGTGTCAAATGGTTTGTAGAAGTGTTGCTGATAGGGTTCAGCATTGTATTAAACATGGAGGGGAACATTTTGAACATGTTAAATTGTTAACCATACCAAAATATTTTGTTGATAACAACATCAATAATGTATCTGTCTATATTTCTGAGATGAGGTATTATCTACACTATTTACATTATTACATATGAAACTGAACCCTTTATTTCGCTCGTTGGGGATAGACTGTTCTAGTTCCACGTGCCATGTCTAATGGATATCAGTTATCAGTTATCTCCTGTTAATTCACCTCTCCAAGTTTTCCACTGCCATAGCCAGGTATTGAACTCACATCTCTCTGGGTCTTGTTACTGGATCTAACCAACGTCTTTATCCACTGTGCCATGTTCTTAATAAAGGGTTCAGTTCAACATTCCAACCACCTAAAGAAGGCCGGAGCGTAAAATGGCCGAAACGTTGTGATAAATATGGCAACAAAGATGAGGACAATAGTCCGAATAATGTAAATAGAATATTAATAATGTCGGTGTTATGGTACCTACCTACATGGGAATGAACTCTTCCTCCTTTCATAAATACCAACCTGCGACACTTCCTACGGGAGATAGTTGAGACGCAGTGTAACCTGACAGTTTGGACGGACACTTCTGTCTGCTGACTAATAACACTCTTTGTATATATCTATTATCTTTAATACTCTTGGTCAATCTACCTTTTTCTTTCCGTGTTGTTCTTTCTGGCTCCTAACAGACCACAACGACGATGGCGACGAGGATTCGTACTTCACGTGGACTCTAAAATTTTCCGTTGCCAGTGTCTGCAACAGTTGGTTATGATTATGATGATTGTAAGCACTTTATTTCGCTCGCTGGGGTAGACTGTTCGAGTTCCACGTGCCATGTCTAATGGATATAAGTTAGCAGTCCGGATCCACTTGGTACTGCTGGG
Organism: Acanthosepion lycidas; assembly: GCA_963932145.1. NCBI lineage: Eukaryota > Metazoa > Mollusca > Cephalopoda > Sepiida > Sepiidae > Acanthosepion > Acanthosepion lycidas. Next base: position 38,337,372 of record OZ010578.1, on the reverse strand, counting down.
AGCAAAACAGATCCTGCGGCAGTTTGAATAAAGTTGGTAAGATTACCACGTCTCATGTCGTCTTTGTGTTGGTTCAACTTTTCAGCGGCCAGTCTCATAATTTCTTTCCATGCCAAGCCCAGTGGAACCATAGAGCTCATTGATAAGATCCAAAGAAGAATCAGCAATATTATTGGTCCTTATCTGGCTGTTCGGCTTCAGTCACTTGCCCACCACCTTAAGGTTGCCTCTCTGTGCCTTTTTTATAAATACTTTCATAGTAATTGTGCGGATGAGCTCCTCGCTATGGTACCTAGATTTTTTTCAATTTAAGCGCAGTACTAGAGTGGTGGAGAGATATCATCAGTTTACAGTTGAGTTGGCTAGATATAGCCGTAAGTTCTATGCTAACAGTTTCTTTTCTCGCACTTCTCGCTAGTGGAACTCTCTTCCGACTGCATACTTTCCAACCAACTTTAATCTTCAAAAATTTAAATACAATGTCAATCGCTATCTACTGTTCTCCTGATTACTGTTTTTTCTTTCCGCTCATTACTAATATTTCTGTTCCCAATTATTCCACGCCCTGTGATCCCTTGCGTTTTAGGGGCTGTACTTCCTTGCTTGGGATGATACCGATTTAAAAAAAAGCATAGAACTGTTGGTTAAAAGAAGCAATTTCAACAGTGAAATTATGAGACCTAACTGACAATCTAGTACTGCGCTTAAATTCGTGAATTCAAGGTAGCATGAAAATATTTATAGAAAAGGCACAGGGAAGCTATATTGTTTATGAAATACTTAAACATTAAACAAATATGGTTCAGAGAATTGTAGAGAAAGTGGCTGGAAAATGGCTAGAAATTATATTTCTTTTAATCATCGTCGTTTCCATGGCCATGTTTGCATGTAACTTGCTCTTTTTGAGTAAGTACACGTTTACTTATCATCTCTCAGTTGCGTCTCTAACTTTGGACAAAGTGCGCTCATGGGCTTCTCTGTCAAAGGACAGAGAGGCAACTGAGAAAATTATACTGAAGAGGTGCCCAGCCCTGGGGAACAGCTGCCCGAAGCCGCGCCCTCCCATTGCACCAGAGGGAATGATCGGTGCTCGCACAGAGGCCAGCGCAACCGACGGTTGCGGGGGCTGAGGGAAATTTTTGTTCCTGTTCCGGGCGTACGCGCTCAGGTCCCCACCTAAAAATAAACCTTGTATCACATCTCGTCCTACCGCGTGTTTCCATGGCCAGACTAGTTAAGACGACATCCATGAAAGTGAACTACTTCAGTGGAGCTATTTTCTAATTGTTGCTTAGTTTGACACAAGACTATAAGTTTAGAGTACCTCGTGAAGTAATAGTCAACCAACCTAGCTCACGGAACATTAGCCCAAGCCGAAGCGTGTCGAGGCTTCCCAGGTATAGGGTGCGAGTTTAAATATCATTAAAAGCTACTGTTTTTATTGTTCTTCATGTTACGTTCTCGTAGTTGGCGAGTTCATTGGCTTGGAGCATATGGAAAAAACAAAATGGAACAATTATAAGATGGAATAACAGATGTCATCAAACAATAATTAAAATTTATTCAACCAGCGTATTGCCATAAAAGAAAACAGCTGCAATTATATGAAGCAAAATGTGTAGTAAAATAATAGCGATAATTAGGCGGGTATTAACCCAGGGTAGATCATTCTACTTACGGACTTGTGATGTGACGACAGTGCGTCTGAGTCTCGAATTAAATGTTTCGTGTTCAAATTCTATCGGCGTCATTCAAATTTTTAAATACTTTACAAACTGATTTTTTCTTCTTTGTGCCGCGTCCCTCCAGGATATAGACGATCATGGCTCTCCACAACTTCCTATCTTGTATGGCTCAGTAGTTTTTTCTTCCTTTTTCTAAGGCCTTTGCCGCCTGTTCTGCTATCCATTCCCCTAATCTCGTCAGTAAGCGGCTCGCTGCCTTCCTCTATTTCTCTTGCTCTCAATATGTCGCGTGGGGGTTAAGTTTTTGTGGTAAGAGAAAAAAATTACTGCTTCTAAGTCATTTAGACGACAATTTATCCATTGCTCCCTCTATATATCTGTAGAGGACTGTGGGGTGAAGATGTAAAGAACACACGTGGGTTAAAATTTCCTGCTAACCGGTCCAGCTACATGAGAATGTTGGACTTTAATTAAGTCCAAAGAAAACAAACAAGACCGATTATATATAAACAAATATATGTAGTAACAACAAGTTACAAGCACATGGACAGTTACATTGAGTTTGTGTGGTGAATATTATGTGTGTGCGTTGTGGTGAGTGTTCGTATGTACGTGTGTTGGTATTGTTCTTAGCGTATTCCCAGCATTTGGGAAACGCTGTATTGGTGAGAGCTCACATAAATATATTAGCTGAAATGAAGAAAAAAAGAATTGCCTCACCTCCACGCGAGGTGGATACGGCCCAAGGCCTGAGGGTGAAAGAGAGATGGAGGCAAAAGGTCATCAGTATTTATAGCAAGGGGAGAGAGACCCCTGGCGAAGGATTAAGGAACTAAGGAGGAGCTAGCTCCGACATATCTATTCGTTATTTTATTTAAGAGAAATCTTTTTGTAACCTGATCTCAATTATTTTATTTTGTTTCCATACGTAAAACGGTTAGGGACAATAACTCTCTAAAACCAGGGATTGAATTGACACCGTTTCGATATTATAAAAAGGATCCGCCTTCAAAGTAGATAACAAATCAATATTTTTCGGTTCTGACAAATGTCGCAGCCTCAGGACGATCTAAAGAAAGCTGATCTACAAATTTTTTTTCCTAAAAAAGTGTTTCCTATTTTTCATGACTGGACCACTCTATTTAAGTAGTTCCTACTTTGAAAAAGTATAGATCTATTTCTTCTACCACTAGCTTTGGGTTTAATAGCAAAGTAGACTGAGATCTCTAGCCTTGGTATTTAAAACCGGTTGGGTATGGTCTGGAAATTCCTCCTATACAAAAAAAGGCTACTTGCTACAGAAACCTTAGTAGCAAAATGGTGTAGTTTAAGGGTGGATGGAGGGTGTTCTGATAGTCATGCAGTCTGTTATGTGCCATGCATGATACACGCTTAGGCGATCATGTATCATAACTGACGAGGCAGATTTTTTCCCGCAGTAGGTTGCCATTTCTTTCTGCTGTAGACCAGTTGCCATCTAAGGCGATAGAACCCGGTCTGTCCTGCTATTTACCCATAGCTGGGAGAGGAGAAGATGATTCATACCTTTCCCAAGGGTGTTAGCACATAAGTGAATGTAATGGATTTGACTGGAATTCGAACTCAGCTCTCCGATTCCCCAATCCGAGCCGCGATCTCATGCCTCCTTTAATAAATAATGATAATAATAATAATGATTACTTAGCTTTAATAAAAGTGAAACATGTTAGAGTCATAAACGTTTTCTATTTGTTCTTTATCTTATCATTCTCTCGGATTCCGATCCATATTTGATCTTTATTTTATCTCTACTTGAATATATTTAAGTATTTATTTAAATGGCTCATTTCGGCATTAAGTAACCAAAAATAATTGACCTGTGGTAAAAATCAACCAACCAACTCAAAGGAAGCTGGTATTAATTAAATAAAAGAAAAATGCCTGTATGAAAAGATTATTCCCCATTCTTACGAACAACATACTCCGCTGTTATTGTAAAAACTTGTCATATTCACTTACAACGATTAATTTCTTCGTTTCCCAACAATAAGTAAAAATCAGGATGTGTCACTTGAAAATAGATGAAATTGCGAAGGAGCTATTAACATTAAAATAATTACAGTGATAAAAGTAATGACCCCGACGTGATTTGAACACGCAACCTTCTGATCTGGAGTCAGACGCGCTACCGTTGCGCCACAGGGCCAGCCGACATCATAGAACTAAATTAATTGTTTTAAACGTTGTATACTGAGACCTTTACAATTTACGAGTACTGACGTCAGTTGGCTTCGGTAACATTTAACAAACGTCCGATTCAATAAATATTTACAGGCAAGCATACTCGTAAAATGAACGGACATACGTAATTTCTAATTGCTTCGTTTATACATGTGTAAGTAACCTTGAAATTTATCGATACATTTAACTCGATTGGCGTATGTATGAAAAAGTTCGAACATTTTCAGGTATTAAAATCAGATAAAGTACCGTTTGTCTACGTGCCTTCGTCCCTAAGTCTTTGCGATATAGTATTTGTTGCGTTCTGTGTCGCCACTGGCTGCAGTCCTTCACACCTCCAGTGCCATATCACAGACTGTATCAACAAAGAACGATTTATTTTTCTTATTCCTATACGTGATGGACAGACTGGGTAGCATCGATTCTAGGAAATAGCTTGCGTGGTGGTGATCTTCAGGAGAAGGCTGAGCTTAGCATCTTGCCACGTGCGAGCTAGCCTCTCTGAAGAATCTGAGTGCGGCCCTCTGCTGTCTTTGCGCCGTTCTAGTTCTATATTCAAAACGTAGACAAAGGCAAACTATCACTGTTAGAATTTCACGCCGACGGTGTCTTTTGACCAGTTGTTTCCCACCGTGGGCTGACCTGCACAATCAGTAGTACTTTTTCTTCACACTTTATTAACTTGTGGTGAGGCAAGTTGTATTAGTCGAGGTTTTGCTGTTGATCGCCAATTTGTAGCGGAAGGAGCTGCAACTTGTTACGTCTGAGATGGAAAACTTTCAAAGTAAATGAATTCAACATTTTTCATTAGAATGAATTTCAACACAGATGTAATTTTTTGTAAATATTTATATAAGGTACAACATAGCTTACAAAAGAAGAAAAAGAAAAAATATATATATTTACGTGTATGCAGATAATTTTTGTAGAGTAACTGGTCCTGGTTAAATGCAATTGGCAGAAATGCCCAACAGAACTGACAAATATTCCAATAAACAATTACAAAAGAAAGAAAAAGAACAGGACAAAAAAATAACACGAAGCAAACACTATATATGCAAGTCAAAAGTAGGCAAAGCAACAGTACTAAGGCAAAAAGTTCACAAAGTAAGAATGGTGTTAACACACAAAAGGGATACAGTCAAGTGATTGTAGTGTTCTGACTTCAAGACGAGAAAGATCAAAAATATGGTAGATGAGATCTAGAAGTGGTCTGTCTTATTGGCTAGGGAAAAATCCCAGCATGCATCTGTTCACTTTGTCTATAAGTTTGAAGGGGGATGTTATTGCAGTCATTCCTCTTTAGTTGGAAACAGCAGTTTAAAAAAAAAGTCTCATGAAAAATTTGATATTGGTAATCTTACTTATTATAAAACGCAGATTTTGTTTGTGTTTGTGTGTGTGTGTGTGTGTGTGTGTGTGTGCACGTTTATATATTGGATTGGATTTCCTACATTTTTCAACCTATTTCAACAAAACTTCACTTTTTTTTGGCAGGTAGTGTTTCTTATTGTCTTGCACACTTTTTTCCTTATTTTTACATTCAGAATGCTTTAGAAATTCCATTTACAAGACAATTGTTTATAATAAAATTCTATTCAATCGGTAGACTCATAACGATTGAAAACAATGTTTTTGAGTTTACCAATTCGTAAAAAAAAAAACAAAATAAAATAAAATAATAATTAAGACATGCGTGTCCATCAACCTAAAACAATAATCTTTGTCAATTTTATTTTTCAGTCTTTATGATGGTCGATACTTGATCTATCTCTTACTGTTACATTCCCGGGGAACGCTGGGCTCTCCTGCTAGTTTGACTATAAATAGGTATATTTGGTAATTATTTTTATGTAAAATTGCTGGTATTTTTACTATAAAAATGAATTTTTATACTTTTATAGTGTTTTTGTTTGGGGGTTTAATATTTTCCCATAGCTGGGACTCTAACAGGTGCTACTATCTCGGGTCAGGGTGGACCTTGAAACAACAGCAATTAAGAGGTCTTGCTGCCGGATGTAATTAATCGTCATACCCAGGACTAGACAGTCTGGTGAGAGACGCGAACGGTAACTCGCATGACCAGTTGGAGCCAATATTTCAAATGGGTGGGGGTGTACGTATTCTTCCGTCTTCCTCTTTCTCTCGACTTTTATAACCTAAGCCAAATCACTGACGCAATGATGATCACGGCAACTGGCCAAATAAGACCATAATTCACTTCTTTTTCTATATATATTAATGTGCATCTGGTTCACTGCTTTTACAAATATTTCGTATTCATATTCTGTAAATATGTAGATAAGGTGTTTTTTTTTTCAAACACTTATATATTTCTTTGTTTTCCAGTGAACAATGCGTTATTATATCGCGGGTATGTTCAAGTTTACACTGTGAGGGTAAGATAAATTTCTCTCAACCAGCCACTTCAATAAAGAGAATTGTATTAACAATCTATTCTCACTTCTTACTAATGAGATATTTCATTATTATTTTTATTATTATTATTATTATTATTTTAACCATTACGCCCCGAGAAAGGCGTGAAGCCACTAGGATGCAGGAGGGTTGCAGAAGATTTGGAGCAAGAGCTGATAGGAGTGATAGAAGAAAGGATGAGGAGAGGGATAGTGGGTAAGATCAAGGTAACTGGAGATGTCGATTGACATTACATTTGAATAGTTGAAGATCATAGCTCTCAGGGAAACAGGAATAGGGAAGGGTGTTCCACAGGCGAGAGGTGCGAGAAATGAAGCTACTGGAGTAGAAGAGACTGCTACATTTAAAAGTTTCTACAGTCTAAGGTTGGGAGCGGGATGCTAGCCTCGTAGGGCGCTTGAATTCATGGAGTCTGGGAACCAGTGAAAGCAGCTCATCGGAGCAATTACCATGAAAGCATTTGTAGAAAAGACAGAGAGAGGCGACGGCGCGTCTGTGAGAGAGTGACTGTAGACGAGACGCCAGATCAAGGCCAATTATATTACATATCCGTCTCTGGATCTTGTCAAGAACTCCGAGGTAAACAGAAGGTGCCCCAGACCATATATGACAGCAAAACTCCATGCAAGGGCGAATGGTTGATTTGTATATTTGAAGTATCGATTCCGGGGAGAAAAATTTCCTGAAACTTATGGTATATTCGCTTATTGATGGGTGATGTCGTCTCCCGCCATAACGATGGATTATCAAATTATTAAGAAAGATTATGAAAAATTAATTGTGGTGCCATGGTTAAAGGCTCGGGATGAGAAATTGTGTTCATTACAATCACTTACGTGCAAAGGCATGAATCCATCTCTAAAGCTATAGGTTGAATAGCAGGGTAGACTGGATCTTATAGCAGTGCTTGGTAACCAGTCTACCGCAGAAAGAAATGGCAGCCTACTGTGTGAAAATCTTCTGCTTAGTGAGTCATGAATCGAAGGACCTAATCTCCCAAGTGTGTATCATGTATGACACTTAACTGACTGATCTATCTATGTATCTATTTTAATATATTTTATTGTTATACGTTATTTGTATATACATAAATATTTAAGTAAATGCTCTGTTTATAATAAACAATATTAATAACATTTACCGGCCTGAACGTCCGAGGAATTTCATAGAAAATATGCGTCCTCCGACAGGAATCGAACCTGTATCCTACACGGAACCGTCCTATAGCCTGACGTTCTATACCATTTTAGCTAAGAAGGGAAGTTTGTAGTTTAAAAGCAGTAAAATCGACCTTGCTAATCAGGCATTCCTTCAGCCAGGACATATGACGGTTTCGTGTAGGGTACACATTCGATGCCTGTCAGACATTCAGGCCGGTAAATGTTGTTAATACTGTTTATTATAATAGCATTTACTTAAATATTTGTGTATATATAAATAACGTATAACAATAAAATATATTAAAATAATTGTCCATTTCGTAGTGGGTGACTATCTATCTCTCTATGAAAAGTATGAATCAATCTGTACCCCACCCCTGCTATAGATTGAGGACATCTGTGTATAAATTTCCGGGATTATTATACCTTTTAGAGCATATTATACCGTTTTGGAACCAGGATGACCCCTTCATCTGGTGTTTGAACATCCAGCAAAGGGATTTCTGTCCGGATGAGAAGGGAATAATTAAAAATTCAAATTCTAAAATAACTAAAAAAAAAAATTATTTATCATTATTCGGATAGTTGTCCTCATCTTTGTTGCCATATTCACGACATTTCGACCGTTGTACGTTCGTATGTTTTATGATGTAAAGCAAAGAAAGAACCAATATTGAAAACGGAACGAAAACTGTCGCGGATCCTAATCCTGGATCACTTCCCACCTAAGACATACAGGTAATTGCCACAAAGTTGCAGCAAACTACCTCACATATATGGAGCAAATTGAGAAATACAGTTATTTTTTTCAAAACTATCATAGCTGTTTTCTAAGCTGGGCTAGATGTCACGTTAGTTTTAGGTCAGAGGCACAAGTAACTCTCCAGTGGAGCTAGCTTAAAAGTCAGCACAGAGTGCGGCTTTTACGCAAGTTAGTACTAAAAGGAACTTATAGAAAATGTGTGACCCCGACGTGATTTGAACACGCAACCTTCTGATCTGGAGTCAGACGCGCTACCGTTGCGCCACAGGGCCAGTCGACTTCTCCGATCTAAATTAATTGTTTTAAATGTTGTATATTGAGACCTTTACAGTTTGCGAGTACTGACTTCAGTTGGCTTCGATTACATTTATTTAACAAACATCCTGTTCAATAAATATTTACAGACAATCACTCTCTTAAAATGGACGGACATATTTACGTAATTTCTAATTGCCTCGCTAATATATTCTTTATGTGATTTCAATAAGTTTCACAATAAAGCATAACTGTTAAAAAATGACGGCAACATTTACATAATTTCTTTTGTATTGTTTATATTTTCCGCATGAGTTATTTCGTATGTTTTTCTGTACAATTAACTCGATTGCATCACGCATGAATAAATCCAACATTGGCAATCGTTAGAATAAATATATTTAAACAATGCATGCCTTATCGGCAGGATCATGAATATGGTGACGAGATCCGCAGCAGAAAATTAAGATTTTCCGCTAAAACGAGGTTTGATTGATTTGAATTTGGGCTTTTTTACGGCTTATCAACCCTGTATTATTTATTTAAAGCTGAATCATATTTTGAATTGTAAGAATAATTATTTTCTTTTTCTTCGAGCGAATATTACTTTAACATTTTTTTAGAATAGCAATGCTGTTTCGAGATATGAATGCTACTACTTAGAACTGGGGAGAAGGAGATGGATTCATACTTTTCTCGTGGTTAAGTTAATGTAATGAACGCGAGTGGAATTCGAAAACGGCTCTCCAGTTTCTCGTTCTGAGCCGCTAGCCAGTACACCACCCGCGCATAACAAAAGGAGAACACTACCAAGTAAATCGAAAATAGATAAATATAAATGAGAAATATTTACCTATCTTCAAACCAAGTAAATGCTTGAAGACTCAAAAATAATTTTATAACATGATTTTAACAATAAGCAACCCAACAATGGTTGACATATCAGCTTAACACAAAAAAAGCTAACACAAAACAAAATTAAAAGAACTTTATTAGCAGCTTATACTGGCTTCTTACTAATGAGATAATCCGTTGTTATAGTAACATTTGCTATATTTGATTGCTGATTTGTCAGTCTTCTATTAGCATAATAGAGGAATATCAGATTAAGGGAAATCAGGGGGTGTGATCCGTCAATATATTTTTTTGTATTATTGATTAAACCGATGACTGTATAGTTGGAATTATTAATAAAATATTCTTCTAAACGAAATATATGACAGATTATATATTATTGGCAGAAACACTATAAAACTCCACCACCCATGAACACTTGGTAAAGCTTGGGTATTTAAATCGCTACAATGTTTGAGTACCACATGATCTGATTGAAAAGAATCTTTTGAGTTGCATTTCATCTGCGATTTGCTGTATAAACGCAATGAAAATGCACCCTTTTTTAAGCAAATTATGAGGGTTGATGAGAAATGTATCGTTTACAACAATGTTAAGTGAAAAAGATCATGGGGTAGAGATATGAGACAACTTTAGCCACCTCAAAAGCAGGCCTTCATTCTAAGAAACTCATGCTGTGCATCTGGTGGCACTGGAAAGAAATCCTGTACTATGAACTTCTGCCAAGTAGCCAGTCAATTGATTCTGGAAAGTACTGCTCGCAACTGGACGAATTAATTAAAGGCAACGATTCGAGAAAAACGCCGAGAATTGGCGAACAGAAAAGGTGTCTTAAGGTCAAGGTTGAGTTTAAGTCCCGATAGGCGCATAATACAGAGAGCGTCCCTGAGAAATCATCCGTTCATGGCAGTCGGGGAAGATTCAAGATCCGTTCGATAGATTTAAGCACTTCGGATCGTGAATATAAAAGTTATTAAATTTTATTAAAATAAAGGCTCCAATTTGCTATATCAATTCATTGTAAATTGAAATTCGTAATATGTACTGTTTAATCGATAGTCATATTTTCTTAAGATATATTGTATAATTCCACTTTTATTTATTTTCAACACATATTTTAACCGTATTGGTAAAATTGTTTGTAAATGTTTGTTTGGATGATATCCCTGATTTATTTACCCAGGCCATGTTCATAAAACTGTAAATATTTCCAACTACAACTTTCATCTACTAACCGTTCGTAAGGCCTTGTGGCGCAACGGTAGCGCGTCTGACTCCAGATCAGAAGGTTGCGTGTTCAAATCACGTCGGGGTCATAAATTCTTTTTAAGGCTATTTTATATTCATGTAATTTTATCATTGATCTGATCAACAATTACAAAGTGTATGTTTAGGCGACACCTCCTGATCTTCCTTATTACAATCAATCAGTTAAGTGCCATACGTGATACATTCTTGGTGGATGATATATCTTTCGATACATGACTGACGAAGCAGATTTTTTTCTTGCAGTAGGTTGCCATTTTTTTGCGGCAGACTGGTTGCCAACCGAAAGAACCCATTCTGCCCTGTTATTCAACCCATAACTGGGGGAGAATAGATGGATCCATACCTTTCCTAAGGGTATTTGTGCGTAAGTGAATCTAACGAGCTCGACTGGAATTCGAACTCTGTTCTCGAAGACCTCACTCCGAGCCAATATCTATATTCATTCCTTATTTACTAATGTATTATTTCTGTTATGCTAACAGAAGACATCACTCATTAATATATGAATATACCACTTGTTTCCTTAATAACATTATATCTCATTAGCACTTATTGAGAACACTGCTCACAGTCCTTTGATTTGTTTTGTACTAGTTTTCATATTCTTATGTGTCAATTTTAAAACTTGGCAATCATTTTGGACGGGTTTTAATATTCAGTCATTTTAAAAAATATAAGTTGCGTCTATAACAATACATTTTTAAACCATTTCACCCCAAGCGAGGCGACAATGCTACGATGACGCAAGGGGTTACTGGGAATAAAAGAGAATTAGAAGGAGGAATCGGAAAACCAAAATCCTAAACAGGGAAATGGTGATAAACTTCTACATCTCTTCAAAAGTGAAGGAGTAGGAACCGGACGACTGACGAACCTATCTACTCCTATTTGTCCAGGGATGTAAATACAAGCCGCTTATATTTTTACATCTCTAATCATTTACTTAATTCAGGGATATTGTCTATATTTGTAACTATAACCATTTGGTCTGTGGAAATCTAAATAAATTTGCTTCATAGAGAAATAAATCGTGGTCGTTGAAAGATTATTTTATAATCATTTACTAGGTTCGTAGAGAGGTATACATCGGTCATTTTAAGGTGTCTCTGTAATCATTTACTTGGTTCGTAGAGAGGTAAATATCAGTCGTTTAAAGTTGATTCTGTAATCATTTACTTGGTTCGTAGAGAGGTAAATATCAGTCGTTTAAAGTTGATTCTGTAATCATTTACTTGGTTCGTAGAGAGGTAAATATCGGTCGTTTAAAGTTGTTTCTCTAAGCATTTACTTGCTTATTGGTCGTTTAATAGACCATAGCCCTCTGCAATCGGCATATCCTGCTCCTCCTTCGACAAGCACCCTTTTCATTTCCATTTCTCTTAAATCTTCCTCGTTACTCACATGCTCAGTGCAAAGTATTCCCAGCATCATTCTTGAGAAGCACATTTCTGTTGCTTCAAGTTTCGTCATCATCTGTGAGGATGTTGTCCAGCATTCACATCCGTTAGAAAGACTGGTATTATAGATCAGTTTAGAGGAGGGTTGGTATTATAGATCAGTTTAGTACACTTTTCTTTGTTTCAAACGAAATGTTTCTGTTTCTTAATACTTTGCTTAGTTTTGAAATGCACCTTTCGCTATCCCGATGCGTTATCGCATTTTAGTGTGGCACTTTCCGTCCGCTATTAAAACGACTCTCAGATTTTCAATAGAAAATTACGTAAATACGGCCGTCGCGTTTAAAAGGTAGACTGTTAAATAATTGTTAGACAAGAAACGTGTTGAAAAGAACTACAAATCAAATAAAGTCAAACCATGTTATTAAGAAATCTAAAGGTAAAACGTAGTGGCGCAACTGTAGCGAGTCTAACTAGATTAGAACTTTGCCTGTTCAAATCACGTAGGGGTTTATTTCGATATTCTTTTCCTGTGTATGTGGGGTCTAATGGGAGTTTTTGCCCAAGTCTATGAGCTCGGATCGCCCAACATAAAAATCGGCCTTTTTTATATATATATATATATATATATATATATATATATATATATATATATATATATATATATATATATACACTGCTAAAAAAAAGTCTGTCGGTATGTAATCCAAGTTGATCCTTAATATAAAATATTAAAATTGATCTCACTAAAGAGAGCTCAATAGATATGTTTTTTTTTTTTTGCATTGATAAGTCCAGGAAAAAACTTTTTTTCGCATGGACGAAATAGTCATCTGTATGAGTTAAATTGTTTGGATTTCATTAATTACAAAACACACACACACACACACACATACATATGATATATATAGGAAATTAATGACAAAAATTAGAAAAAACTTTCGTGTGATGCGAAATTAAAAGTGACGTTTTTTACGTTGATGTACCTGGTGGATTCCCTCTAAAAAATAACAAGGGTCGACATAACCAACCCAGTTGAAACCGAATTACTTATCATTTTGGTATGGGGAATCGAGTGTTTTTATCTATAATTCTGTTTTTCGTCAATCGCTATCTACTGTCCTTCTGATTAGCATTATTAGTCTTTTCTCTTTCCGCTCATTATTAATGTTTCTGTTCCTAATTCTTCCACACCCTGTAACTCCTTGTGGCTTGTTGTACTGTCTTTCATGGGGTGATAGCGATTTTTAAAAAATGTAAAAGAATTTAATATTTATCATGATATTTATTCGCTAAGAAAAGGCTTATATAGTAAATATAGCCATCTCGTGAAGATACATTTATTTAACAATAACAACGTGATATTTCATTACAATCCGTCAGATAAATAAATAATTAAATAGGTAACATTATGTTTCATATTATAGAATAGATTGTTGCATTGTCTACGTAAAAAAAAAAAAAAAAATGATAATTTTTTGACCCCGACGTGATTTGAACACGCAACCTTCTGATCTGGAGTCAGACGCGCTACCGTTGCGCCACAGGGCCACATACAGTTCAGTCTTTAATTTATTTTATAGATTCTCTTCTACAATTTTTGCCGTAAGCATGGAGTTTTATTTTATTTAGTTGCGTTTGTCGAAGTGCATCTTAAGTTATTGTTATTTAAAGACAGCATTATTGACCTTATTTTTTTTTTGTCGGTCTTTTTAACAGAAATAAATAAATGACATTGTTTTTTACACATACAAGATCCGCTTATAGAAAGTCAGCACGAAAAGAAACGTAAAGCAAACATAAGTCTGTTTATCTGACACGACTCACTTTACAATTAACACGTCATCCAAGATTATATAAGCAACCCTTTGTTTAGGTAATTAGATATGATTAATAATGGATTCTGCAGATTTCAAAAATAGAAATAAAAAAAAAGAGATGAAAAAAAAAAGGGGAAAAAATTCTGAGAAACGAAACAGCTAGATTTCAACAATCTGGAAACAAACGAGATACATCATTTCACCCCTAATCAAGGCAATAAAGCCACTAAGACGCAAGGGGTATTACTGAGTATGAGAGAATGTGAGAAAAAGAAAACATTTTTAAGTGAAGAGAAGTTAAAAGCTAACCGTGAAGCAAGAAGCCGGAAGAGAGTTCCACAGGCGAGAAGCGCGAAAGGAGAAACTGTTACCGTAGAACTTTTACGTTTACATCTAACAATTTCAAATGTAAAAAAAAATGATGAGACCTAACCGCCAATCCAGTACCTCGCTTAAATTCATAAAGTCTAGATAGCAAAGAGGAAAGCACGACAGAACAGTTACCCTGAAAATATCTATATAGAAAACGCACAGGGAAATAGGCGATTGGCAAGTGACTGAATCCGAGATGACAGGTCAGGACCAATAACATTGCAGATTTTTCTTGGTAATTTATCAAGAATCGCTAACTACAAATCAGAAACACTAGACCAGATGTGACAGCAATATTCAATGCATGGGCTATGGTAGACTTACATGTGTAAGATAGATTCTGAAGAGAAAAATTGCCTAGCACGGTATATAGTGAACCAACTTTCCTTGCAGCAGGCCTAGGAATTGGTTGTGTTTTATACTTCTTTAGGTGAACATTAGACATATTTTATACTCGAGTCTGTCGGTAAATATTTTAGCATTTTGTGTGTATTTTCGATATCACTTTTTTTAATTCTCAAAATATGTGTGTGTGTATGTGTGTGTGTGTGTGTGTGTGTGTGATCGGATGTTGTCTATGCGTTTCCACAGTTTTCATCCGTTTTCGATGAATTGTTTTGTTTGATAAAATAATTCTTCAGTGCCAGTTCTGAGTTCAAATTATTGGTGACAATGGCTCTCCACTACTTCCTGTCCATTATAACTCTCAGCAACCTTTTACTATTTACTATCTGTTCTTGGATATATATCTTTCGTACAAACTTTAATAAAAATGAATAGCTTAAATTATTACAATAATATTATCTATATATACAATTCTCAAAATGTATGTATGTCTGTGTGTGATCGGATGTTGTTTATGCGTTTCCACAGTTTTCATCCGATTTCGATGATTTTTTTTTGTTTGTTTGATAATTCTTCAGAGCCGGTTTTGGGTTGAAATTGGCTGGAAAAAATTACAATCTTGAAGGTGAAAAATCGAATAAAATGATTTTTTACACTTTACGCAAAAATCAAAGGCAAAAATTTAATGCCTGTAAAAAAAGCGTACAATCAATTTAAAGAGTTGAAATCTAACGCAAAAGATTTTTAGAATTATAAAAAAATTATATTATAAATAAAAATTATCGTATATTATTATTATGACGGTCCATGGAAGAGGTTGCTTCCTTGAAAGATTGAGAACGCAAAAACGACCCTTTTCAGGACCAACACCCTTTCAAATCGTTAACTTGCATTTGGAGATGTGCCTCAGTTGCACCCAAATGTTGTTACTAATATTTATTTTCGGGTGGGCTGACTATAAATTTAAACTGCTTCAATTGAACGGCAAAAATTCCCAGTAAATAAAACACCCGGTCGAAGATGGGTTATACTGCTAGTTTGGGAATACAGCTTAGTAAAAAAAAAGAGTCATCTGTTTCTAATGGCTAGAGATATTTATTATATTAATTTGTAATGGCTAGAGATAAGAAGTTATTTCAGTCTATAGAAAAACATTGATCGTGTTTTATACTTGAGTCTATAGGTAATCATTGGTCGTGTTTTATACTTGAGTTCATAGGTAAACATTTCTCCTGTTTTATACTGTTTACCTATAAACTCAATATTGGTTTTGGTTTATACTTGAGTCTATAGATAAACATTAGTTTTGTTTTATACTTGAGCCTATAGATAATGTTATTTTCACGAGATACCACATTCTTCTGATTTCTATCTCGAGGTTCTTGCATTTACTTAGTTTATCAAACTTTTTAATTATTATTATTAATATTAATTATTTATTTATTTATTATATAAAACGTTATTATTGTTTAGTTTTCACGCCAATAGTAACAGTTTTAAATGGAGATCAACTGACAGATTGTAAGCAAAATAAAAGAAATCGGTGTACTGACAGCACGTGTATAATTAACATTGTATTAGCTGCGAAGTTAATCAGATCGAAACAGTTAAACAAATAAATGGGGCCAGTGAAAACACGTGTATAATTAACATTATATTAGACACAGATTACATCAGACTAAAACAAAGAGAGCCTGTATTTGCTTTATCCTCCGTTGATGGGTCTCTAGATTCATTTCTCCCACTATCGCCAGTTCCATGAATGGTAATTTAATACAGCATAAAAATGATGGTGGTCTTCGAGTCAGTTCCAACATCCTGTTTTAACAGAATGTTGGAGCTAATCCTTTTTATGCCGTTTTAATTATTCTTTATTTTATTGTCAATTCTCCCTTCTTTTCAATACATAATTTTTTATCTTCTTCCTATAAACACATTTGCGCCCCCTACCCCTCACACTTTTCCTTCATTATATACTCTCATTGACATATAAACCTTTATATTTAATTTACCCAATCCTGTCATCAATCATAAAAAAGTCAAAAGTAAGAAACTCCCAGTACAGCTGCTATGCATTAGGAAATGGTTAGTCGATGGTTTTTACGAAAACCCAACCCTTAGTGGATTATTTAATGTAAAAAATCTTTTTTATATTATACATGAGTCTATATGTAATCATTTGCAGTGTTTTATACTTGAGTCTATAGGTAAACATTGGTGTTTTTTATACTTGAGTCTATGTGTAAACACTGGGGGCGTTTCATACTTCAGTCGATAAGTAAATATTGATCGTGTTTTATACTTGAGTCCATCGGTAAAAAATTGGTCTTGTTTTATACTTAAGTCTCTAGGTACACATTAGTTGTGTTTATACTTGAGGCTATAGGTAAGCATTAGTTGTATTTTATTCTTGAGTCTATGGGTCGTATTTTATACTTGATTATATAGCTAATTATTGACTGCGTTTTATACTGATGTCAGTTGATTTATCCATTAGTTTTGTCCAATTATTCTAGTTTTTTTTGTTTTTTTGTGTTTGAAAGTTGTTAATTTATTTCATCCGAGTTTTTGATAAAAGCAAGAAGGTAATCTTGGGCATATTTTGGGAATATGTGGTTTGACATTTTGATTATTTTGGGCACTGTATTCGGCAATGTTCTTAGCGATAAAATTTACAAAAAAAAATTGCCCCTATTTCTATATGAATGACTAAGGATAAGTTTCGGCGAGGTCCAGATACTCATCCAACTTTTCGTATTATTATTCATTTTTGGTCTTTGCTTTGTGTAGTACGAGTTCCCCCTCTCTTAATTCAATCAGAGACTCTAAGAGATATGTTTTTTTTATCAGAAGATGCAAACAGATGTGGTGCCATGTAATCAATCTAATTATTGTCATTGCATCAAAAGAAATCTACGCAAAAGATAAGAGGTGAGAAATACTCATGAGTATAAATTTATTTTATTAATTGTTGCAAGTCTCTTATACAGTTATTAAATAAAACTTGATTAAAAAATTAGTTCTGGCTTTGATCGCGTGTAACTGAAACAGCGGAAAGCAAAACTGCGGATAAAGGAAAAAACTATTTTTTTTTTTTCTAATTTTTCGATTTGTCCTCCAATTCACTCGTTGATGATGCTTGTGGGATTATCCCACTTGTCTGCCAAGGAACATCTACTAACAAATGCTACATGGTGTTACCAAAAGCAGTGTTTACGAAAAGGGCGAAAAGTCTCATTCTCGTTTTGTTTTTCCTTAAGGCCGTAGGGTGTCTTAAAGTTAGAGAATGCCTCGGTTTATTTGGTCTGGTCGACACCTTATGTAACACTAACATCTGTGAATGCCAATGTGACTTCGGTTTGAAAACCCAGCTTATTACCTCACGATGACAGGTTGCGGATATTTGACGATATTTGAAACTTTCAAATAGAGAATGCCTGTTTATGATATCGCTGACAAAAAAAATCTTTGGTGGTATATAATGTTTTTCAAAATAATTTACTCTTAAATAGTCATGTCTCTTATATTCGCAACTGAGGCCACCGAGAGGCTAATTTTAAACCAACTCTGACTATCGTAGGCTATAATTTTACCTGAGACAGTCAATTCTATCTAACCCGATTCATTAATAATATCATTTACTCAATTATTATTATTATTATTATTATTATTATTATTATTATTATTATTATTATTATTATTTTCTTTGATTTCTGGCGTTTACACATTTCTTTCCGGGTCCCGCCCAGAGACCTAAGGTTAGAAATGGCATCATGACACTTTCCACTGACAAAAAAAAAAATTACATAAATAAAGCCCTTCGTAAAGTGAGGGCTGTACTTGTCAGAAAAATTTTTGTACCTCTTTGAGGCATGGAATTCCAGGAATCCATTCAATTAGTCTACTGGAATCTTTTCCAACCAATCCTAGGGCTCCAACTACAACAGGGATTGTTGATGTTCTCATATGCCACATTTTTGAGATTATTATTATTATTATTATTATTATTATTAAGGGTACTGTAAAAGGAATTATCGTAACAAAATGCTAAGGGTTGGGTCCTTTATGAAAATACCAAACTAACAATAGTATGTCTGATTAGTTCGATAAGCTCATATTGGCTGCTGATCGTAAAAATGACCTACAATCTACTGTTTATATATATATATATATATATATATATATATATATATATATATATATTTGGTTGGATTGATGTGAGTTTATGACCCTGGGTTTCACGCTTTTGCGATCGTCAGACAGTTGTCTGACGATCGCAAAAGCGTGAAACCTAGCGTCACAAAGTCACATCAATCCAATCAAATATGTTAGCTCTATCTCTGATATTGAGCGCTTTCTAATAAGTACCGCGCATATAATATATAAATAATTATATATATATATATATATATATATATATATATATATATATTGATATTTATATTTATATACACACACTTTTCACACTTTTCACACACACACACACACACACACACACACACACACACACACACACACACACACTCGCATATATATATATATATATATATATATATATATATATATATATATATTAAACATTTCACCCTAAGTAAGGTGGGGGTGCTACTAATACGCAGGGGATTACAGGGTGTGAAAGTGAGAGAAAAAACTTAAGAAAGGGAGAATTAAGGAAAGGACATAAGATGAACGTGATTCAGGAAGATAGAAGATGGCGATTGACGTTGGATTTAAATTTTTGAAGATTGTAGTTATCAGGGAAGCAAGTAAATGGAAGGGAGTTCCGCAGGCGGGAAGTGAGTGAAAAGAAATTGTCGGAATAGAAGTGGCGTTTGCATCTAAGCTATTTCAACAGTAAAACCAAGTTGTCAATCTGGTAACACGCTTAAATTCATGTATTCGGGGCACCAGGTGGGCGGGGGAAGGCCCGTCAGAACAGTGACCTTCAAAATCTTTGTAGAAATTTTACAAAGGGAAACCACGTTGCATTGAGGGAACCTGACTGAAGTCGAGATGCCAAGTCAGCATCGATTAAATTGCATCTTTATTGCAATAATCACATTGTGAATATGACAATAAAGATGAGGACAACAATTCTATTCCGACAATATAAATAATGTAAATAATTAAAATATTTCATCTCAGAAATATAGACAGATATTGAGGAGATAAGAGAATAAAAGAACACGTTTCAGGAAGTCAGAAGATGGTGATTGGCGTTGCACTTATATTTTTGAATGTTATCGGTGGCAGGGAAACAAGAAACTTGTTCAGAGTTCCACAGGCAAGAAGTTAAAAAAAAACTTACGGTTACATTTAGCTATATCAACAGTAAAATGGTGAGACCTAATTGCCAATCTAGTAGTACGCCAAAATTCATTTAGTCTAGGCACCAAGAAGCAACGCTTATCAAAACAACTACCATGAAAATATTCATAGTAAACAGAGAGGCAAACCACGTCATGGCTGTGGGAAAATGGCTGGTCGAGATATTAGATCAGGATCGATTATATTTCAGACCCTTCTTTGGATTTTGTCAAGAATCTCGATATAAATATAGCAGGAGCACGAAGAAGAGATATGGCAACAACATTCTATGCACGGACGAATGGTAGATTTATAAATGTGTAAGAAGAGAACGAGCGGCATGGCTGAAGCAGCAGCCGGGTGTGAAGTTCAAGTTTGAACGCAGAAACTGATTAAAATTGATCGACTCACATCTTATAAAATCAACACAATCTCAATTACTAACCAAACAGATGTTTTTTTTTTTTTTGATAACCTAGAAAATCACCTTGGATGCATGTAAATCAGTTTTGAGACAGTTAAAAGAGATTATATATCTAACGGTTGTCATTTTAGCTTCCCAGTGTTGCACGTACCTACACCGACTTGGATCTCATTAAACGAAACTGATACACCGACTATTATAGTGGGTCATTTTTTATTTCTTTATTTATTGCTTCTTCATGTATCAAAGTTGAGCTTAAAATACATTGAACACGACAAAAATTGTATTAAGTTAAAATATGAAGTAATTGTATACAAAACATTGTACTAAAAAACAAAATCAAAGAGGGCAAGTTGAAAGTCTTAAAAATGCCACCCAGGTGTTGTGATACTAAGCTAATACCTCCACCGCTCCTCTATTATCACACACGAATGCACCCTTGCCTCTTACTAATCCCTACCGCTTCCTTTGCCTTTTATGAATTGCTCCCTGCTCCTTTTCCCCTACTTACTTCCTGTATAGCGATTGGAGATAAATAGAGGATTCGTTTAAACCATTCGATTGTCTTTCCCTGTACCCACCGCAAACGGTGATGCCGATAGCACAACCCAAGTATACTGTTTTAAACTCTTTTTTTTTTTTGGTTGTTGTTGTTTTTACCGCATTCGTAGCATTATTTTATTATTATTATTATTTATTTGTTTCTAGACAAGAGCGGGATTAATCTCACAGAAAGTATTATGAGACCTGCTCGACAAAGGGTCTCAGTTTCCTAAATCCCATTTTTTTTTATTCCCCTTTTTCATCCCTAAAATCTTCTCATTCCCTGTCACCCCCAGTCAACGCTTGCATCTAAATGACATTCTTCTCCACGTGCCCTATCTCCCTCAGGACGTAAGCGACTATGCCGCTTTATTATTGTCTGTCCTTTGTAGCTCGTAATAAATTTCATTTTTTTTCTTCTCCTAAACCCTGTCCCGCCATCCATTTACTCAAGCTCACTAAATATACTATGCGCTGTTTTCCCATGTCTCTCTTGCCTTCAATCTGTCATGTGAGCATCAGATTTTCTAAGCCCTCTTTCCTCATTATATGCCCTAGAAATTACAACTGACTCTTTAAGTATGTTTCCTTCTGGTTTCCATTTTTTTCTTCTAAAACTTCGTCGTTTCTCACATAATCGGTATTCTCAGCATCCTTCTGTAGAACCACGTTTCTATTGCTCCAAGTCTCTTCTTCATCTTTGAAGTCCAGTATTCACTGCCATACAGGAGGACAGATATCTCGTAGCAGTTAGTACCCTTGTCCTTGTTTCTAGCGAAGTTTTTCTATTTCTTAATATTCTGCTTAGCTTTTGGAAGACATCTTTAGCTATCTCAATGCGCCTTCGGATTTCGGTGTTGCACATCCCGTCCTCAGTTAAAACACTTTCTAGATACCTAAATTTTTGTGCTTGTTTGCAATCTCCAATTTGCAATTCGCATTTTGAGATCATCCTTTCGCTAACAACCATGAATTCTATCTTCTTGCAGTTGATGTTCAATCCTTTCTTCTCACTTTCCTTCGCTACCGTCTGTAGGAGTTTTTCTAGCTTTATTTTCGCATTTGCTATCGACACTGTGTCCTCTGCATATCTTATATTGTTAATGTTATGGGACCTTACCCATAATAACATAATGGACTATTCCATACGTAATAAATACTGCGCCTCAAGAGGAAGCAGAGATTTCCGTCTGAGATCGGGCGACCGGCTGACCGGCTGACCTGTTGAACTCTCTGCCTTCGGGCGGGGAGGAACCCGAACGAGGCTACGCCGAAAGGCGGGGTCTCTTTCGGGGAGGTAAACCGACCCTGAACCCGTTTATACGGGTTCAAAGGGCATATTTTTGGCCGAGCCTACGGGCTCGGAGATCCCACGTTAAACCGGCCTTGTGCCACATGATGCCCCCGTGGGGTGGGGATGACTAAATACTGTTCAGTCTGAAGTCTGTATATATTCCTGTTTGTAATATATCTGTGTTATTCCATATCCGTGTTCGAGTACTTCTTTATTGGTTCTACCTTGGACTATCACCGTGGTACGGACCGTAACAGTTAAAAATAAATCCTGGTAGGACTTCTAATTCGTTTAGAATCGCCTCGTTGTATAGGTTGAATAAGTCTGGCGAGAAAACACGTCCTTACACCCCTTTTTATTTTTTGTATATCTACTGAACTCATTTTTTTATATCCGTATGAACGTATGTGTTGTGTTAATTCACTGCATCAGTAAGTCAATAGACTGCAGGTTATTTCTAATCGGAAATCTCATGGAATATCTAAGGTTTACCCTGTACAAGACCCGGAGACCACTCAATGTAGAGGGTTACGTTACGAGACAATTTGTGCAGATAGTTGGTTGAAATGACGGTTAACCTTAGCCTTGAACAGGTTAAGAGTGTAGTGATTGGGGAAACATCATCTTGGGAGTCGGTTTCATAAAGCAGTGGTTCGCAGAAAGATGATGTTCGAGTGGAACTTAGTTCTCACCGATGGAATACGGAGGGAATATGGGTGGGGTGCTACAATGTAAGTGACGTAAGTATCCTTGCTATGAAGGTTTGAACTGGCGGGACCAAAGAATGTACTTCGTCCGATCACTTTTCGTGGAATTAGCGATAGAGCAGCGAGAGGCTTGCCACATTCCACCTGTGAGAGAGATGTTTGAGGGTGGAAAATAATTCGTCACTCACAAGGGCTAAGAAACGCTTTTTGGGCTCAAGGCTGGAGAGTGATGTCTGGGCTGCCACTGCCCAAACATGAAAGCAGTACTCCCTTTTCGGTCTAATCTGGCTCTTGTAAAGGTTGAGGATATCAGGAGTCAGGTATTAGGTTGGTGCAAAAATAATGTCGTTTTCTCACATACGTTACTATGTGAGAAAACGACATTATTTTTGCACCAACCTAATACTTACTGAAGCGGTACAGAGAGCCGAACATTTTATCTGCCATCCTTAGCAATTGATTCCATGTGACCTCATGTTCTACTTGAGGTCAGATGCGAGTTTGAGGTCCAATAATCATTCAAGGCACGTTGCCTCCCTGAGGGGACATCCGTTCGTCGTAACTGGTGGTATTTCGGGGTTCAATCGCCGATGATGGTACTCTTCAGTGAAATATCAACAAAAGACATATTTAAATGTTATACTGTATTAGCATTAAAAGGAAAATAATATAAACAATATTTTTGTGATGTCAACGAACACTTGTTGCCACTTTCGTAATGATCGTTGTAGTAGAGACTTTGTAATCGCAGATACAACTATAATACGCCGTTGAACAATACTGGTGTCAGATGCCTTCGAATATCACTCGCACTAATAGTACTTGCTCGATAATACTCGCTCGAATATTAACCACCAAATAGTAATCCGAATAGAGAAATAGTATAGTGAATAGAGTAGAGAATAGCGGTCCTTATAGTAATAGAGGATAGAACAGAAATAGCGATCCGTATTGTAATAGAGGATAGACTAGAAATGACGATCAATTAGATGCCAAGCTAATTCCTACTTATGCGTTTCCAGTGTGATCACGTGAACTACTTAATTCAACAATGGGATCGTCTGTGTTTGCTTACTGGCGATCTATGTTCAAACAACTTTTGGCAGCGACACTTTATTCCTATATAACGAATATTTAAACATATATACTATATGTTTTTCGAACTGGTTTGGCTTGCGAACCGTAGTTTATCGACCTCCGTTCTAGAATATAATCATTATTATTGGTCATTAAGGAGCCTCTGCTGGGATAGAATGGTCATGCCGGATACATTTATAACTCAAAAATCCTGAAACAATAATACAATTTGGAAGCCGACTACCAAGAGGCCAGTAGGCTGTCCTAATAAAAGATGAATCCAGAACATCACAGAGATGATAGAGCAACGAGGGTCCACCATGGCAGACATCGAATGGGCCAAGCTCTTTCAAAATAAAAGAACGTGATGGTGCTGACAGGTCTTATGACCTACCAGATGATCGAGTCAAATTATTGACAATGAGTGACAAGTATAAAATTATTGTTTTATTATTTGTTGAAAGAATCCAGGATTTGGGACGAAAATAATTGGTCATTTTTCCAGTTTTAGAGGTTCGTTCCAAAGAAGGTATTTGAATGAATGCAAATTTGGTGTGAGACGTTGCGGCAGATAGTTCTAACCTGAAGATTTCGTTTCTTCTTTTGCTTAAATAACGACTTTCGGTTGAACATGTTAGCAATCCCAAAATAAATGAATTCACCATTTATTTTACTTCATTTGCGAAGCATAAAATAGAAATTGTTTATCGTGTTATCAATCAGTTATGTGCCATGCGTGATACACGGTTAGGCGATAACGTATCTTTCGAAACATGGCTGACGAGGCAGCTATTTTTCCCGCATTCGGTTGCTATTTCTTTCTGCTGTAGATCAGTTGCCATCCAAGGATATAGAACCCTGTCTGTCCTGCTATTTACCCATAGCTGGGGGGAGAAGAAGAGGATCCATACCTTCCCCAAGTGAATGTAATGAATTCAACTGAAATTCGAACTCGGCTCTCCGATTTCTCAATCCGAGCCGCTATCCATTACTCCACCGTGCCTCGCCCTCCCAATAATACGAACAAAATGAGAAAACGAAATCGATTCTGATTGCCATTCGATTATGATTTTCTAGTATTGTTGACAAGTTTATTGTTGAGGACTATTTTCTTGTGCTGAAGAGATATACAAGTTCTATCTGAAAAGTAACGGGCCTGGTATCACAAACAATTTATTTAAATTCCAAACAACAAACTACATGGTTCCCACTTCAAATGAATCCTCCTCGCGTCTAATGCATTTTTCCATCCTTCACTACCACGCTTCTATGCACTTCTGGAAGAATTCTTCTTGGATGACCCGCAGCTCCGTCATTAGAGACCTCTTGATTGTCTCCACACCTTCAAAACGGGCCATCTTGAGTGAAAGAAAAAAGTCACACGGAACAAGATCAAGTGAATGGGGAGTCTGTTCCAGTACGGCGATTTTCTACTAAGGCCAGGAATTCAGGGCGTTGTGAACAGCTGCATTGTCATGGTGAACCAGTCACGATTTTTCCTGTCACGCTTCTTGTCTCCTCTCGAGTACTGAGCTAAGGATCGTTTTTCAGACTTGCTGATTGATCGTCTGGCCCTGTGGCAAGGAACTCACTGTGAACGATTCCCATAGCTCAGAGAGCACCCCACTTTCCCGTTACTTTACAGACATACCTCGTATACATTGATGTGATAGGTTGTAGTTGAGATATTGCTGTAGGTCGCATGAAATTTTTTGTTGCTTTGTTTGTTTTTTTGGGTTTTTTTTTTTTTTTTTCAAAAGGCGATACTGTTGTGTTGTATGCAATGTGACGCGTGCTTCGCTTGGGAATAAATGCTTCCAAACGAAACACTTCTTGTCACTCAGACATCATATGGCTGAAGAGAAAAAGCGAGAGATAAAGGCTCTGTACCATTTCCTCTTATACTGCTTTATACAACGTTAAGACAAGTCCCCTGGCAGGCTATATAACGTAATGCTACACTTGCATTATCATTCTAAAGCAGCGCTTTCCAAACGATTCCAGGCGCCTCATAGGTTCGGCGAAAGACGATAGCAGGTGAGGCGGAATTATTGAAAGACAATCAAAGATTTAGAACCATTTTTAAAAAAATTCATATGCCAAAAATAAATATGATTTCAAAATTTAAAATATTATTATGGATTACTTGTAGTTACATGCAGGGGTCCCAGTATGAATAGTTATAAATAATTATTGATTGATTTTATCCTTGTGATATTTTTGTATTATATCAAACATTAAGAATATAGTAAGTAGGGTCCGCAAAATGGAGGAGAGAGTTATCAATGATACTGTTCTGACTTCAAATTCGTGGTTATCTCCCTTTAACCCTCTTTCTGTTTTTAAATGTACTTTTATCACATAAAATTTGGTGAGGTGCGAGCAAATTTTAATTCCAGACAAAAAAAAAATGTTTAGAGTCCACTGTTCTAGAGAATGATACAATTTTATGGCCAAATCAGGACAATTTTTTTTTTCGTAAGACGTTACTAGAAACTCGCCCTTGACAATAAAGATCTGCTGCGATTGTCTTGCCTTACATGGGAGATCGTAATGAAATCTATGATACTCCACCGACTGCTCGCCAAGATGTTACGAGCGCGAAACTTTCAACAAATAGTGAAAGAATTAGTTTCAAAGAGATGATGATGATGATGATGATGATGATGATGATGATGATGATGATAAAGTTACAAAGGAAATGCCAGAAATGAATTAAAAAATTTTGCTACATTTGAATGGGGTTTTATTTTCTGTCTAAGAAGAATACAATATTTCACAGACTGCTCAAAAAGACCTTACTTGTTGTGGTACTGATATTTGTGGTGGAATAAACGATTATTAAAAGACAATTTGGTTACTGTTTTTCGACGTGGGTGGCTTAATAATAATAATCATAGTAATAATAACTGACAGACAAAGCAACAAAAGGACTCTCTCCTCACGAGCTCACAAGAAGCGAAGCGTTGCATTTAAACAAAGCCCCAGCTTCGGTTTTTTCTTTTCTAGTTTTCTCTTCTTCTTTTTTCATAATTAAATATAAATTAGGTCACTTATGATGTGTCTGAAGAAAAGAAAAAATGAAATGCGGATAATTTCTTTATTTCATAAGAGAAAGTACACGTGCTTCAATCACACATAAACACACACCATATATATATATATATATATATATTAGGTTGGTGCAAAAATAATGACGTAATAATGTCGTTTTTTGACGTATTTTTAACGTCAAAAACGACATTATTACGTCATTATTTTTGCACCTACCTTATATATATATATATATATATATATATATATACAAAGGGGAAAAAAGTTTTCGTGCGACACGTTTCCTCCTTTAGGACTTCATCAGACTAGATTCGTTACGTTGGTGAGTCTACACATGCGCACGAACGAGGGATGCTGGGAATTTAAAAAATAATTTTTTTATCATTCATTCCTCCCATCACCCCACCCAATATTGCTCTTATATAAAAATGTATTCATAGTTCATATCCCCTGAAGAGTGGACAGAAAGGTCCGCCTACGAAACTCAGGAGTCAGGATGCTGAAGGTAACATCAATCAGCTAAGTGACAAACTTTTACTCTTACTAATTCTCTCTTTGTCTCTCTCTCTCTCTCTCTCTCTCTATATATATATATATATATATATATATATATATATATATATATATGTGTGTGTGTGTGTGTGTGTGTGTGTGTATGTATATATATATATATGTATAATATATATGTATATAAATATATATATATATATATATATGTATATAAATATATATTATTTATCCAACTAAATATATATATATATATATATATATATATATATATATGGTACGATGGATAAATTGTAGTCTAAATTACGCAAAAATGAAAATAACACTGACATCTCATTTTAACAGATATATTTACCAAAATTACACAAAAATATCTTGAAATGCTAAAGAGTAAATTTATTCAATAAAATCGCCATTGGCTTTAAGTACTGCCTCCAAACCACTTCGGAATCTCCTGCATCTCTTCTGGTCGGTGTCCTTGTTTAAGTTGGTGAATGCTGCTATAGTCCTGGCCTCCAGTTCATCTTTGCTGTTACAAGGAATTTTGTTGGTTTCTCACTCAACATAATAATTAAGGGGGTTGAAGTGTAGGGAGTTAGATGTAAGCCGTGATGTGGTTACAGAAATTGTCTGACAGGCATGACTGGTTTCTCCTGCTTGTCTGATGAGGTGCAGAGTCTCGTTGCTAGACTAGGGTCTTCCAGCAGCCAGCCACTTGACCCAGAGAAGCTCAAAGCACTTGGTGAATGCCAAACAATACATCATCCAAATTTCTGGCCGAGTGAATTGCGTCAGGGGGCTCTTTTTCTCACAGACGATGCTGCTGTGGAGTTATTTCGCAGTGGAGGCTTGTATTTGTACTAAATCAGTCCTAAACAGTTCGACGTACAAAACGTTAGGAACTTGATATAATAGGTATAACGCAGAGTAATCTAGTTGTGATAGTTGACTACTTTCGTATTCGACTAACTGTCGACTACTGTCGTCCGACATCGACTAGTATTTAGCCACCCCCATCCACGAGGGTATTATGTGGCACAAGGCCGGTTTAACGTAGTATCTCCGAGCCCGTGGGCTCGGCCAAAAATATACCCTTTGAACCCGTATAAACGAGTTCAGGGTCAGTTTACCTCCCCGAACGAGACTCTGCGCTTCGGCGTAGCCACGTTCGGGTTCCTCCCCGCCCGAAGGCAGAGAGTTCAACCGTTCAGCCGGTCGTCCGACATTGACTGACCCTCGTTTCTCTTACTACTCCTACTTATATTAGGTGGGAGAGTCTATTAACTATAGAATAGGTGTGTTTCACCATAACAGATGCCCAACAGACACAACTATACCGTGCAATCAACAAAATCAAAAACAAACAATGCGCATGCGCGAAATTAAAATCATAATATGGTGAAACTTTAACCATCGCAACCTGTATATATTATTCATTTCACCCCATGCAAGGCAGTAGAGTTACTGATACAAGGGAGTAACTGAATGTGAAAGAATAAGAAAACAAAAAAATCAAGGAGCGAGGACAATAAACGAGTAATCAGGAAGACAGTAGATAGCGATTGATATTGGATTTCAATTTATGAAGATTGAAATTGGCTGGAAAGCATGAAGCCAGGAGAGTGTTCCACAAGCAAGAAGTGCGAGAAAAGAAATTGGTAGCATAGAACTTACGGTTACATCTAGCCGATTCATCTGTAAATTAACGGGACCTTGTTGCAAATTTTGTACTGCGCTTAATTCATAATGTCTAGGTACCATAGCGAAGAGCTCACCCAAACAATTACCATGAAAATATTTGGTTCACTATGTCGGGCTAGACAATTTTTCTCGCCAGAATCTATCTTAGATGTTTATAAGTGTATCATTCGTCCTTGCTTGGAATGAAGAATCTGCAATGTAATTCGTCCTAAATTGGCATCTCAGCCTCGGTCACTTTTCCGCTGCCGCAAAAATAGCTTCTCTGTGCCTATTCTATAAATATTTTCACGGTAATTGTTCACATGAGATTTCCTCTTTGGTGTCTATACTTTATGAATTTAAGCGCAATACTAGATTAGAATCATTATTCTATACTTTAAAATGGATAGATATTACTGTAAGTTCTATGTTAATAGTTTCTTCTCACGCACTTTTCGCTTGTCGAACTTTCTTGCTGCTTTGCTTCCCAGTCGATTTTAAATCTTAAAAAATCTAAATGCAATGTTAATCTTTTTCCTGTGTCTTAATTCCTGTTCTCACTCTCTCCTTTTTTCTCATATTTTTTCATACTCAGTAACCCCATGCTTCTTAGTGGCTTTTTACCTTGTTATATATATATATATATATATATATATATATATATATATATATATATATTGTACGCAACCATTTGTCTGGGGAGATAATGATAGCGCCCTATTTGGTCTGAAGTGGCTAAACAGTTCGATCTTTGCATGGCACTCACTTCTGCAAGTATGACAAACTATGCTGCAATGTGGACTGAAGGTCTGAGAGTGATCTCTCTCTCTCTCTCTCTCTACTTCCTGCGTTGTCTTCTCCATCAGTTGGTTTCGCTTTCTTTTCCGTTCTGCATGACTCTCCCTGGAACAGCATCTTGCCAACCTCTGCGATCGTCTACTAGTTATTCCCAGCTACGAGACTCGATGCCTGTGAATTTAGAAGTCTCTCTGGTAAATATCCTTGAAACATAGTTCAGGGCAGCCGAACGGTCCGTATTGACTAATTACCGTACATGATGTATTTTGGTATACGGGTGTCATTCATTCTATGTACGTGACCCAGCCATTGAAGACGACATTGACAAAGGAGATGATACATGTTCCAGGGATCTGCTTGTTCCAGTACAACAGTGTTGGTATCATTTTCTCTCCACCTGATGCTATGTCATAGGTGTTGGTCGTCTTACATAAATGACTTTGAGTTAATTCTCTTTTGATGATATACACAAGCAGCCTCGATTGGTAAACGCCTTAAGGGGCTTGACTGAGGGGTTACTTGGAAGACAAGACTCAAGCAAGGAGATCAGATATTATACGTGTTTTATGATGTACCTTAACAATAGGTAGAGCTGATGTAGGTTCTCAAGGTGATTTTTCTGCATGGTGTTTGTCATTCAGGTTTCGCTGCCGTAAAGCGGGGTATTGAGGACACGTGCCGGGAATAATTTTAGATTGGTAATCAAGGCCAGATGTTGTTCTATACAACGTTTGGATAGAGCAATTTCTAAATTGTTTTGTTTGCTTTTCGGATAGGAAACTGAGCAGATATAAGTTTTCGAAAAATATCTTAGTGAAGAGGATGAGCTTTCATTAAAAAAGGGAAAATAGAACCGTAATTGTTAAGAAGTTCTTCGTGGCCGAGCGGTAAAAGCTCACTGCATCAAATGGTGTTTTCCCCGCAATTTTTTTTTTTTTTTTTTTTTTGAATGCGCAGGCCGATAGAGGTAATACACACTGATTAATAAATAAAAATGAACCGTCTATTTCAAATACGAAATATCCACTATAATAACCTTTGAAGTAATAAATATATACATACCGTATATATATATATATATATATATATATATATATATATATATATATATATATATGTGTGTGTGTGTGTGTGTGTGTGTGTGTGTGTTTTTGTGGAGGGTCGGGCGGCCGTTTTTCCAATAAAATATCTTTTGGCCTACCCTCTTTTTTTCGTTTTGCTTTTATGATATATTTTTTTTTCCCTGGTGGCCGTTTTTCCAATAAAATGTCAACCTTCTTTAGTCTGTATTACCCTGATGATCCGGGTGAAACCTAGGTAGGTAGGTGAGTAGGTAGGTTCTGGCTCACTAGGTTTTTTTTATTTTTTTCTCTACTCACTGTATTGATCACTTTTTTTTTGCTTAAGTTACTCAGTTGGTGTTTTTTTTTTCTTTTGACTAGACATTGCGGTGCTGATTGATTATTTTCAACCGGCACGGATGTTTTTAGTCTTTTCTTTTTCTATTGAATTTTTTTCCCCTGATATCGGTTTGTTTAATATTTTTTTATTCACAAATAGCATTATCAGAGGTTTTTTCACACTACCTGAGTATAGGCATTAAAATAATATAAAAAATATAACACATACACACACACACATATATATATATATATATATATATATATATATATACTCTATTTATATATTTATTTATATATTTATACTTAATA
Organism: Acanthosepion lycidas; assembly: GCA_963932145.1. Taxonomy (NCBI): domain Eukaryota; kingdom Metazoa; phylum Mollusca; class Cephalopoda; order Sepiida; family Sepiidae; genus Acanthosepion; species Acanthosepion lycidas. The sequence goes on along the minus strand of OZ010578.1, from coordinate 38,305,689 downwards.
TATATATATATATATATATATATATATATATATATATATATATATATATATATATATATATATATAAACAGCCACCTCCGCTAATGCAAAGCTCTTCAGTACAATGAATTGGAGCCCTCTGATGTTTGTTTACATTTGTAAAAACAATACGCTAGAATTAGCCGTTTCTCTCTGCTGAATGATGATAGCTCAGTGGTAGAAACTCTGACTGACACCAAATCGGTCGGGTTTCGATCCTGGCTTGAAGCATTCGGATGTCTAGTCGCACTGAGGAGCTGTGATACAGTGAAACTGTACTGTCTGCGAATAATATAAAATAAATACAGTATACTTTATATATATATAAGACAAGAGGAAAAAATATACGCGTTTCCTCCTCTGAGGGATGCCTTAAATTCATGTAATCAAGGCACCAGGGGAAAAAAACTTGGCTGGGCAGTTGCATGAAAATATTTGTAGAAATGACAGAGGGAAACTACGTCGCGTTGGTGAGAAAGTGACCGAAGTCGAGATACACGGTCAAGATCGATTCCACTAGAGATCCTGCTTTGGATTTTGTCAAGAATATCTATATCCTCATTAGGAGCACCAGACCAGATATGGCAACAGTGTTATGGAGTCCACCCCTTTTTCATATAAGTGGACTCTACCAAGTGTACCTGGATTGCTGCCGTTAAATACCCAGAGTTACAGTCACTGAGGGCAGTCGGTAGTCGGTCGGTAGCCGGATATTGTGAGAATATACGAACGGAGATGGTGTGAGATAACCTCTTGTAGAAGTCAGTTACAAGCACTAAGACTCTAAGGAAGTCCTACTTCGAGACTGTATATATCTATCTGTATTTGCTACTAACCACGTTCCTGGACTTACTAACAGTATTACTCTTTGTATGATTGTGTAAATACATTTTATTTCTTATATTTAATTATTGCGTTTGTCATTCTTTGGAGACCGAATTCATCTCGGAATCCACAACAAACAGTATTCAATACACGGACGAATGATTTGTAAATGTGCAAATGGATTCTGACGATAAAAATTTTCTGGTACGACATAGTGATCTAATTTTCCTTGTAGTAGATGCAGCTATTGATTCAAATAATCGCCCCATTTCATGTCAGTGGAAAACTTGAGGCCAAGAAGGTGCAGTGTATTCCTCTAGCGACAGCCATGTTGATGGCAAGTAGAAAAGGTTCATTGTGGTGATTAAAATAAAAGCAATTTTGTTTTGGAGACGTTAAAATTTACAAGCCATTTCTTGACCAAGTTAGATAGAGATCGATAGGAAGATAGATATGAATAAAATGAGATAGATAGATAGATAGATAGATAGATAGATAGATAGATAGATATTAGGTTGGTGCAAAAATAATGACGTAATAATGTCGTTTTTTGACGTATTTTTAGCGTCAAAAAACGACATTATTACGTCATTATTTTTGCACCAACCTAATAGATAGATATTAATTGTGATTTTATAAAAGCTTATAAAAATCTGGAATTAATTATAATTAATAAGAATTAATTAATTAGTTATAGGTTTACAAAAATCCAATATTAATGATAGGCTTCTACCTATAACCTGTTAATGCCCATTATTCCCAAAGTGGGGCGATGAACATTAATTCATTCCAGTGAAAGTCATCAGTTCCTCCTTGTATGGAAATTCAATGGTTATATGCTCATTAAATCTTCATAGAAGGAGGAAATTAAAAACAGTTACAAAAAAAAAAATCTTTAAGCGCGACTGAGAAAAAAGAAAAGAATACTCAACTATTACGTGATATGTGCCTACGTGTATGGCAGTGAATTTTAGACAATCTCCTCAAAGATGAAGAAGAGACTTGAAGCAACAGGAATGTAGTTCTACAGAAGAATGTTGAGGATACCATGGGCCGAATATATAAGCAACGACGACGATCTAGTAAAAATGGAAACAAAAAGGAAACTTATACTTAACATCAGGAAGAGAAAGTTGAAATTTCTAGGGTACATAATGAGGAAAGAGGGCTTGGAAATTCTCATACTCACAGTAAAGTTTGAAGACAAGAGGAATAGAGAAAAACAATGCATAACATACTTAGTGAGCTTGAGTAAATGGATGGCGGAACAGGGTTTAGGAGAAATAACAAAAATTAAGAGCAACAAACGACAGGAAATTGTGGAGAGCCATGATGGCCTACGTCTTGAGCAGACACGCCGCATAAAGATGTATAATATCGTTCTCACACACTCACACACTCACGCGCGCGTACACACACACTTCCTACTCTTACGTTTAGTGATCGTCTCCTTTGACTCGCTCTCGTATTGAATGAATATTTTATATTAGTTAATAAAGGTACCTCGAAAGATTCGCTACAAAATGAGCGTACATGATGAAAATAATGTTTTATCGTCAAAATCTTTGTGTTATTATTAAAAGGAAAGACTAATTGACTTTTATGTAAAAAATTATTTTTTCCTTAATCATTTTTGGAACCTTCGAAATTTTGTTTAAAAATTATGTTTCACTGGCGTCAACGAGGGAACATAAATTAATATGGGAGATTTGATTTGGAAATTCTTGCAAAAATCAGATAGTTGTCAATTTTTTATGAAACTTTCAGGACGTATTCAAAAATTATTTTTAAAATGGTTATTTTTTGTGGAAATATCTTTTCATATCTGTTGATTTTTTGTAACGCTTAATGTCTATATTAATTATAAGGAAAAGTTGTCGGAGAATTTAAGTCATGAAATTTTGTTTGTTTAAACAGGACCCACAGTTACAGAAAGTCTTTCCTGAATCGTAAAATAAAAAAATGTAGTAAAACTAAGTCATCGGTCAAGTGATATTGCTATAAAGGAAAAATTTATTTCTAATTCTAAATGGAAACGGTTGCTACAATTAAACGACCCTCAGTATTTAAAAAAAAAATGGAATTATTTTTTTGTGTATCAACGTCCCCATTTTTGTAAATACGGACGTCCATACACGACAATATCAGAAAATAAGAGTGGTTGCAATAATAAATTTAAAACTTGTTGGTAATTTCCTAATATTTCCTCAACAAGTGACTTCTTAAATAAATATATCTAGCCAAAGAATCCAAAATTCAAGAAAATATTAGAATTCTTAAAATATTTTAAATTCTTAAGATTACTGGGTAGTTTTAAAAAAACTTATACAAAAATAGTATTTACGTTGTATTCGTCATATAATTTTATTACGATTATTTCCACTTTGGATAAATTTCCCAAATATCAGGCTGTCGATAAATGTGTCAACATCTGATAAAAATATCTACATCTGTGCTCAAAAAATGCTTATCTGTGATGTTTTAAGCCAAAAGAAAGAATATATTTCGGGAGAAATTTTCAATGGATATTGGAGAGCTAAAAAAAAATGAAGAAAATTTTTGTTATGGGCGATAAAACGAAAAAGTTATATGCAATGAGCCCTAGAGCGTACAGACAGAGAGTTTCAGAGAAGGTAATCAAATTCTAAAAAAAGGCTTCTGCTTCTTAGATGGATGATATTAACAAAGAAGCTAAAGAAATAAAATCAGGATATTGGCCGAAAAGCAAGCCTTTTTGACAGTAAAAGACCACAAGGAAGACTTCTTCAACAGCCCATCATTCTATTTAATAAACCCGGCAAAGAAGGAGTTAGGTATTATAAACCATAAGATTGAAATGGATACCTGCAACCTACTCAGGGTGCCCACACAAGTCAACCAGTGGAAGACCACTTCCGACTGCATTTCCTGGTTTAATCACATTCCAAACAAGAGTAATCGTGTGTCTATCAGATAGAGATCAAGGATTTCTATAAATCCATAACAGTAAAAAGTTTATTGGAGGCCTATTGTGCCAAGGACTTCGTAACAAATTAAAATCATTCTACTTTGCCGTAAATCAGTATTATTTAATTGTGGTGAAGCATGGATTAAGAAATTCAAAGCAAGTAATTTTGATGTCACCCAGGGATCATTCGACGAGGAAGAGGTGTCTGAACTGATGATAATCTACATTCTAAGCAAAAGAAATAAAATTGTCCACATCGATGTCCACGGAATATACAAGGGATGATAGACTGATGGTGGTACGAGACAATAAAAGAAAGAATTATTCCACCAGGAAAAAAAAAACTACACAAAATGTTTGAAGAGATAGATTTCGACATCACAGTGGAAATCAACAGAAAAGTAGTCTAATTTTTAGACATATAGCTAAACATGTTGACTGAAAACATTTCACCTTTTATGAAACCTAATCAGCTTTGAGAAATTGAGAAATACGGCATCCAGTTACAAGTCAAGTGTGATTAAGCATATCCCGTTAGGCGCGCAATGCATATTACCAAAAAAATTCTTCTAATGAAGAAATATTCAACGAAAAAGAGAAAATAATATGTAACTGCTTTAAGAGAGGAATGGAATAACGTCTACCCTTGTTTTAAGGATCAAGCAGACCCAAGAACAAATGACAATACAAAAAGAAAAAGGAATGTTATCTGGTTCAACCCACCATTCAAGTAAAAACAAATGTTTTTTAGCCTTCTAGCAAATCATTTCCCCCAAAATATACGGGCTGTACAAATCCTTTCTTTTCTTTTTATGTGCCATGTTCTTTCAGGATGTAGGCGATCATGGCTCTCCACCTTCCTCTATCCCTTGCAGCTCTCAACAAGTTCCTTCCCTCTGCTTCCTCTCCAAACCAATTTAAGCGTAATACAGTCAAGTTGAGCTACAGTTACGCTAGAAACCTAGGTAATATTATTAAAAGATTGAACAAAAGAAATTTAAATCTTGAAGAGGATGTGAGAGGTGGAAATAAGGTGCTTTGTAATTGCAGAAGACAAAAATAATTGTCCCTTAAAGGTGGGGCATGTTTCATAGAGGAGGCATAAAATGACAATGACAGTGCAAAAATACATTGGTTACACTGACGGCCAATTTGAAAAGAGGTGATATAATCACACCTTGTCATTTAGAATACCCGAACGTATGTTCAATATGAAGCTAGCAAACTACTATTGGAGCTTTATAGGGAGAAGTAAAAGAAGTTTGGTCGTCAATTGAACTATTTTACGAAAGGTAAAGGCTGGCAAAGCGAATGGCAACTCATGTAGGCTATGTCACGTGGAGAAGTTGGCTATTGCAACATACAAGGGTGGCGCTGAGCTGGTGAATGGGAGGTCCGAAATTATAGCCAAATGTAGGCACATGAGTAAAGTTGACGCTGGGTTTGTACGAGCCCGGATGATGTTGAAGAAATATCCCCCCACACACACACACATATTCTTTCGGCTCCGACTCCTCGTAACGTTCCGGTGCCGCACGGTAGTGTTCCATTCAGCATTTTAACTGTTTAAGATATTAAATCGCAATGCAGGTTTGATTTTTCTCACTTAAAATTGAGCACTTTTTAACGCATGCGATTTTCAAGTCGCTATTTTAATGCTTGTTTATTTCGGTAAATATATATATATATACGTGTGTGTGTGTGTGCGCGCGCGCGCGTGTGTGTGTGTGTGTGTATGTGTGTGTGTTAGTACGAAGCTCTTCAGTAAAATGAATGGAGCACTTCGGTTGTTGGGCTTTTGTTTTTTACATTTGTAAAAACAATACGCTAGATTTGGCTGATTCATTCTGTCGAGTGAAGATGACTCAGTGGTAGAGTTTCTGACTGACACCAAATCGATTGGGTTTCAATCCGGGCTTCTAGTCGCACTGAAGAGCTGTGATACAGCGAAACAGTACTGTCTGCGAATGATACACACACACACACACACACACATATATATATATATATATATATATATATATATATATATATATATATATAAAGGCTCAAACACTAATATTCCATGGTTATGATTTATTACATTGAAATCGTAATCACGATCCAAATCATCAGACCTACAAATTCAAAAAGCTTTTTGAATTTGTAGGTCTGATGATTTGGATCGTGACTATGATTCAAATGTAATAAGTTATAACTATGGAATATTAGTGTTTGAGCCTTTTTTTTATTATATTCTTTCTCTGTCCTGAACATTGATTTCTACCTGGATTCTATTGTTTTCTGAATTTATATATATATATATATATATATATATATATATATATATATATATATATATATATATATCCTAGTTAAACCAGTATTATCATTGCTGAAAATTTTTCCATCTATCTAGGTTTTCTTTCTCCTAAACCGGTTACCAACCAATGGTGAAGAGTCCCGTCTCGTGTACTATTTAACCCATAGTTGATGTGAGAAGAAAGGAATTCATACTTGTCCCAAACGTATTTTCATGGAACTGAATAAAAAGAACGACTGAATTTCGAATTCGTATTGCTGATTTTTCGTTCCTATCCGCCAATCATTACCCCATCCGCACATCTTGTATGCATGCAAACATACATACATACGTATACATACATTATTGCTACCGACTCGTTAAACGAGTATGACCATCGCTGAAGAGTTTGGTCCGTGGTTTTAGTTCTCGTGAGAACGACATGCATACATACGTACGTACATATATGGTCGAGTACTTGTTTTCCAAGCACATCCTTCTGATAGGGCGGCTAGCCAATCCCTGTTGCAGATGCCTGCTCAAGCATATTTGTGTTTTTTCAACGCCTACAGAGCACGCTTTTGATTTATACTTTAACTATGCTGAGCGGGCGTTAGTTACAGTTTCTGGGAGAGAGTACATAATCTGCCATGAAAAACACCAGTACGCTCAAACCCTCGGTCACGATGACTTGTGACTTTGTGCTAGCACAATCATCGACGGCCTCTTCCCAATTTCACTCACAATGCTTGGATCAACCCAGAGAACGGTTTTCAGACACTTTCCAAGCATCGCTTCCCCCAGACTGATCACATCAAGAAGTCACCTTCCAGACAGATTGACTACCGTATTATTCGACGCCGGGTCCCATGGTCGGCATATACATATATACATGCATACGGACTGCTGAAATGTTCTCAGCCTGAGCCCAAAATCTGTTCAAATGAGGGAACATCAGGTTTTCGTTGGTAAGGGTGTCTTAGTCGTGCCGAGAACTTTTCAGTGACCCTTGTAAACACACACACGCGCACACGAATTACATTAAATTGTCTTGATTAATGACTAGTTAAAGTTTTTTTGCTTTTTTTTCAAATACCTGATGAAACCTAGAAATATGACCCTAATCCCTTTAAATATGTCCTCAATCCCTTTAAAAATGTCCTCAATCCGTTTGAAAATGTCCTCAATCCCCTTGAAATTGTCCCCAATCCCTTTGAAAATAGAAATCGAGAGTTTGTGTATGTGTGTGTGTGTGTGCAACAATATAAGCCGATTCTTAAATGCGAATATGTATATATTTAGCACGTCTAAGTATTTACTAAGATGGCTTTAGTAGGGCAAAAGATCACGAATATGGAACGTACTAAAAATGTCATACAATCGTTCTCTGGAGACGGCGGCGACAGGCCCACAATGAATGAAAATGCGTTGGACAACGTGAGAAACCCAATCTGCCTTTCACTGGGTCTCTTTCTGAAGACAAAAAAATAGAAAACAATTATTAATTATTAATTACAAAATGGGCTATTATCAATTCTTAATGAAAAGAAGCAAAAATTAAATTTACAAACGGGAAACAAAAAGAGAAATAATGAATTTTTGCACACCGACCCACGGATATATATATATATATATCTCTTTACAACCACGATTTAAATGAATGTTGTTGTTTAGTCAATAACATTCCATTGGAACACAAAGTGCTTTATTTACAAATTAACGTAAATATTTTAATAAACAAATGTTTATCTTATTTGTTATTTATGCTGGAATGTTGCTCTCTCTCTCTCTCTCTCTCTCTCTCTGCCCGCGTCTCTCCCCCTCTCTCTTTCTCTGTCTCTCTCTCCGCGTCTCTCCCCCCTCTCTCTCATATATATATATATATATATATATATATATATATATATATATAATGAAAAACAAACCACTTTAAGGTACCATTACGATAATTTATTTCACCTAAATCCTTTTTTAAGGATTCAGGATCATCAGGTAAAACTTCCAACAACGAATTGAGAGGAATCGTTGTTGGAAGTTTTACCTGATGATCCCGAATCCTTAAAAAAGGATTTAGGTGAAATAAATTATCGTAACGGTACCTTAAAGTGGTTTGTTTTTCATTACATATTAGCTCTGTCCTAACATTGATCTCTCAGGATTTCATCCTCTTTGGATTTACCAATTCGGTTTACCAAGTTCCTTATAACTTAACTATATATATATATATATATATATATATATATATATATATATATATATATATATATATATGTGTGTGTGTGTGTGTGTATGTATGTATGTATATACAAGTACTGGGTTAGTACCGATGGAATAAAATTCCGATAATCAAAAACACTATTCTTAAAAGAGTGTTCAGTACTGAGATGAGCAAATAATATTTATCCAAAATTATAACATATGCATGTTAAAATTTTTGTAATGGTGTTATAACATGCATGTTATGATTTCGAATATATATATATATATATATATATATATATATATATATATATATATATATATATATATATATAAGAAAAGAAAAAGGAAAGAAATACAGAATCCCCGTCGACCAGAACAAGAAAATTAAGTTAATAATTTATTACAAAAAATAAAATTAAAACAGCTAACTTTATTCATCAGCAATGACAATTCACTTACAAAGATCTAAATTGCAGAAAAAATAATATTATTTATGAACTTACATGCTCCTAAGAAACTGCGTTCCTGATCAAACCAAATTGATGAATAATTATATTGGACAAAGCAATAACTGCCTATCAATAAGACTGACATTACATCTCCCAGACAATAGCACAATTAGGAACCAAACGCATACAGAAACCTACTAAACTTCGCCCGTGGAAAATAAAACCGTAATAGCCCCATCCCTATGTAAAAAAGCTAAAAATAATGGTAACATTAATAATAAAAAAAGAAAAAGCCAACACTCAATAATATTAACTATAAACACGGTAACAATACGCTGACCATGTTTGGAAATTAAAAATACATTCCCAACACTATAGATAAACATATAAAAATCTACAGATTCAATTAAAAACAACATCCTTAATAATGATTAATAGAATAATCGAAAGCGCCCGGATATATAGAAGATTTGAACAGTCTTTACACACTTTATGCCCAGAAAAGAAAACAAAAAATTGAATAAAAAGCTTAATCACAATACCTGGTCAGTCGTCTTTAATGAAACATATATAAATATATATATATATATAAGTGAGATAAATTAGGAGGATTTCAGATAATTATAATTAATTCATCGACTCCTATATTTACATATATATATATATATATATATATATATATATATATATATATATATATATATATATATATATATATATATATATATATATATATATATATATATTACTTAAACGTTATTTTTAGTGGATAGTCGTATTTGAATAGACGCTCCGTTTATTTATTTGTTTTCGTCTACCGGCCTGAATATTCAAGAAATCTTATTAGAGAAAAATATGCACCCACGGTCAGGATTCGAACCTACATTTCCCTAGGGAAAACCGCCATTTGAACTAACGGGCTTTGACCTCGCGGCTACAGAATGCAAACAAAGCTGATTACTGCCTTTATACACAAATTTTCCCCTGACTCTTGAAATAGACATATCTACTCAGTTTCATATCTTAACGTTAACCATACTATTTGTAAAGAAAAAGGACGTATTTTATATTTATTAATCCGATAGATTTTTCTTACTTAAATATTATTTTTAGTGGATACTCGTATTTGAGTAGATGCTCCGTTTATTTATTAAATAGTATATTTATTTGTTTTCCCCTATCGGCCTGAATATTCGATAAATCTTATAAAGGAAAAATATACGCTCTCAGACAGGATTCGAATCTGCATTCCCCTATGGTACGGCCTAGAGAAGCACAACTGAGAATTGCCATGTCTGACCGTCTGTGCACGACTGTTCCGCGTCTGGCAGCGTGAATGTTTACCCAGTTTGATGTACGACAATTTTCACCCTCGCTCCTGGTTGTGCTAGCAGGCTCTCGCAATCCTCAAGCTCAGTATGAGGACAGCCTCAGTACAGCACACTTTCCCCCGAGTTAGCTGTTGTCTTTGAAATTTTTCTTCAAAACACCTCCAAAATGTCTACCAAGAAGAAATTGGCTTTGTCTACCTACCAAGAAAGAAAGAAAGGATATTGATCTCAAAACAAAAATAATGGTGATTCGGACAAAGATCGCCATGTTTGCAAAAATTTTTAACCAAAATGTCGTAGGTTCTAAAAAGGTTCTAAAACTCCTTTGATCTTTTCCTATTAAAAATAAAGATTTTGACGATAAAACTTTGTTTTCATTAAGTTCTGGTTATTTCTTTATCATGTGTATTCATTTTATATACAGGATGATTAAAAAGTAACTCCATATTTTATGTATGAGTGGCTAGCCAGCCAAGAGTTCTGAATTAACACCTTGTGACTTTTTTCTTTCGGGTTAGTTAAAGGAGTAAGTAAACTATATCAAACAAAAACTTTGGAAGAACTTGGAAAGGCGAATGCAAGAAGTTATGTCCTCTAGACCACAGGAGTTCCTGGTGAATTCAGTTGACGCGATTTCTGTGCGGCTCGAGAAGCTGCTAGTGAAATCTATTGTCCATATCGAATTCTAAATGAAAGCTCATGCTAAACGATTTCCTCTCATCGAAATTTCTTGTAAAAATTATAGTTAATAAATAAATTATAAGTATTTTAAAATGTGGTGTGACTTTTCAATCACACAGTAGATAGATAGATAGATAGATAGATAGATAGATAGATAGATAGATATTAATGGTCTAGATAGATAGATAGATATAAATTTCCAGGTAGAGCTCAATGTCCAGGACAGAGCAAGAATATAAAAGGCTCAAACACTAATATTCCATGGTTATAATTTAATTATATTTTATTGCATTGGAATCGTAATCACGATCCAATTCATCAGAGCTACAAATAAAAAAACAACTTTTTTTTAATGTTTGAGCCTTTATATATACAGTGGGTAGCAAAAGTATTTAACACATTGGTTTTTCTTACATATCTCAAAAAATAACAGATCAATTTCAACGGAACTTATAGAAAATATTTAAACTAACATTGTAGATCAATACATAGAAGGAAAATTTAAAACCACTGTTTTGATAAACATTTATTAACAATAAATAAGATAACCCATATGCAAAAGTATTTAACACCAATGCAAATATTATGCTAGAAGAGACGTGTCGTCATGATTCCTATCCATATTGATATGATGTGATATGTCGACCAATGACAGCACTGCACGTCACTCAATTGGCTATTGGATAACAGCTCTGAGACACTGCAGCCATTCTGTTGTCACTACTGCAAGAAAATGGTGAAAACAAAAGAATTGTCGAACGACATGCGTAAGATCATAAAGAATCACAAAGATGGTAAGGGATATAGAAAAATCGCTCAAGATTTGAATTTCCTTGTGAGTACAGTTGGTGCTGTTGTTCGAAAATGGAAAAAATTCGATACTATTGAAAACATTCAAAGGAGTGGTCGTCTCCGTATCTTAAATGAGGCTAATGAATGATACATTTCCCGTACTGTGAAGGAAAATCCATTTTCAACTCGTCGATAAATTCAGAATGATTTGAAAAATGCAGGAATTGAAGTTAGTAAAGATACAATTAAAAGATCACTGAATCATGCAGGTTTCACTTCAAGATCACCGAGAAAGACTCCATTACTGAAACGCCGACATGTACAAGCCCGTTTCAATTTTGTAAAGAAATAGGAAATTGAATCCAAGGATTTCTGGGAGAAAGTAATTTGGTCAGACGAAACGAAAATTGAGATTTACGGACGAAACATGCGCACTCATGTATGGAGGAAAAAAGGAGCAGAATACGAGCCAGCAAATACCATCCCTACAGTCAAATATGGGGGTGGAAATATTATGATGTTGGGTTGTTTTTCCTCAAATGGAGTAGAAAAAATGAAAATCATCGATGGAACAATGAATGCTGCAAAATACACTGAAATTTTGTCAACTCAACTCTTGAACAGTGCCACATCTTTGGGACATGGTCGTTATTTTGTATTTCAGCAAGACAATGACCCGAAGCATACTGCTAAAACAACTAAGAATTGGTTTAATAATAATGACATTAATGCCCTGGAAGCCAGTCACCGGATTTAAATCCAATCGAAAATTTGTGGAAACTATTGAAGCTACGAGTTCATAAAAGAAATCTATCGAATTTAAACAAATTGAAGAAAATTTGTGAAGAAGAATGGGTCAAAATACCAACAAGTACCTACAAGAAAATAGTTGAAGATTATGGGAAACGACTGGAGGCTTTGAAGCAGAACAGAGGCTACTGTACTAAATATTAGTAAAGTGTGTTAAATACTTTTGCATATGGGTTATTTTATTTATTGTTAATAAATGTTTCTCAAAACAGTGGTTTTAAATTTTCCTTCTATGTTTTGATCAACAATGTTCGTTTAAATATTTCCTATAAGTTTCGTTGAAATTGATCTGTTATTTTTTGAGATATGTAAGAAAAAACAATGTGTTAAATACTTTTGCTACCCACAATATATATATATATATATATATATATATATATATATATATATATATATATATATATATATATTAGGTTGGTGCAAAAATAATTTCGTTTTCTAACATATGTTACTATGTGAGAAAACGAAATTATTTTTTGCACCAACCTAATATATATATATATTCGTGAAATCTTATTAGAGAAAAATATGCCGGAGAGTGTAAGTTTTAGTTTAGCTAAAGTGCTAAACTATTTTTTTTTAATTAGATAAAATAAATAATATTTGAGAAAAAAAATTTATAAAATATTATATTAATTATTTAACTAAAGTAATTATTTAAATATATAAGCCAATTTTATTTATCTTCATTTATACGCGTTCTTTGAAGAAAAAAAAAGAAACTTTTGAAAGTACTTTCTTTTGTAGAAAGAAAACAGTCTAAGGTTTGAAACAGAAAACTAGATACGCGCAAAATATTTTTACAAAATGAGCAACGTAACCTACCTTCATTGTCTACATTGGAATGCAGTAACAATTATTTGTCCTTGTCTTACCACGCACACCTCACCAGCTCTGTCTGATTGAATGGCAACTTCGTTGGTTTGGGATTCCTGCACAGCATTCGTATTTTACACCCACATTCGACTTTGCTTTTGAAGGAAAAAAATAATCGTTACGTGCAAAATTAGGTAAAAATCATTACAAAAGTGTGTACGAAAAAGACAAAACAAACATTATATAATGAATAACCCAAATAATTCAATGGAGGTAAATTCAGGCGGCAGCGAATGTCATGTCACTAGAAATATGCGAGTCTATCGGCCATATCACTTTATAACACCGGTTCCTGTACGATCATCGAAGTTAAGCAACGACAAGTGGACCTAGTCAATAACTAGGTTGGTAACCGCTTCAGAATACCGGGTTCTGTAAGCTTCGACGTATGAGTGATCTGAAAAGCTTACGACCATTACATGTTGAAACTGTGGCTCACCAAAGTTAAGCAACGTCGAGCCTGGTCAGTACCTAGATGGGTGACCACTTGCGAATACTGGCTGCTGTAAACTTTGATGTGTGGATAATCTAAAGGGCTTAGAGCCATTACGTGTTGAAACACTGATTCTCGTATGCTCACTGAGGTTAAGCAATGTTGAGCCTATTCAGTACCTAGATGGGTGATTGCTTGAGAATTCCAAATGATGTAACTTTGGATGTGCGGGTGGTCTAAAGAGCTTACGGCCATATCATGTTAGACACGGGTTTCATGACAATCACGGAAGTTAAGAAATGTCGAGCCTGGTTAGAACTTAGATGGGCGACCGCTTGAGAATACCAGGTGTTGTAAGCTTCGATGTGCAGATGGTCTAAAGGGTTAATGGCCATTACATGTTGAAACGCACGCTCACCGAAGTTAAGCAACAGCAAGCCCGGTCATTACTTAGATGGGTGGCCGCTTGAAAATATCAGATTCTGTAAGCTGCGAAGTGCGGGTGGTCTAAGCGGCTAACGGCCATTACATGTTGAAACGCCGGTGCCCTTATGATCACTGAAGTTAAGCAACGCCGAGCTTGGATGGGTGACCGCTTGAGAATAGCAGCTACTGTAAGTTTGAATGTGCAGGTGGTGCCGAGGTTAACGGTTTGGAATTGTAAGTCGGAAAACCGAGTTTCAATCCCAGTCAGGTTCGTTATCACTTTTAAAAAATCATTTCAACCCAAGCAAGGCTCTGACGTAGAAGCCCTGCCGGCTACAGCTCTGCCCTGTCTCTCCGGTGGTTCTGGCCGAAAAGTAAACCACCCGGTCATCCCCCGGTGAACTGAAGGGACCACCACTATCCGAAACCTTGTGAATTTTTGATCCGAACAGCAGTACTTCGATCCCTCAGAACGATCCGGAGGTAGGATGGCTCCACGCTGAAAGAAATCGCTATTTGTGCGGAAAGGTTCTTGTCGTAACCGCAAGGGCACAAAGAAAGAAAAAATATAAGCAACACTTTCGGTTCCTGTACAAAGAGCCCTTTAATGCTACTGTTTTTATATCACTACCAACGAAATTGCACAAATACAAACTGTCTTAACGTGATTCACTCGTTTGAGTCGGAACGTCACAGAGAGAGAAAGACACAATTATGCCGGTCGAAATTCGGCTGTACTAAGGGAGATAAGTTGTGGTTCTTTTTCCGCCACCTCCGATATATCAGTCAGCTTTTTTCAGCTTTGTTGACGAAGTTACCAGGATTTGCACGGGTTCGATTTCTATCTTTGGGTAAGATTCGGACTTTTTGACGCATGCAACCAACTGGCCAGATCAGCAAAACCCACTAAGCCGTTTCCGCCGCGTTTTCCTTCGCGTTCTCTGATCTGCGATCTTTGATCTGAAGTTCCTGATCTGCGATCTCTCTCTCTCTCTCCTCTCCCTCTCTCCCTCTCTCTCTCTCTCTCTGCCGCGTCTGCCGTTTCTCTCGCGTTCCGACGCGTTCTCCGATCCTATCCGATCTGATCTCCGATCTCATCTGCCCAACTCAAGCGTGCAGTCCGCTTATATAGAGAGAGGCGGAGCTAAACAGTTTTTCGACACCGCCCACGAATTTTGATATGCAAATCGCCTGGATCACCATGTGTTTCCCGCCGGATCTCCGAAGCACCGCGGGAACCCAATTTTCAAGAGGTACTATAATCGGATTCGAAACCCCTGCTGGGTTTTCCGCAGACAACGCCCACTTAAGCCCGGCGAAAAGCACTTATCTCGTCTGAAGGCTCTGGCTGGATTTCGCCCGGCAGACCACCCAAAATCCAATTCACCATTTATCACAAGCTTTACCTAACGAACCCGTCCATTAATTACTCTAGAATTAATTCACCTAGTTAATTAATAATTCAATCCCAGAAACAACTAAGTAAAAAGAAAAACTTATTTCTGGAATTACTCCGGAATCCCTTCTACCCTACTAATTAGTACCTTCTTCCCAATTCTTTAGAGCCGTTGATTAATAAACCCACCTGGTTGGGGGTCTCTCTCTCTCTCTCTCTCTCTCTCTCTCTCTCTCTCTCTCTCTCTCTCTCTCTCTCTCTCTCTCTCTCTCTCTCTCTCTCTCTCTCTCTCTCTCTCTCTCTCTCTCTCTCTCTCTCTCTCTCTCTCTCTCTCTCTCTCTCTCTCTCTCTTCTCTCTCTCTCTCTCTCTCTCTCTCTCTCTCTCTCTCTCTCTCTCTCTCTCTCTCTCTCTCTCTCTCTCTCTCTCTCTCTCTCTCTCTCTCTCTCTCTCTCTCTCTCTCTCTCTCTCTCTCTCTCTCTCTCTCTCTCTCTCTCTCTCTCTCTCTCTCTCTCTCTCTCTCTCTCTCTCTCTCTCTCTCTCTCTCTCTCTCTCTCTCTCTCTCTCTCTTCTCTCTCTCTCTCTCTCTCTCTCTCTCTCTCTCTCTCTCTCTCTCTCTCTCTCTCTCTCTCTCTCTCTCTCTCTCTCTCTCTCTCTCTCTCTCTCTCTCTCTCTCTCTCTCTCTCTCTCTCCTCTCTCTCTCTCTCTCTCTCTCTGTGTGTGTGTGTTACAAGGCGAGAAGGAACCGAAAACCCAGCCCTAAGCAGGAAACAAAGGATAAACCTCTGCATTTAAAGGATTTTACTAGGCTAGGCTTATTACTCTTAACATCCATCAAAAGACCATCACTCCTACCACTGTCTTATTCTTTTATGTAAAGTGTCCCTTCAGAATATAGTCGATCATGGCTCTCCACAACTTCCTATTTTTCGTAGCTCTAATGTATGTCTTCTTATTATCCCTCGTATTCACTAATTCACTAATCAGCCATCCATTTCCAGAAACGTGTTAAGTCGAGTGCTCGATTATTTCCCCTGTCCTTCTTACCCTCAGTACATACGGTGTCAAACTCTCCAAGCTTCCTTTCCTCGTTATGAGTCCCATAAATTTCAACTGTTTCTTTCTGTTCCTAATTATATGTGCCCTTTCTGTTTTCAATCTCCTTAAAACTTCCTCGTTGCCCACATGACATTTTCAACATGCTTCTGTGAAACCACATATCTATTGTCTGAAGTCTTTTCTTCGTCTCTGAAGATATTGTACAGAATTCACTGTCAAACAGGAAGATTGATATTGCATAGCAATTCAGCACTTTTTTTCGTTTGGTATTTCTTAATATTCGTATTATTTATTTATTTATTTATTTTTATTTTATTTTTTGTTTTTGTTTTTGTTTTTTTTTTTTGTTTTTTGTTTTTTTGGAGACATCGATTGCAATTCCAAAGTGCGTTTAGATTCCGACGGTCACATTTTTGTCGTCAGTTAAAAAGACATTCCTGATAAATTTCTGGACTGACTTTTCATTCTGATATTTCCAGTCCGTAGCAAGCAGTTTGGCTCTTCCTCTTGTCAACAACTACACATTCTGTCTTCTTACAATTAAAATACCAGGCACTGTAAGCTTGGATGTGCGGTTGGTGTAATGGATAATGGCTCGGAATTGTTAATCAGAGTGCCGAGTTCAAATTCAACATGGTGTCATTTACGTGCCATCCAGTAATTAATCCTGGTAGGACTTCTAGTACTCCCAGGATCGCCAAAATTTAAATGCAACGCCAATCGCCACCTTCTGTCTTCTTGTACCCTGTTCCTTTTTGTCCTTTCGTCTCACTAATGTAGATTTTGTTTCTTTATTATTTATGTTGTTAGCAGTGAGTTATTTCGTTTTCCCTAAGACCGTTTTGCTCCACATTTTATAAATCATAGCCGATCGGACCCAGAATTTTCACCAATCGTGATGAGAGGAGGTTCCCTCAGTGTGGCCCCGTGACTCGGGCGCCTGTTGGTACTTAAACTCGACCCAGACCTCAAATGGAACTCGTACATATGAGTCAACGCTAAAGACACTGGGAAATGGTGGATTCCCTGTATCACTTCAGCAATTACCTCATTTCTCACGCTATCCTCTACTTTTACAAGAGACGAAGGAAAGACTTTAGGCAGTAGATTTGTGGCTTTAAAGAAGGATGCTGAAATGGAGTACATTTGCCATATATGGGCAGGAGCTGCCCAATCTTCACTTCCCAGTCTCAATAGATAGAGTCCTAAATCATCTCCGCGTCCTTGTACTCGAGGAAATATTTTCCATTCTGCAATCCCTTTCTCACGGACGAAACGTCTGAAGCCCCTCGTTGCTCTATCAGTATTTCCATGGTGAGTGTTCAAATGAACTATACTCAAAACTTCAAGGCTAAAACCCGCCTTGCCACGCACATTGTAGCGAACGAACCTCATTCCCTTCGCATTCCCCTGGCGAGATGTAAGTTCCACTCAAACAGCTTCTTCCCACGAACGGACTCGCAAGTGGTTGTTTCTCCGATCACTATAATCTTAACCAGTTCAAATCTATGGTTAACTGTTATCTTCCACATATAACTTCGCCTCTTACTCCGTCACCCTTTACTTCGAGTGACCCTTGGGTCTTTTACAGAGTGAACACCACTGTAAAAAAAAAATTATTTTTCAGCGTCTGTAATCGTTCCTTTAAAAAATAATTCGTTTTTGATGCGTTTAAGCAGAAAATCGATCACAGAAAACTTAGTGCAATAAATCTTTTCCTCCTTAAATCGTGATGCTCTCAAAGTCATTGTGATTACCGTATCCAAGTATGTGGATCATATGAGACATGTGGAGCATCTTTGAGATGTGCAGTGTCGTGTTATTTTTAATCAGCATTTCGAGTTCATTAAGAACTGCAAAATCTGCCGGAACCTTCTCGGACTTCCACATGAGCATTTCGACTTCTGAAACTAGCGAACCAATTACGGACAATTCTCTCAACGATGGCACCATCTCCATAAATGGCACATATCTTTTTGCTATTTATACAGATTTTTTCCATTCCGAAAACAAAAATAGCGTCAAACAGTCTGGTACATAGATATAAGGATTTCATCTCTATGTCATGCTGTTCATATCTATCTACCTATCTATCTCTACTAATTTACTCTTTCTCTCTCTCTCTCTCTCTCTCTCTCTCTCTCTATATATATATATATATATATATATATATATATATATATAATAATGGACTCTCCCGTCGGTTTCGTCGTATGAGGATCTGACAGCTTAGTTAATTCAGTTATGAAATTTTGTGCGATAATCTTAAGTGGCATTTAAGACCCGCTAGTGATTTACAAAGGAGGCCAAATATGGAGCAAGTGTGAGGATTGTGAGATGAGATCACTGTTAGATTGGCTGACCTTTTAGATCTTGCTCTCGGTTCTTGAAGATGATTCAGACAAGCAGATTGAAAATTGCTGAGTCCACTAAAACACGCTGATCTCCATTCTACCCGCTCCAAGGCTAAGCGCTCAAGGGTGCTATGTGATATATTGACTGCTGATAAGTTGCTTTTCAGATTGTCTTTGTATCTTAGCTATGGGCGTCCTACATTCCTGTAGCCCTGATCTAACTGGCTGTACATTACATCTTGGGTATCCTGTCATCAGACATTCTCATATATATATATATATATATATATATATATATATATATATATATATATATATATGTTTATATATATTTCCGACTATGTATTTTTGACTGTTCGTATCTATCTATCTATCTATCTATCTATCTATGTCCACTTCTAATCTATCTATCTATCTATCTATCTATCTATGTCCACTTCTAATCTATCTATCTATCTATCTATCTATCTATCTATCTATCTATCTATGTCCACTTCTAATCTATCTATCTATCTATCTATCTATCTATCTATCTATCTATGTCTACTTCTAATCTATCTATCTATCTATCTATGTCCACTTCTAATCTATCTATCTATCTATCTCATTTTATATTTAAATAGTATTCGTTATTAGCCAGTTCCTCTAAAGTTGTTTACGCGGCCTAGTTTAGACCACAAATATACACCACCCAGTGTGTATCGAACTCATTATCATACTAATAATGATCTGTTAAGCATCTAGCAGAGGTGGATGTTCTAAATAGTGACAAAGCTTAACATAGTATGGTGCATGGACATAGGGAAGTATTATGATTATAAGACTGATGCGTTTATCTCTCAACTGAAGAGGGCAACAGCCAAAATCCTATTTCTTTTATTTGAACTTGAAATACATATCTATCTCAGCCACCACGGATGTCCCAAATTAGTTTCTATATAAGCGGTAGTGCAGTCATTGTTTCTTTTTAGTTCTCTCTCTCTCTCTCTCTCTCTCTCTCTCTCTCTCTCTCTCTCTCTCTCTCAATCACACGCATGAGTATTCAGAAAATTAAAATGGTTGCCATTTCTTTTGTCTAAATTGTCAGCTGTATTTTATGCCCTAATAACAAACAGCAATGCAACGAACACAATGGAATACAAATCTACGTGTCTATGTTCCTTGACGTAATGCCGACAAACATTCATTCAATACATAGAAGTGCGTTCCTAGTCGCATCGATGCAAGTAGTCCGTTTTTTGACAATCAGCAAAAAAATAAATGTTAGCGTTTACATACACTATTTCTTTATTCATAATCATTATTATTATTGTTGTTAGTAGTAGTAGTAGTAGTAGTAGTAGTAGTAGTAGTATTAGTATTATTATTTTCTTTGATTTCTGTTGTATAAACATTTCCATCCGGTACCAACCAAGTCAGAAATGACTTCATGACATCTTTGACTGATATTTTTTGTAAAAAAAATAAATAAGCAGAATAAAGCTCTTTGTAATGTGTGAGCTGTACTTGTAAGCTCAATTTTTGGTATTATTATTATTATCATTATTATTATTATTATTATCATTATTATTATTATTATTATTATTATTATTATTATTATTATTTTCATTTGTGTGTGTTATGTTTCCTGCTTTGTATTCTGTCCGGGTCTTGTAAGAGAATTGTCACTTAATTGATAGCACTTCTCTTAGGACATAGGATGTTCCTTGTAGGGCGATCTTCTGGGCAACTTGTGTGTTGATGTTACCTGGGACACTGTTAGTTAAATTGTCCATTCCTTTTGTCACAAGTCCCAGTGCCCCAAATACTACTGGTACAGTCACAGTCTTCATTTCCCATATCCTGTTAATCTCGACCACCAAGTCCTTGTATTTGGACAATTTATCGATCATTTTCATGGAGGCGTTTCTCTCAGATGCTACTGCTATGTTAATAAGCATACACTTCCTGAATATCTTGTCTTTTATGATAATATCAGATCTGTTGGCTTTATTTCCTTATCAGTTTGAATCGGCATTTCCCAGACGATAGTTACATCGTTATTTTGGATAACTATGTCTGGTTTGTGCTCATACCATCTCTCAGTGGTTTCGATTTTGTATTTCCTGCATATTTCCTTGTGCTCATATGTCGCTACCTTGTTATATCTGTGGGTATATTCATTTATTGACAGTTCCAGATATCCTGAGATAATATAGTCGACAGTTTCATAAACACGCCAACAAAGTGATTTATCCGCGATGACGCCCAGTCTGATAAAAGAATACGTAGGTGAATTCTTCTTATTATTATTATTTAGTTGTCGTTATTATTATTATTATTATTATTATTATTTGCTTTTATTTCTGTTGTATACATGTTTCCTTCCGGGTCCCAATCCAAAGTCAGAAATGGCTTCATGACACCTTCCTCTGATCATTTTTGTAATAAATAAATAAAGCTCTTCGTAATGCATAAGCTGTACTTTGTGTACTTTTTTATTTTTATTATTTTTATTTTATTTCCTTTGATTTCTGGTGTATATTCATTTCTTTCCGGGTCCCAGCCAGAGACCTAAGGACAGAAATGGTATCATGACATTTTCCAATGAACATTTTTTTGAGTAAATTTTTTTCCTCGAAAAATGTTGTGGAAAATGTCATGATAGCATTTCTGTCTTTAGTTCTAAGATCACACATATTTTACACAGATAAAGACCTTCGTAAGGTACTGGTGAGTACAATGCTTTGTATTTCTTTAAGGTATGGGCTGCCAGGAACCTTTTTAAGGAGTCTATTGGAATCTTTTTCCAATCAATCCGAGGACTCCAACTACAATAGGAATTACTGATATCCTCATGTGCCACATTTCCACATCAAGATTCTTGTATTTGGATAGTTTTTTGAAGATCTTCAACGATACATTACAGACTTCAGGGACTGCCATCTCAATAAGAAGGCACATTTTGTCTTTGAGGTCTCTGATCATGATGTCTGGGCGATTAGCGTTGACTATTCTGTGTATTTTAAAGTGCAATAAAATTCTTACAGGTCTTATCGCCGTAACCGGGTCTGGGTGGTGTTCATACCAATTTCTTTCACATCCTTTCCGTATAAGTTGCAAATTTTCCAATGCAGATATTGGCCCCACTTTGTCATGCCAGATTTTATCTTTAGTGGGTGCCAATACCGTGCAACCTGATAAAAGATGGTCAAAAGTTTCTGGGTATTTATTTGAACTCACATAATTGCTAACACCCAGTCTGATAAGGGTATACCAGGCACATGCATCACAGCCAAATGTGTGTGATATAGTGATAGATTTTGATAAAAGCAGTGTATAGACATTCAGGTGAAACCCAGTTAGAAATACCTTCAGGTCAGATAACCCCGTCTATTTAATCTCCAATTGAGTATGTTTTGAAATATCTACATGTGACACCCAAGTCACCTTGGTTGCCTCATCCTTTGAACTTAATGAAAAATCCTCTTGGCACCTAGCCATAATTCTTGCTCACTACAACCACATATGAGCAGAAATGCACAGTACGTCAATCCCAAGGGGACCTGCCCAATTGATTAGAGTCAGGAAACTGACATCCAAATCAGTGATATCAAACAGAATATTTACTGAAGGCCATCTTAATTCACCAAGATTAAACATGAACATTGAACCACAGGATTTTTTTTAGCTCTTCATGGGTGAAAAGTTAGTTGTGTGTTGTCAGTTGTGATGTGAGTTCTTTACACTTACAGTTTTGATATTTCAAAATTTTTGAACCTTGGAATTATGACCTCAGATTTTTTTAATCTCGAACTCTATTGCTACTTAGGCGTTAACATGTTCAAGGGGACCCTACCCAATTGATTAGGGTCAGGAAACTGACGTCCAAATCAGTGGTATCAAACAGAATATCCATCATGAAACCAATGCGATAAGTGTATACGAGGTACATGCAACACAGCCAAATGCGAGCAATATACAGGCTTTGATAAAAAGCAGCGCATAAAGATAAAAATACATTTAGATCGGGTAACCAAGTCATCTCAGGCGATGTTCAATTAAGGTCGTTCCCAAGTCGCTATAGGTGCCTCATCATTCAGACTTTGAAAAAAAAAAAAAAATTCGACAATTGGACGTGGCGCTGCTCATGAACAAAAATGCAATTATTATTATTATTATTATTATTATTATTATTATGAAAGAGAAGAAATCATTTTAACTTCCAAAACGTCTCTGAACACGTGACTATAATCCACCAATCAGAAAATAGGAAGAATATAGGCAATAACTACGAACAAATGGACATAATTGCCTCTCCCCATCTCTCTCAACCCGCTCTCTTTTTTCTCTTTTCATTTAACCCAAACTCTTTATTTATTGGGTCTTCCTTTCCACTCCCTCCCTCCTTTCTATTGACATTTTATTCAGACACACACATATTTTGCATATAAAGCCAAGTAAAGAAAGACGCGTCTACATATAAGTACACACACTAACACAAGTCTTTTCTTTACATATACATATACAAAAACTAAAGTTTTCAAACACATTCCACTTTCTCTTTCACCTATCTATCTATCTATCTATCTATCTCACCCACACATGTAGAGAGAGGAAGATCCACTCATCCCTGACACACTTGGACAAAGAAAGTAAACATTGAACAGTGGAGGGATAGGGGTAAAAATATTTTTATATGGATATATTTGCTGAGAGAAGCAAGTTTCCATGCATTCACATTGTCGTTGCAGGCACACACAGTGGTGCTGGTACTTCACAGTCTTCCTATCTCAACAAGCACGACACACAGTTTGATAACTTATATATAACTATATAAACAGATATGCATACATACATCTAGAAGAGCTTCCACGTTTTAAAATCGTCCCTTAACGGAGTTGGTTCGCTTCAAGATCATTGATGCAGTTTTCGAAAAGCCATATCAGTCTTTCTCTGTGATTCGACCTGACAAACTTCATCATTGTAGTTCAGGTAAGTGCTTCTGTTTTCTTATATATCGGCGGTATCCAAACTTTTCAATGCAAGGATTACGTTGTAATTTTTAAACATTTTTCGGAGGATAAGAAAAAGATATTTTATAAATAAAAGAAAAAACAAATGAATGAATAAGACATGTGAATATTTTTTTGTTTTGTAAACAGCACGAATGGTTAAGAACAAAAAGGGAAATGTAGAAATTATTATATAAGAAGATAAAATGCCGTACTTACATGAGACGCCACTTAGAATGAGTTAAATAACAATGCCAAGCGTTAGAATAAGCTTCAAGACATTCAGTTACTTAATTCAAGATGGGAAACGCAGGCAATGCATTTAGATATTAATATTTGCTTGGGAATAAATAAAACTGGCTGACCAGAAGTGACCCGCAGGCCGTAGTTATTTTTCGAGGACACCCGTCGTATATGAGAAGACACGGTGGAGTAATGGATAGCGGCTTGG
Source organism: Acanthosepion lycidas (assembly GCA_963932145.1). Classification (NCBI taxonomy): domain Eukaryota; kingdom Metazoa; phylum Mollusca; class Cephalopoda; order Sepiida; family Sepiidae; genus Acanthosepion; species Acanthosepion lycidas. The sequence continues at coordinate 38,281,366 of OZ010578.1, read as the reverse complement.
ATTGAGGAATTACATTCACTAACGTGCCAATACAGTTGGGAAAGATATGAATCCTTTTCTCCTTCCAGCTATGGGTAATAGCAGGACAGACTGGGTTCTATAGCCTTGGATGGCAACTGGTCTAGAAGAAGGACAACTCTGAATTCAAAACCTGCGGAGGGTCCTTGGGGGACATTGTGGCACGTAGTGCACCATTCTCTGTATTCGGCCCTTCAAAAAATGTGGATGATTCTGATCAAAACCTTCATCACTATAATCAAATCATATGTGCCGGATCCTGGCTGTCAGTTCCTAGGAACTAAGCTGATTTATACTCATACGCTAAATGCGACGGAAGAGTCGAAGATAGATAGATAGATAGATAGATAGATAGATAGATAGATAGATAGATAAAAGGTGTTTCATTAAGACGGAACAAAGTCAGCAGAAAATAAATCAGTGTTATTGGTGAACATTTATTTATTTCTCTATTTCTCTATTTGATCTTGTTATTTAAGTCATGGCAATGTGTGAAAAATAATATCGCTCTAATAGCAGCACACCTCCACTCGAGGGTCAAAATTTTTGATGACGTCTCTGCGTAGTTGCTCCTCGATCTCACCAACATGCTTTATTATTTAATTTTTCAACTGTTGAACTGCGGTTGGCTTGGTGACATATACCTTACTTTTGAGATGGCCCCAAAGGAAGAAATCTAAAGGCGTCAAGTTGCACAATTGTGGTGGTCAATTGACTTCACTGTTTCAAGAGATGATTCGATCTCATTGCATTTCTGTTTGAGCGTCCATTTTCGTAATTGGCTTCGATAACACACGTTGGTTTATTGTTAATCTTTCCAAGGTTGAAATTTCCAAAGACCATAGTTGTTAAATCTGAAAGAAAATGAAAAAAAATAACATGAAACGGAAGAGTCGAATATATATATATATATATATATATATATATATATATATATATATATATATTACAGCACCTGGTATTCTAAAGTCACCCATTCCATTGTGTATTCCTTTAAAAAATATGCAGTGCATTTCTATGAAAAAAATGCAGTGTATTTCTAGAAAAAATATGCAGTGTATTTCTAGAAAAAATATGCAGTGTATCTATAAAAATAGGCAGTGGATTTCTATAAAAAAAAGTATGCAATGCATTTTTATGAAGAATATCCAGTGTATATCTATGAAAAATATGCAGTGTATCTATAAAAATATGCAGTGTATTACTATGAAGAATGTGCTTTGTATCTATAAAAATATGCAGTATATTTCAATGAAATATACGCAGTGTATTCCTATTTTAAAATATGCAGTGTATTTCTAAAATAATTAGCACTGTATTTTTATTCAAAAATATGCTGTGTATTTCTTAAGGAAATATGCAGTGTTTTTATATTTTAAATTATGCAGTGTAATTCTATGCAAAATAATGTTGGCCATTTCTATTTAAAAGTGTACAGAGTATTTCTTAAAATATTCACTGTATTTCTATAAAATTATGCAGCGTATTCTTTAAAAATATAGAATGTATTTTATTTAAAAAATTAGACATTCATGATGCATTTTTACGTTGGCTATTGAATTAATTTAATAGTAATCATTTATTAGCAACATAAAAATTTTCTCTTTCTTTCTCTGTCTCTCTCCTCTCTCTCTCTCTCTCTCTCTCTCTCTCTCTCTCTATATATATATATATATATATATATATATATATATACATATATATATATATATATATATGTATATAGTCTAATATATATATATATATATATATATATATATATATTGTCATCCACAAACAGACTGTTTTGCTGTATCATAGCTCATCTGTGTCTAGACATCCGATTGCCTCAATCCAGGATCGAAACCCGACTAATGCCAAATTTTTCCCCTATGCTATCGGCTCCCGGCAGAGAGGAAGGTGAATTTTTACGTATTTATTTTTGAATTAGCACGCCAGTGACTCAGAGTGCTCGATTCATAGAAGAGCTTTGTATTATCAACAGTAGCAGTCGCTGTTTACAAATTCGCGCTTTCCCTCTAAATTGCTCGACCGAAGTTTATTTTTTTAGGGGGCGTATATATTGTCATCCACACTTTTTTTTCTTTTTGTTTTAGTTGTTGTGTTTCTATGTATTAGATTTCTGGTCATTTTTTGCGTTTTTTTTTTTATATTTTTTTTTTTTATTTTTATTTTTTTTTGTTACTTTAGCTTCTCTAGAATAGTGTAATGGCTTTTTTAGATTAATAAAATTTATAACATTGACTGTTTTTTTTATGTTAGTCTAATTTGAATATCAAATATGTAGTTAGGGAAATTATTGTTAATTAATGTTTGTTTTATGTTTTGGGGTTCGTAAATAAATATTGTGCGTGTAGAGGACATTAAATTTGCTTTATTTGTTAAATTATTCTTGATGGCAATTTGTAATTTTGGGTGAGCATTCACTGTCTCAGTTGAGTAGGCACGGGCTTAGCTTCTTTGTTATTTTTATAGCTTGAAATTTTAACGCTTTCCTTTATTTGAAATAATGGTGGAAGCTCATCCTTTTAGGTCCTTTCTTTCTATGTGCCGTGTCCTTTCAGGATGTAGGCGATCATGGCTCTCCACCTCCTTCTATCTCTTGCAGCTCTCAAGTTCCTTCCCTCTGCCCCTCCCCCAAGACCACGTTCTGTCATCCACTTGCTTCAGGCCGCTAGGTATGTCATGCGTTATTTTACCTTGTCTCTCTTACCCTCTATTCGACCCGTAAATATCAGGTTCTCCAGGCCTTCCTTCCTCATTATGTGTCCCAGAAACTTCAGCTGCCTTTTCCTTTAGTTAAGTATATGCTTCCTCCTTATTTTCAACTTCTCTAAGACCTCATCGTTGCTCACACGCTCGGTACATGATATCCTTAACCACATCTCCGTCGCGTCGAGTCTCTTCATCTTTGAGGAAATCGTCCAACATTCGCTGCCGTAAAGAAGGACAGATGTCGCGTAACAATTCAGTATTCTTTTCTTTGTTACCAAAGAAATCCTCCTGTCTCGCAATACTCTGCCCAGCTTTTGGAATGCGTCCTTGGCCATTCCAATACGTCTACGGATCTCAGTGTCGCATTTACCGTGCTCTGTCAGACGCTTCCCAGATATTTAAACTTCCGTATCTGCTTGATTCTAGAGTTCCCGACATGCAAATCGCATTTCAGGCTCATCCATTTACTGATGACCATGCATTCTGTTTTCTTGTAGTTTGCGCTTAGTCCCTTCTTCACACTCTCCTTCGCTACCGTCTGTAGAAGATTTTGTAATTTCTTTTCCGTGTCTGTTATTAGTACTGTGTCATCTGTGTATTTTATATTGTTGAGATTGTGGCCGCCAATGCTAAATCCCAGTTCGATTTCCAGTAGGATTTCTAGTTCTCTCAGAATTTCCTCGCTGTACAGGTTGAACATGTCGGGTGATTAGTCGCGTCCTTGCCTTACGCCCCTTTCTAAATTTGTATATTCGCTGAACTCTATGAGCATGCATGCTGTTTGCTGCAAATATATGTATGGATTTTCATGTACGTATCCAGAGTTATAGAAATGTTTTGCTTTTGTTTTTTTATTCTCCAAACACGGTCAGAACATTGGCCGTGTTCATAGTTGATGTTATTGAGTGTTGCCTTTTCTTTTTTTATTATTCATGCTTCCATTATTTATTTATTTTTGTTTACATGTGCATAAAGCTGTTATCCTTCTATTTTCTACAAGTATATTACGGATGGAGTTTGACATGTTTCCGCGTGTATTTAAATGTCCTAATTGAGCTATGGTCAGAGAGGTATAACGTGAGTATTCTTGATAGGCATGCAGTGGTATGTCTAATATAATTGTTCATGAACTTGGTTTGATCAGGAATGCAGTCCCTTAAGAGTTATGTAACTTGATAATAATATTGGTTCTCTGTATTTTAGTGTTATAGTAATTTACGCACGCACGCATGGACTCTCCCAGGAATAAATAAGAGCAGGTACTGCCTTTTGGAGTGTGAAACGCTCGGATATACAGAACATTTGGAGAATTTTTACACACTTTATATCCAGAAAAGAAAACACTTATATGAAGACGAGAAAAATTAATCGCAATCTTCAAGGTATATGACAATTGCGTTCAGGTATGAAACAGAGTCGTCATTCGGTTTTGATCTCAGTGTCCATACTTATATTTATACACGCTCTATCCCTAGTACTGATCACTTTTACCCATAAATATGCCATAAAACTATATATATATATATATATATA
>OZ010578.1:38224600-38274600 GCA_963932145.1 Acanthosepion lycidas | reverse complement strand
AGATCAAAGTTAGCTGGAAAGGAAGAAGCCGGAAGGGAGTTCCACAAGCGAGAAGTGCGAGAAAAGAAACGGTTAGCATAGAACTTACATTGACATGTAGCCAATTCAAGTGTGAATTGATGAGATCTTACCACCAATCTAGTACTGCGGTTTTGTTTAATTTAAAGTATATTCTGTGTTACTTTCAATAACTGAGTGTGATTTCTACAATCTTACTCATATAAAGACGGCTACATATATTGTGTTGGAACAAAGGTTCGTTGCATATTTAAGTGAGTTTAAAAGATAGAATTTATTATTGTACATATATACCATTTTGTTCTATTAAATTTCAGCATCTTTGTGGCGGCTTCATGATTCAATCCTGCCAGTTATTGGCATTTTCTAGGTGATGAACTGGCCTAAGTGGTTTTATATGCTTCCAGAAAATTGAAATTCTTCCCGTAAAGAGAATTTTATAGGCACCGAAAACTCATATGTAGACAGATTTTTGGAGAGATTAACAGTGACTCATTTCGCTTTTTACAGTAGATGTTTCGATTCACATTGTTGTAAGAGGTCCCCTTTTTATCACCTACCAACTTTGATTAAAGTAAATGAATCGTTTTTGATGCGTTTGAGCTGAAAATCGTAAATAGAACTTTAGTTAATGCTTTCCTATTAAATCGTGAGGTACCTAAACTGCGTAGCGATTCACGCATCCAGTTGTTTTCAAATACCTTACAGTGCTTATATGAAATATGTAGAATATCTCTGGCCCGTGTCGTGTGACGTGGATTAGTATTAATTGGAGTTTTGATTTGGTGATCATCAAGAAATGAAGGCCTTCTGGAACGTCCTCGGTCTTCCAGATAAAAATCTCCGCAATTTACGGAAAGCTTTCTCGGCTATAACACCATCATTATAAATGGCACATATCGTTTTTTTTTTTTTTTTTTTTTTTTGTAAAGCGTTTTTTTCCTGTGTGTTTTTGTTTCGTTTTTTCCTTTCCAGAAATTAAAAAAGGATGAAAAATACATTCATTATCCCTTTTAATGTAAAAATGTGTAAAATTCACAATCTGCATACGAATCGTATAAAAAGACTGGTTGAAAGGTCAAAATTAAAAATACGTAAACACGATGGTCGGCTAAAAAGTTGATAGGCTGACCAAGATACTCGCAGGAGATGTGACCAAATAAAGACTATTTCTTAATATAGCCCCCCACCCCCACCTCCTTCGGTCCACGCACTTCTTCCATCGTTGTTGCAGTGCTTCTGTCCCATTGATGAAGATTCTTTCATCCTGTTGGTCAAAAAGTCATCAAAGGCAGATATGAAATCCGCAAACGACCAAGTATTTTTTTCACGTTGGGGAACAGATTATAGTCAGATATAGCGTAACCAGGAGATTGGTGAGGGTGATCAACCAGTTTAAAGCCACAATCACGTACAGCAGCCATTGAAACCAAAGACTTGTGTGATGGAGCATTGCCCTGTTCAAACAAATCCTCTTTCGTCAATTTTCCTGGTCATTTGATTTTAATAGATTTTCGTAACTGCCTCAGCAAATTGGCATAGTACTCTCCATTGATGGTGTGGTCCCTTTGAAGATAGTCAATAAACGCACTACCTTTTGCATCCCAAAAAAACTGAGGTCATCACCTTCCCTGCAGTTGAGACAACATTGGCCTTCTTTAGAGTAGGTGAGGAGGGGTGTTTCCACAGAATGGATTGTCACTTTGTCTCTGAGTCAAAGGGATAAACCCAAAGCTTAGCCTGGGTTAAGAAACACTCAAGGAAAGCAGCTGGATCTGCCTCAAACAATGTCAGATTTCTCCATGATGTCATCAGCTTGGTGCGATTTTGATCAAGTGTCAGAAGACATGGCACCTACCAAGCAGAAACTTTCGTCATGCCAAGATCATTGTGCAGAATATTCTCAATTCTCTCACAGGACATGCTAATAGCATTGGCTATTTGATTTATAGTCAATCGCCTGTCATCCATCACCACGTTGTGAACACGATTAATGTTTTCCTTTGTGGTGGCAACTGCAGAACGTTCAGATCTTGGATTATCTTCAAGACTCTCCCTAACTTTCCTAAATTCAATAGCTCAACTTTACACCGTTGTTAAAGCTGAAAAATCATTCCTTAACGTATCAACCATGTCAACATGAATGTTTTGCGGGGTGGGGGCTAAACCCATTTTCTGCAGGTACTTGAAAACACGACGATGCCAAATTTTGTCCATCTTCAAGGGAAGTCGCCACTTGTTATATTTTGTCTTATTTGAACAATCAAATATCAGTTTACCTGGAAATAAACAATGCAGTTATTAATATAAATAGAAGGAATTAACGCATGTATTAGGTTGGTGCAAAAATAATGAGGTAATAAAGTCGTTTTTTGACGTATTTTTTAACGTCAAAAAACGACATTATTACGTCATTATTTTTGCACCAACCTAATAAGATTTCACAGCGCTAGCGTCACTCTTTCATAGTAAAACTATGAACTTTTCAGTGCAGCCTCGGAGGTTATACATTTCAGTCACGTGTTCAAACGCCGCCTATTGAAAAACAATACAAACTTTTGTTCCAGGACAATATTTTACACTTTCAGAGAACTCTTTACAATGAATGTAGAACTTTTACATTCCACCAAAAACACTGAATCAACTGTCAAAAGTTGTTTTTAACATTAGCGTATCTAATGATTAAAAAATGAAATACATTGTCTATATTAATGATTATAAAATGAAGTACATTGTCTATGCTACGTAACAACATGGCGTATGTCGTAAAATGACAGCAAAGCCAGTTTTATAGGCAGTGAGTAGGCAAGTGGGATAGGTTGACAATATGACACGTGGGTCAATACAACATTTAAATAAAACAAGATAGATAGATAGATAGATAGATAGATAGATAGATAGATATGAAAAGAGTGACAGACAGATAGATAGATAGATAGATAGATATGAAAAGAGTGATAGATAGATAGATAGATAGATAGATAGATAGATAGATATGAAAAGAGTGACAGATAGATAGATAGATAGATAGATAGATAGATAGATATGAAAAGAGTGACAGACAGATAGATAGATAGATAGATAGATATGAAAAGAGTGATAGATAGGTAGATAGATATGAAAAGAGTGACAGATAGATAGATAGATAGATAGATAGATAGATAGATAGATAGATAGATAGATATGAAAAGAGTGACAGACAGACAGACAGATAGATAGATAGATAGATAGATAGATAGATAGATATGAAAAGAGTGACAGATAGATAGATAGATAGATAGATAGATAGATATGAAAAGAGTGACAGAAAGACAGACAGACAGATAGATAGATAGATAGATAGATAGATAGATAGATAGATATGAAAAGAGTGACAGATAGATAGATAGATAGATAGATAGATAGATATGAAAAGAGTGACAGATAGATAGATAGATAGATAGATAGATAGATAGATAGATATGAAAAGAGTGACAGATAGATAGATAGATAGATAGATAGATAGATAGATAGATAGATATGAAAAGAGTGATAGATAGATAGATAGATAGATAGATAGATAGATAAGTGGTGAAATTTAATGTTTAATAAATGAAACATTTACTCACTTTCGTTTATTAAACATTAAATTATATCACTTAGCATCCTCCATAATTTACTTTTGGCTTTTAGTTCGTTTAATGTATATACATATGCGTTTTTACTTCTGTTTATAAATACTTGTTGAAAAATAAAATCTTTACATTTGACTTGATAAAGTCCATCAGAGGACGAAATGCGTCGGCTCAGATAAATTTTCCTTTTGCCTTCATATACCGAAGGCTGCAAAAGTAGCTATACAGTAAGTATTATACCAGCATTAACAGTATTATATTAGTGGTTCTAGGATTCATTTAATTCATTAAAATCATTTTTAATATTTTTATTTTCATAATTTTTATTATATGTATTATAATTTTTATTTTTAATAAATAATAATAATAATAATAAATGTTTTGCAAGTAAAGTATGTAAATGACGTGGAGCAAACAGCTTAAACATTTAAGGGATTGATATGTTTATTATTGATAAGTTATTATCAGCACATATGTTAGGCCACAAAAATCTCCTGAGCCGACCAAGCATAGAAATGAATACAATATTGGAACCAGTAATTAGGAATGCCAGAGAAAAGCGAGAAGAGCAATATTAGCTCTGGTTATAACATGCAATGATAACAGCAAAAAATTGCAATATGAGCACTGGTAAAAAATTGTTGCTGAAAACATTAGGTTTATAATACCCAGAAATTCATACACATATCCTCAAGGACACATGGCACAGTGGATAAAGGCGTTAGTTACATCCAGTGACAGGACCCAAAGAGTGGAGAACTTGGAGAGGGGAATTCACAGGAGATAACTGATAACTGACTTTCATTAAGCATGGCACGTGGAGCTAGAACAGTCTACCCCAGTGAGCGAAATAAAGGATTCAATTCGACATTCCAACGGAGCGTACAACGGCCGAAACGTTGTAATAAAAATGGCGACAAAGATGAGGACAACAGTCCGAATAATGTAAATAGTGTATATAATACCTCATCTCAAAAATACAGATACTTATTATTAATATGCTTGTATAATTAATACAATACGTTTTGTGTGTACGTTTTGTTTTTCATGACTGTATGACTTACTTTTGAAAACCTTCTATAGACTGAAATCTCCTGAGGAGTGGACAGAACGAATACAAAACGGTTCATCTACGAAACTCCAGAGTCGATGTTCTGGATATAACATCTATCAGCTAAGTGGCACATTTTATTTGCATAAAGATGATGATGATGATGATGATGATGATGATGATGGACTCTTCAGTCGATTTTGACGTATGGAGATCCGACAACCTCATTAAGTTTTAATGTTTTTATCATATATGTGACACTTCAATGCTGCTAGTGACCTGCATACAAGTTTCGTTTCTTAGCCGGTCAATACGACTGATTTCGAAATTTCTAATACAACTCTGACACAAATGTCTCCAGTTATTCCTATCCAGAGAAATTCGCTTGAAGTTAGTATGAGGCACATTGATATCTGAGAGCTTACTCTTTCGCTTGTATTTATATCTGAGCCATAGGGCACCTCGACGTGGTGTAATGGTTAGAAAGCTTGTCTCGCTAGAACAATTACGACTGAGTAGTGAGTTCGATCCTCACTGGGTGCCCCATACTTTCGGCCTTGCGCTACATCTAAGCCAATCTTAGAAAATCACTATATCTGAACCATGATCGTCCAACAGTTATTTGTCCAATGCCAAGCTGGTTAATCACACACACACACACAGATATATATATATATATATATATATATATATATATATATATAATCGAACCTGTATCCTACACGGAACCGTCATATAGCCTGATGTACTAGCTACAGAGGAAACGTTTGGTTAGTAAGGTTATATATATATATATATATATATATATATATATATATATATATATATATATATATATATATCTCCAAGTGTAGGATTGGTGTATACAGAATAAATTCCAATAACCAACAAATACTATTCTTAAAAGAGTGCTCAATACAGAGGAGAGCAAATATAATTATTTATTCGAAAATTATAACATAAATATGTTATAAAATCACTACAAAAATAGCCATTTTGTTTCAACACTTCTGGTGTCTTATCAAGTGATGGTGTTGAATGTAGAATAAAGGGTTTTAAAAGGTTCAAATCAATCAAAAGTTCGAATAATGTAAATAGTGTACATAACACCTCATCTCAGAAATATAGACAGGCCTCTCGGAGTTTCCCCAAAAGAGGTAAAAGATTAGTTAGAAGTGTCGGACAGTTTACCCGATTTCTTAAAAACTGGCTAACTTATGATGGCTTCCGGTAAGCTGTAAAGCAGAAGGCAGCGAGGAATTTATTATACAGTTTAGAGAGAACAGGAGCCAGTTCAGGAGCACACTTCCTAACGACTATGACTGAGATACCATCGGATTCACATGCTTTGTGGGGATCTAGGTTAGAGAAGATAGCGAAAACCATAGAACGGGTTATATGCATATCACTCAACAGACTCAGTTCTAAGTGGGAACTTAGTTAGGGATATTCTGGATGAGTCAAGAGTAGAGTTTTAGGAGAATTTACATGCAAAGCATTCAGCTTTATCAGCAGAGGATGTTAACACCTCATATTGATTGAAGAGGGGAGAAATAAAGACCTCACACTTATTTAATGCCCTATTACACAGCTGCCAGTAATCAAGAGAGCCAAAGTTGGTAGAGGCTGTACGGTTTCTCATTCTCTCGGCAAACAGGGACTTAGTTTCTTCGTGGGCCCGCTTACATTTATTACGAGGAGCAACGAATAGGCACCTGTTGTAACGAGAGTTGTTACGCTGGCATAACCGAAAACAGTGGTTCCTGTGTGCTATACCGGCCGAGCATGCTGCTTCATCTCGCTCTCTCTCTCTCTCTCTCTCTCTCTCTCTCTATATATATATATATATATATATATATATATATATATATATATATATATATATATATATATATATAGGCAGCACTTCATGGAAGTATGGTTGGTCGAATAATTGAGTCATATTATGTTTATTTATTTTTATTGTAATCCTCTCAAGTTCACGGATTAATTTCTTAGTGTTAGTACAAAACTGATCAAGTAAAAGGCCGTAATTATTTGTATATTTTATTTTATTTTCACAAGTACTTTCAACATTATATATATATATATATATATATATATATATATATATATATATAATAACAAGGCTATTGTTATTATATCCTTACTCTGTCCTGGACATTGAGTTCTACCTGGATTCTATCCTCTCGGAATTTTTTATTCAAAAAATATACATGCGTGTATATGCACCTGTGGATTTTGCATATATATGTATACTTACCACTAATATTATATATATATATATATATATATATATATATATATATATATATATATATATATATATATTGTTATGATACAGTAAAAAGACGTCCAGTACATCGATCAAACCTCCATAATAATAATGTAATCCTTCGCTTCCAAATATCTCATCATTTTTTACCGAGAGGAAAAAATAAAGGTTTTACGTAATTATTATTTACTTAATTATTATTGTGTGTGAGAGAGAGAAACAGAGAGAAAGAGAGAGAGAAAAAGAGAGAGAGAGATGAATGTATATGTCTATATCCGTGCACCTTTAGACGTGCATGTGCATATAATAAATACTCGCAAAATAAAATATGATAGCATTCAATCTTCAATCAGAATACTTGGATTAATAAGCTTTTTAGCTTATCCAGATCAATAATCCATTTAAAACTCGATCTAGACTCATATTACCATCCATCACGCCTTACCGATCCTGTCAAGATTACCGGCTTTTATCAGAGGCGATTTTCGCCGGGGGAAAACTGGATATGTGCGCGCTGTCGTCACAAGCAGGCAACATTGAGATGAGATGACCGAGGATATAACGATTCTGATTAAAAGCATCGTCGTTCATATTTAGATCAAAAGTTATTAGTCGAGCATAATTAATTACTTTCGTAATTGCTCCCGTTCTTCAAAGGATGTGCGCACCTTGTAACGATTAGCAGAAAGAGAAATCGGCGAAATGAGTTCGAATTCCAGTCGGGTTTGTTACGTTCACTTTCGCAGAAATATTCATGGACTGGTTGCAAAATAAATAAATAAAAAAAATCTTCTAGCAACCGGAGTTCTTAAAAACTGGAACAACAGATAATGATTTTCAGCAAGCAGGAAAGCGGGATGCAGCGAGACATTTATTATACAGTTTAGATAGAACAGGAGCCAGTTCGGGTGCACACTTCTTAATGGCTCTTCCAGTGATACCATTGGGCTCACATGCTTTATCGGAATCTTGATTAGAAACCTTAGAAGGGGTTATATGCATATCGCTCAACAGAGACTCGGTTGAAAATGGCGTTCTAAGTGGGAAGTTAGGCAGGGATTCTCCAGATAATACTTAGCTAAGATAAAAAGCATAACATGAAAAAATAAGGAAGAAAAATAACGGTAATGCAGAAGAAAAGCTAAATTTTATATTTGTTACGTTGAAGTGAATAAACCATTAATAAGGTCCTAATAATCTAATAATAATAATAATAATAATAATAATAATAATAATAATAACAATGAGAAAAGTGGTTTGAGCATAAGCCACCTGCAGTTGTGGAAAATGAGAGTGTTAGGCTGCTCTGGGTTTTCAACATGAAATGTGATAATGTGACTAAAGCAAGAAGGCCTGCCATCATTACTATCCAGAAGTGTTGGGCCATCGATATCAGGGCTAGGCGAGGGGGAGGGCGTAAATGTAGTTGAGAAAAAAAACAGGAAAAGGGAGTAAGGTATCAAGATTTGCTGGCATGGCATGGCAGAGAATAGCACAGTAATATTCGTCAGGGTAGGATTATGGGAAAGGCCTTTGTTTTACAGTGAACTAGTAACTGATGATGATGCTGATGCTGATGCTGATGCTGATGATGATGATGATGATGATGATGATGATGATGATGATGATGATGATGATGATGATGATGATGATGATTTATCGAAATAGAACACTTAGTCTTCGTCTTCTTCCTCTTCTTCTTGATGCTATTATCATGGTATGACTGAAACTACCTAGTAGATAGATAGATAGATAGATAGATAGATAGATAGATAGGAACAGACTAAAATAGATAGATAGATAGATAGATAGATAGATAGATAGATAGGAACAGACTAAAATAGATAGATAGATAGATAGATAGATAGATAGATAGATAGATAGATAGATAGATAGAAACAAACAGACTAAGATAGGTACAGATTAAAATAGATTGATAGGAACAGACTAAAATAGATAGATAGATAGATAGATAGATAGATAGATAAGAACATACTAACAGAATGATAGAATGAGATGTGTAAACTACATCAAGTTTATTATGCAAGACATTGTTTTCATAATAAAATTAATATTAATCAGCTGGTGTTTATAAAATTCAGGATATACTTACATAAGAAATATATCATTAATTTCAGCTTATAATATATATCCTTATTAGAAGAATATATTGATAATAACTTATTTTGGGTGTGTCATGTTTATTAAAACAAACAAAATTAAAAAAGAATAACTTGAACATAAATAAATCTAAAAGATATTTAGACATACAAACATATATTTGATTGACACAATATCTCATAGATTCTCTCATTTTATTATTTTTGATATCGGCTTCTTGGCATTCTATAACCTTCATCCATTTTTCAGCCATTGACTGAATTTTTTTTGTTGTTGTTTTTGCTTCAAATTTAAATATTATTTGCAGCAGTTTTTATTACTTCTCATTTAACTTCTTGGCTTGAACATAGAATTCCATCTTCCCATTACGTTGAGTCACAAATAATTTCCGTTTTTTTTTTATTAACTTTATCGTTCAAACAATAAAATCCAATTGCATTTTATTCAATTATGTATTCACCATTGTTTTCAACGACTTATTGCCACTTATCAATACGGTCTGCATCAAATTCAGTAGGCTTTGATGTGAAAAGGTTTTCACCGAACCCTTGAATCTAAATAAATTCTAATTTTATTATTTTTAATATTGGTTCCTTGGCATTCTATAACCGTCATCCATCTTTCAATCATTGAGTTTCTGAATTTTTCTATTGTTCCAAATTTAACATTACTTGCGACAGTTTTTATAGCATCCCAGAGATATTCTTTGTCTGAATATTATTTTCCATGTTCGTATTCATCTCAACGGGGAATCACACATTTATATCTGGAGGTAGATATTTACTCAACCCCCCACGAGGTCAGGTTGTGACACAAAGTCGGTTTAATGTGGGGAGCCCGAGCGCGTGAACCCGGGCAAGGAACAAAAATTCCCCGAGCCCCCGCAACCGTCGTTTGCGCTGGCCTCAGTGCGAGCACCGATCCCTCCCTCTGGTGCAATGGGAAGGCGCGTCCTCGGGCAGCTGTTCCCCAGAGCTGGGCTACTCTTCAGTATAATTTTCTCAGATGCGACTCTGTCCTTTGATGGAGTCGCCCCTGCGTGCACTCTGCCCAAAGACAGAGACGCAACTGAGAGATGATAAATAGATGTGTATCTACTCAAAAAGAGTAAGTTACACACAGTGCAATTTGCATTAATTAATAATTAATTAATATCTGGAGGTATATAAAAGTAACGTAACAAATCTTTAAAATTGGATAGCAGCTAGTCTAGAAGGACTTCTCTGGATTTCAAACAGCGGAGAAGGAAACTGGAAACCACTCCATTATTTTTACAAAAAGTCTTCACAATTCGTAGATAATGAAAAAAGGACAGAAATGTGGAGCAGCTAAAATCGGTTATTAACTAAGGGCACGCCACCCAAAGTGGTAGCACCTGTTAGGGTCCGAGCTATAGGCAAATAGTTACCCACCCCCCAAACTGGGATAAAAAAAAAAACTATGCAAGTATAAAAAGATTTTTATCGTGGAATTGTCAGCGGTGCATTTAAAAAAATATTAACCGTAATAATTTTTTGAAAAAAAATAATACATGCAATACATTTGACTCTCAACAAAAACCCTCTTTACAAAAATACGTCAATGAAACCTGATCTACAAACTGATTTCTTACAAAGCATACATATTCTTGTCGATATTAAACAATCCATTGTGTTTTTGATATGCCGTAAAACAAAATAAACCAAACCAAACCCGAAAACCCATGGCATTTATGAACTATATCTGAGAAAGCTGAGGACTATTCTATTAATTTTGTGTCTTTGAAAACTTCTTTGATAAGGTGGACAAAAGTTAGCTTTGCAAAATATGAATTTTACAAAGAGGCCCAATGAATAGTAATGGATAGCGGCTCAGACTGAAGAAACGGAAAGCTGAGTTCGAATTGCAGTCGTGTTCGTTACAATAACTTACATGCAAATATCCTTGGGAAAGGCATGAATCCATCTCTTCCCTCTCCCCAGATATGGATAAATAACAGAACAGACTTGGCAACCAGTTTCGGAGAAGGATAAGTCTGAATTCAAAACCTCTATGGCTAAATAGTAGGGCAGACTGGGCTCTTCAGCCTTGGTTGGCAAGGATCCTGGGAATCTAGGAGAAGGACACATCTTAATTAAAACCGTATATAACCCTGGCGAAGCACATACTATGCAGTTAATGAAAAAGTCGTGGACGTTACAATGACACTATGATCCCGACTGCGGTGCGATGTGTGTCTGCGTGAGTGTCTCTGCGTATGCGTGTACAAAAGAAATAAAAAAGTCGATCAGCTATGAGTTCAACAGTAGAACTGATTATATGGCTCTATGATCCCGACTGTGGTCGTGTGCGTGTGTGTGTGTGTGTATATATATATATATATATATATATGTGTGTGTGTGTGTGTGTGTGTGTGTGTGTAGGCAGTCGACTCGTTAGTACAATTTTATGATGATGATTTTACTATCTCCCGTCCAATGACCGGAGTGGTTGTAGGGTTGCTGTGTAGTGGTACACCTAACCAGTTCCCTCCGCATATCTTGGTTAAAAGTCAGAGAGGTATTCATTCATTCATTCATGCGTAGAGGGTCTCCAGATCAAACCATAACCGATGTCCTCCAACATAAAGGCTCGTCTTGGTCACCGAGACACGGCCATTCATTCCACTTGGGAAATCCTCCGGCCTGGCTGTTGACTTCAGTCTAGGAAGACCTCCACCAAGGATTGCTTTGTCGTCACCTCACTAGCACCATAACAAGTTCTGTAGCCCAGTCAACTTATTGTGCTAGATAGCCGTTGAATTCATAAAAAGATTCATCTACCCTTTGGACAGGTTTGGTTTTCAATCTTGTCGGGTGTCTCCACACCTGGCTTTTCTGATGGGAGAACCGGCTTAATCATCGATGGCCAGCCTATGCGGCAGGTAATACTGGGTTATATGTTATCAGTAACACTGACATAGATCCGTTTGTAATGCTAGCCAGAAACATTACTTCATCTCTTTCCATTTGTCTTCTACATTGTGTTCGTTCACTCTTTCCATGAAGTACCAGATTCTATGCTAACCATCAGGACCATCCAGCCTATCTCTACACTAAAAGTTTACTTTGCAAAATCAGTTTTCGTGTGATTCTTCGCCTAATTTACACGTTACTCTGTAGATATTTTCAATAAAAAGATAAAGAGCCTTAAATTGACGAGATATATTCATCTTATAAATATAAATATAGACGGAAAGTTTTACCGGTCTTAGTTGGGAAATGCCAATTTTATTACAAAAAAAATTGTTTGCGAAATAAAATAACAATGTAAAGTAAAATATATATATATATATATATATATATATATATATATATATATATATATATGTATGTATATATATATATATATATATATATATATATATATATATATAGGTAGAAAGACAGACAGACTAAGAGAGAGGAGAAGGACAACTCTGAATTCACAACCTGGGGTACCTGTGGCACGTGGTGCACCAGATCTATATATTCCGCCCTTCAAAAAGTGTGGTTGGTTCTGCACTATAATTAAATCACATGTGCTGGTGTCTGGGCTGTCGGTTCCTAGGAACTGTGCTACCTGACCCGCATACGTCGACGGAAAAGTCCACCATATATATATATATATATATATATATATATATATATATATATATATGCAATGCAAGTTTCATTAAAGATGACGGACAAGGTGCTTTGATTAAGTTTTTTTATATAATTTTATATTTTTTATATAATTTTTATACCTTGACCAAGTTTTGACAATTAAACATTATATAAATACATACATATAACGATCTATTTCTAGTTAACTGTTAATATAATTCAACCTTGAAAATGGCTAAATATATAGCCGAAAGCGCTCGAAGAGTTTTTATATAATCTATCTACTGAAAAAAAAATTATAAGATTACATGGAAATTATATAAAAAATCAATGTCATATTTAATGAAACCTGAATGAAAGAAGTATTACTGCCTAAATACACAATATATATATATATATATATATATATATATATATATATATATATATATATTGTATGTATATTTAGGCAGCATTTTTTCATTGATGCATGTTTCATTAAATAATGTAGACAAGTGTTGTCTATTTATTTTATGTAAATTCTTTTCATAATGTCTGATAAGCTTAATAACATTATCATTAAACGAAGAAAGAAAATCACAAAATTGATACGTATTTTTTTAATCCTATCTCAAATCGACAACACTTGTCTATATTATTTAATATATATATATATATACATATATATATATAAATACACAATATATATACATATATATATATATATATATATATATATATATATATACATATATATATATACACACACACATATACCTACGCTTATCGTTATTTAGTTTCTATCCACACTTATATCTATCTTCTCTCTCTCTCTCTCTGTATATATATATATATATATATATATATATGAGTGTAGATAGATAGATAGATAGATAGATAGATAGATAGATAGATAGATATGAATAACATTAGCTACATAGATAAATTTGAAGAAACTCATAGATAGATAGATAGATAGATAGATATGAATAACATTAGCTACATAGATAGATTTGAAGAAACTGATAGATAGATAGATAGATAGATAGATAGATAGATAGATAGATAGATAGATAGATATGAATAACATTAGATACATAGATTTGAAGAAACTCATAGATAGATAGATAGATAGATAGATAGATAGATAGATAGATAGATAGATAGATACGAAGAGACGGAAGTTAAAAAAAAAAAAAGAAAGAATGAAAGAAAGAAATAATCGTGGATTATTTTCTTGCTGGACAAACAATGAGATTTTCTTTCCTATCATAAGACAACAAACTAATCACTTAAAAATATGAACTTTTAAATATAACCTGAAGATGTTGTTTCTGAATTGGGTTTTAAATGTCAATAAATAAATGTTTATATATATATATCTTTATATATATATATATACATATATATATATATATATATATATGTATGTATGTATGTATGTATGTATGTTGCGGTATTTCTGCTCTTGTGTTAAAATTAGTGTGCAGATGAGATGGATTAATTATAAAAGAAGGTGTTTTTAGTCATGATATTAAGCGCATTGTTTATGTTAATGCATGTGTAACTGGAGGTAGGTATAATAAGATTTATTACAAGATGACTTTTAAATGTCATGCATGTTTTTATATAAGAGGAATTATATGGAACATATACAAACACGGGAGTAATATCATGAGTGACCGAAGGATGTAAAAGAAAAAACAAGAAGACAACGCGTTTCGTTCCTACAGGAACTTTATCAAGTCATGTTTAGAAATTTTATTTAGTAACCTCTATTCATACACAGAAGTAACATGGAAAAAATAACAAAACAAAAGTTTTCAAATTTTGAATAAGAGAACGCTCTAATATATTCTAAAAACATACTGTGTAAAGGAAAGGTAAACTATACATTGATTGCACAACAACTACACTATCGAGCCGATTAACATGCCATTTATCTGATAATAGACCAATTAATCGCTTACTACCAACTAACGTAACAAAAAATTCAACAAATCATCACCAAAAACACAAAAAAGGCATAAACTGTAAGCACCTACGAATTAAGTATAAAAATAAACATCCCAACATCAATAAAAGTTTAGCAAATTTACGAACAAGTATAATAAATATAATTCATAAATAAATAAAAAATAAAAAAAAAGAACGACAGGATAATACGAATTGTCAGATGAAAATGCGAAATCGTGGTATTTGAAAATGATGAACTTGACATGAGACGTGAAGACGCGATATTTAAAAATAACGAAATTGACATAGCACAAAACAAAGCCTTTGATAACGGCTTATTAAATCCACATGCACACAGACATTGGACAATTTCTGTTTTAATATGTACCAGAAACCAGGAAAATGGTCCAAAATATAAAATAAAAATTGCTTTCTTTTCAGTGTTCTTTAACCAAATTTTTATATATAATCACCTTTGGGAATCATAGAGAAAAAATATTTACGTTGTTCGGACTGTTGTCCTCATCTTCACTGTCATATTCACGATGTCTCAGAAGTTATATGCTCCGGCCTTCTTCAGGTCATGTACGTTGGAATTTCGAACCAAACTCTTAAGTGGGGTAGATTGTTCTAATTCCACGTGCCATGCCTCTTCTGGATATCTCAGTTTCAGTCATTTACCTTTAGTAACTCCACATTTTTATCCTCTTCTGCTGTGGGCATGTATTGAACTCACAACACAAAAGTCACTAGATTATTTTTATCTGCTGTGCCATGCGTTCTTGTGTAGGGTTGTGAACATGACACTAATGATAAGGACAACAATCCGAACAATGTAAATAGTGTAAACCGTTACAATACTGCATCTTAGAAATACTGCATCTCAGAAATACTGCATCTCAGAAATACTGCATTTCAGAAATACTGCATCTTAGAAATAATGCATCTCAGAAATACTGCATCTCAGAAATACTGAATCTTAGAAATACTGCATCTTAGAAATACTGCATCTTAGAAATAATGCATCTCAGAAATACTGCATCTCAGAAATACTGAATCTTAGAAATACTGCATCTTAGAAATACTGCATCTTAGAAATAATGCATCTCAGAAATACTGCATCTCAGAAATACTGCATCTCAGAAATACTGCATTTCAGAAATACTGAATCTTAGAAATACTGAATCCTAGAAATATAGACAGAAAGATCTTTCCATGAGATTTTATAAATATATATATATATATATATATATATATGTGTGTGTGTGTGTGTGTGTGTGTGTGTGTGTGTGTATGTATGTGTACTTGTGCCTATTTTTTTAAGCAATTCACCCTAAGCGAGGCGGTAATGCCACTAGTACACAAGGGAAAACAGAGAATGTAATTAAGGGAAAACCTGGGTAACGGGTGGGGGGGTGCGAGGAAAGGATAAAAAGAAGATCGGGAAGATGTCGATTGACATTACATTTAAATTTTTGAAGATTATAGTTATCAGAGAAGCAAGTAAGAGGAAGGTTGTTCCGCTGTTGGGAAGTGCGAGAGAAGAAGCTGTTGGAGTAGAAGAGGCGGTTACATTTAGCTGTTTTGACAGTAAAAGGGCGGGACCGAGATGCCAACCTAGTAGCACGCTTAAATTCATGGAATCGGACCACCAGTGAAAATAGTGATGAAAATATTTATAGAAAAGACAGAGGGAAGCCACATCAAGTCTGTGAGAAAGTGGTTGGAGTTGAGATGTCAAGTCAGGACCTATCACATTGCATATCCGTTTTTGGATTTTGTCAAGAACTCGAGATGAACAGTGGGGATACCAGACCATATATGGCAACAGTATTCCATGCACGGATGAATGCTAGATTTGTAGATGTGAAGTAATCTCCTTATTAAAGCCTCTTCCCAGTTTTGACGATGACGTCTAAGTCGACTGATTATGTTTTAATCAATGTTCAAAAGCAGATATTCAACAGCCTGGTTATAAAACAAAATCAACACACACATACACACATTCAATTTGTCACACAAAATTTTACTATATATGATGCTTGGGTATAAGATGATACAAGTAATAAGATAAAAAGAATACAAAATTAATGAGAACAATTTTTGCATGGGAGTCGTTGCACTAGTTAAAAAAATATATATATTTTACGACCGGAAAAATGGAGACAGTGTGTCTGGTTTCAGGGCTTTCAATACTTACAAGCTCTGAAAACTATTCTGGTATAATTAGACCGGCGATTCTCAATTCTAGTGTGCTGTGCGATCCTCTTAAAAGAGCGCTGCGAAATATTGTCATGGCATGCACATATATATATATATATATATATATATATATATATATGTATGTATGTATGTGTGTATGTATATGCGTGTGGAAGTAGTAATAGTACAGCGGTAGTATTTGAATAAATCAATAAGTATTAAAATTTTCTTCTAATAATTCTTTTCATTATATTCCTACTAAAACTGGGCTTCAGCTATGTGAAAAAGAATAATTGACCACCGTTTCTAGTGATCAAGAGCTCAAAATAAAACATTCGACGGTACCCATTGATAGATTTTGGATTTCAATACAAAAGGAATATATTAGGTTGGTGCAAAAATAATGACGTAATGATGTCGTTTTTTGACGTTAAAAAATACGTCGAAAAACGACATTATTACGTTATTATTTTTGCACCAACCTAATAACACATTAGCTAAAAAGGTCTTATCAGTTTTATTGATATTTTATATTTCTTATTTATTTGTATTAGGCTTTCTCAAACCTAAATAACAAAAGAATAAGAAGCGAGAAAGACGACGCTCAACTGAAGAAGAGATGAGGGTCTGCTTATCGCACATTCGACCAAACATTGAAGAAATTGCCAAAATTACTAGGCACGGGTTTCACACTAAATAAGTAGCCCAAATCAGTCCATACACGCGTAGGCGATCATGTATCTTTCGATACATGACTGACGAGGCAGATTTTTTTCCCGCAGTAGATTGCCATTTCTTTCTTCGGTAGACCAGATTCAACTAGAATCCATTACATTCTAGGCTATAGAACCCAATCTGTCCTGCTATTTACCCATAGCTGGGGTGGGGAAAAGAAAAGGATTCATATCTTTCCCAAAGGTATAAGCACGTAAGTGAATTTCAGTCAGTTATGGGCCATGCGTAATACACGCTTGGGCGATCATGTATCTTTCGATACATGACTGACGAGCCAGATTTTTTTCCCGCAGTAGATTGCCATTTCTTTCTGCAGTAGACCAGATTCAACTAGAATCCATTACATTCTACGTTTACATTTACGTACTAATACCCTTGGGCATTGAAATAAAGTTCCTATTTATGTGTGTATTTTTTTTTTAAATCTATGGTTTTATTTCATAATATTTAAATGTATACCCTTTAAAACTTTGCTAAGTGTGCCTTGATATTTCGATTTGCTCTTAGGTGTGCCATTGCTTAAAAAGACTGAGAAACACTACGTTGTACAGACACACAAGACTTTTTAAACGGTTATACGATGGCATATATGTATTGACATATTAAATAAAAACCTTAGTTCCGTTTATCTGTTGAATGGCTCAGTACCTTGCGCCATGTGGAATTAGAAAAACCAACCTTCGTGGACGAAATAAAGGTTTCAGTATGAAATTCCAACGTATATACCTTGAAGAAGGTCGGAGCGTACAGCGACCGAAACGACGTGAATATGCAAATAAAGATAAACAAAAGATAGTGGAATGACTCTTCTTTAACACCTACATTAATTAATACTTTTATCTATTAACCACCAAACGACGTTAATTAATTAACGTCTCCCTTCCTGAATTACACGCCTTGTCTTCATGTTGTCATCTGCACACTGCTATTTTAGTTTGGGGAATTGTTCTATTTTTAGCATGCACACGTCAGCGAAAAACAAAAAGTAACTTTGGTTCTAAAGTTGTTGATCAAATCAAAATCACCATTAGTCTGACAATTGGGTGTGGTCGTGGGGCCGCTGCGTAGCTGAGCCACTGACCATTGGCCTCCACATATCTGTGTTGAAATCACGAGAAGATATTCATTCATGTGCAACTAATCTTGGGCAAGTAGATATGGCCGTGTCTAACCATATCCAGTTCAAACCACAGCCGTTGAAGGCTCGCCATCTTGAAGGCTCGCCATCTTGATGGCTTGCCTTGGTCACGTGGTTGTTGATTCCATCGGAGTAAACATCCACCTTAATCGCTTACTTCATTTTAGGAAGCACTCCGGTCAGCGATGCCGTATCAGAGCAAGAAGGTTCATTTGTTTCTTGACTTGCCTTTTTGTTATCAAAAGAAAAATTATTCTTTCATTATTTTTTTTTCTAAATTGGTATTCCTTGTCAACGACCCCTGATATCTGATACTCTGATATATACTCGTATCCTCCTCTTTCTTTATCTTAATTCTTCTTCTTCTTCTTCTTCTTCTTCTTCTTCTTCTTCTTCTTCTTCTTCTTCTTCTTCATGTGCTGTGAATCTTCTAAATGTATGTGATCATGACCCCACAATCTCCTATCCTTTAGCAACGTTTATCCCTTTGCTAAGTCCACTCTCATCCCGCCACACAAACTCGTCAGGTAGTTGGCACGCTGCCTTCCCCTACCCCTTTTGCTTTCGATATGTCCTGTGAGTGTCAACCACTCCAAGCCGCCTTTCCTAAATTATGTGTTCAAAAGATTCCAGCCGTCTCAGTCTGATTCTAAAAGTAAGAGTTCTGTTTTGTTCCCATTTTCCCTAAGACTTCTTTGTTGCACAAAAGTTCCATCCATACCATCCTCAGCATCCTTCTGTAGAACCACATCGCCGTTGCCTCCAGTTTTCTCTTCATCTGCGAGGAGATCGTCCAGCAATCGCTGCCCTGAACGCTTAGTAGAAAATAAACCCAAGTCAAAATATGCTTAGGAGCACCGACCTGTTATGCAACTGTCTGGTACGCTTTTGTTTCATCTACAGACACCAAGTACAAAGATTTGGCTTCCCTAGCATTGACAGTTATAATGCAGGCTTTTCCCATTGTGTTCTCATAATGATATATATATATATATATATATATATATATATATATATATATATATATATATATATATATATATATATATATAAAACATTCTTTTTCAGTCCCGGGGCAATTTTAAGTCGATTATTACACACACTTGCTAATAGCTTCCCAATCCGATTAAAAAAAAAAAGTAGCAGTAGCAGTATTGTATAAGAAGGAGGTTTTGTAATTGACACAGTGTCGTTTGGTTATCTTAATGCGCCCAGTTCTTTGGCTGACAAGCATTTACTTGATTCTCCTGTCAGAGTAAAGGAAAACGAACCAACCCTGTGATGCAATAATATCACATGTCGCCAATAACTACAAAAAAGATATATATATATATATATACTTATAATATCATCGTCTTTTCGAAAGAAGCGAAGGAAAAACAATTGTTTCTAAAAAAATTATTTGAGCATTACTGTTTTTAAAAACATTAATTTTTAAAATTGTATGCTCTCCCATATATAATTTAAATTTAATTTAAGCAAAAAAGAAAAAGAAAAGAAAACGAAAGAAGAGATGGACTGGTTTAATTTATTTACTCTAAAAATGAAATGTTCGCTTGTCTCGTTTTGAGAGGGAAAATATCATATTTTCAATCAAAAAGCAAGCAAATATTGCCAAGAACCAATCCATTTCAGGTAAGTACTTATTGATTTGATTAATCTATAGTTATCTCAATTAGATGTGTATTCGTTTTCATATAATCTGTATACATTACACCGGGAGATGGTTGCTAAAAAGGTATGTTCAATACTTCGCTAAAAAAAAAAGTGCATACCCTTATGAAAAAAAGGTCCCAAACTTGATTAAACAATGTTTTATCGTCTAAATGTTTATGATAATATTATAGGAAAGACCGAAAGAATATCTTTTTTAAATTTGTTAATCCTTTCTAGTACGTCCAAAATTTAGGTTAAAAAATCTTGTTCTTTTTTTAGTCAATAAAATTTACATTAAATCGATCATGTCAACCTCTTTTGACAAATTTGTAAACAAAAGTGAAATTCTCCGTTTAAAAATCTTTAAAAATTCAATTATTTTTTTCATCATGCTATGCTGTTTTGTTTTTGTTTGTTTTGTTTTTTTTTTGGCGAATTATCGAACATACCTACTTAATTATCATGGAAATTATTTTTAAAACTTTTTTTTCGAATTGCACAAAAAGTATTTTTTAATTTTGTAAAAATCGGTATAATATTTGTTTTAAGCGCCCGGAAGATCCACCCATTCGATCCAATTTTTGCACACATTTTTTTACAAGTATATTTATGTGTGTGTGTGTGCGCGCGTGCACGCGCGTGTGTATGTGTGCCTGTGCGTGCAGCAAGTGTAAATGTATATATATATATATATATATATATATATATATATGTGTGTGTGTGTGTGTGTGTGCATGTTTGTATATATGTGCGTGTGGGTTTCTCTGTATATAACTTTGTGTGTGTGTGTGCGCGCGCACGCGCGTGAATAAAAAAGAGACAATAGGAAAAACTATTATACTTTAGCCGGCTTTGATGGACTTTATCAAGCAACCCTTAGAGCACAGAACACTTCGGATAAATTTTGTTTTTCCTCTTGTCTCTTTTTGTTCATTTTGTCTCTTGTACAGATTCAGTCCATATGAGAATATTTATTTACATATATCTGCCTGACTGGGAAGAGAATTAGTAATTTTTTTTCTCCTCCTCACACCAACTGCCTACACCAACTTGGTAATTTATGTCTTAATATCGGTTGACGGTAAAAATTTTCTTATCAACTACTTCGTTTTTTTAATGCCGATGATTCTTTTTCTGAAGAAGTGTACGTAAAAAAAAAGGCGCCTAAAATCTTAAATCTAAAACGTTATACTTTTACTTTTGTATTTATTTTAATAATAAAGTTATGACCATTGTTCTTAAAACTATTTCATCCTGGTGTGGTTATAAAAACCTGTTATATATATATATATATATATATATATATATATATATGTATGTGTGTGTGTATGTATGTGTGTTTGCGCGCAAGCGGGCAACGTATATGTGTATGTGTGTATTTGTGTGCGCGTGTTTGTATATATGTGTGTGGGTGTTTTGCGCGCACGCGTGCAACGCATATGTGTATGTGTGTGTGTTTGTGTATATATATATATATATATGTGTGTGTGCGTGTGTGTGTGCGCGCACGCGTGCGTGTGAGTAAGTGTAAAAATTTCGATAAAAGTAAAATATAACTGTAATGTTTTCCTACACTTTATTTCTGTGTGTAAATACACTACAGGTTACGAAATGAAATCTCCACATTTACCTTGATAAAGTTTCTCAGTGGACGAAACTTCTTTCTTTTTGTCCTTTACACACACACAGCCACACACACACACACACACACACACACACATGCATAATACATACACACACACATGCATACACACACACACACACATATATATATATATATATATAAAAGGATTTTTTTATCCAAAATATTTCTTTTTACTACAAACAAACGTTATTTTTAGTGGGTACAAATTTTTGAGTTGCTATCCCCGTTTTTTTTTTTTGTTTTTTTGTTCTTTTTTATTTCACTGTTTAATAAAATTAAAAAAAATGAAATAGAATTTAAAACAAGTGTACCCACTAAAATAACTTTAATACTATATTTATGTATGTATGTATGTATTTAAGGAGAAGTGAAACCAGTCCCTCTTAAGTTCAAACAAAAACGATTGCAGTTTGCCGGCCACTTCCACCGAGCGGGCGGGGAGGTCGTCTTATCCTTATATCCTTATGGTATCCTTCTAGAGGTGTCTTCTTGCAAAAGTTGACTTCCCAGATACTATGGCTCGGAACTTAGGGTTGGACATTGGGAACCTGGGGACAGCAATGCAGACCCGAGCAGTGTGGAAAGAGTTTGTTAATGGAGTTCCGACCAACCACAGGGAGGTCGAAGGATGAGGATGATTATGAATGTATCTATGACTTCATGAATATTAATTCATGTATCTTTGAATAAATATTTTTAAGAGTAGGACTAAAATCTCCCGACATCTAATCTAATATCGATTAATTACAAAAATTGTATTATTAACTAATATTTTCCTGGGACATTTATAGCCCGTTATGATTGGAAGTATAAAAAATGATATTTATTAAAAAAAGCAAACACAATATACGTCAGGTAAGTTTTTATATATCTAATAATGTGTCTCTCTTATTTAGCATACATGATATTATACTCTTGAAAGAAATCGAAAAACACGATTTTTTTCCGATTGAAAACAGCTGAAGAATAATCAAACCTACTGATGTCTTAAATGTCAGTGTGGTATGGATTATCTCCCCTTATACATATTCTGTATTTAAATAACTCCAGCAGGACACACTCTATTCTAAGTTGAATAAAGTTTCAGTTAAGTAAGTTACACCTGCGTTCGTTTTCTCACTACAGTTAGTCTCTTGTAAAATATTTTTTTGTGTTCGTGAACAAAACCTTAGTTAATGGTATTTGCCATAGCGCGTCTCTAAAGAAGATTGTCTTATGAATAAATTAATCCGTGTCGCGAGTTCGAGCCATACTGATTGTCACACTGATTGTGGTTTTAGCCAGACTTAGCGGGCATTCGTTTAGTGTGCGTCTTGCTGTGAATCTTGTCTCGCGGATCATTACTCTTGTAATGATATCGATACTCTGTAAGTTCCTCACACAAGAGAGGGTTTTATTAATTAGTGGCAATAAACGGAGAGGTCTAAAAATCATTCAAAGGGTCAACAATTTTAAAATTTAAGTATAAACGCTTTTTCAGAACTACTATCATAATACCTAAACATTACACGCGTATTTTTTAAGTTTTGTGATCGATGAGTAGAAATTCGAGAAAAAACTTTATATTTTATACACAACAATACTTTTGGGTGTTTTTATACCAGAATATATCTGAACAAGCAAAAATACCTGCTCATGGTATTCTCAGCATCCTTCTGTAAGGCCATAATTTTTGTTGCTTCAAGTCTTTTCTTCATCTGTGAGGTAATTCTCCAGCATCTACTGCCATATAGAAGGATTGATATTACACATGAGTTCAAAACACTTTTATTTGTTCATAATGAAATTTTCCTGTTCCGAATAGTATCTGTCTATATTTCTGAGATGAGGTATTAATACACTATTTACATTATTCGGACTATTGCCCTTATCTTTGTCGCCATATTTATTACAACGTTTCGGCCGTTGTACGCTTCTTCAGGTGACTGGAATGTCGAACTGAACCCTTTATTTCGCTCACTGAGGTAAACTGTTCTAGTTCCACGTGCCATGTCTAATGGATGTCATTTATCAGTTATCTCCTGTTAATTCCCCTCTCCAAGTTCTCCACTGCGTTAACCGGGTATTGAACTCACACTCTTTGGGTCCTGTCACTGGATCTAACTAACTACTAATTAACCTATACCTGGGGGGAGAAGAGGTGAATTTATACTCTGTGTCTAAGTGAATATAACGAACCCAACCAAAATTGAAACTCAGCTCCCCGTTTAAAATTTCCGAGCCATTTTCTTTTAAACCACTCGCTTATCCATGTTTAGAGCACCTGGTATTCCCAAGCGTTTATCCATCTAGGTATTAACCAAGCTCGACGTTGTTTAACTTTAGTGATCGTACGGAGTCAGTTCTGATCCGCCCTTGGCTGGAGATGGGCGCCCGTCGTCTGGTTCCGATGTCACCTGTTCCTATTGTCGGGATGTGTAGGTAGCCAAGGATTTGGCAGGGGAAAGAGTAGATCGCTGAGGTTCACATATCAGAAGTTGTCCAGTGTGACATACCTATCCACCGAGGCGAGCAGTCTACGCCCTGAATAAAACATCTACATGTAATATGGGAAACTGGGTTCGCGTTCTTATTTCTCGACGTGACGCTTGACTTTCAACTCGTTATCTTGTTTTAAACACGCAGTAGTCCCTTTCCCAGCTTTTCGCGCACACCAATGAGACCGAGAGTCGAAATACAATGTGGAGTAATCATTGACCGATCCGTGGTAAGCTTGGGCAAGGGTCGCGTTGTTTGTCTGCACTCATTTTTATTGTTATTAACACAACGTTTCAGCCGTTCTTCTTTCCTGCTTTATTTTGGTGTCTGTCAATTCAGTTAACCTTCAGAAAATTTTAAACTTCACCCTTTATCTAATCAACAAGAATTGATTATTCTCGTTCCTCTGTCCATATCTAGGCATATCTAATCCTATTCTTGTTTATCGCTGCTCTGTGACTGAAGATCCGTTCTCTAGACAGTACCTCCTCAGTACACTAAGTGGGTAGGGTCATAGGTACCGCCTAATTGCCAATGGAACTGGATAATTTTAGAATGGCCCAACATCACTTTGCCATTGAGGTAAATTAAATAAATTATTTCTTTTTCCCTAGGACGAGGCAAACTAAAAGTTATTGCTGATGCCTGGTTAACGGAGATCCGTGCCCCAGACATCATCTCCCCATTGCACTAAAAGAGGTTAGTATCAAGAATACAAAGTGATGTTTACACAAACAGTCAAGGGAATCGGACAATTTTTTAATGATCTATAACATAAGGCAACTTTTGAGATGCGTACGAAGTGGCACGGTTACAAAAAACAGTTTAAAAAGAAAAAAGAAAAGTATGTTCCTATGTTACACTTTGCTATTATGAACAGGTAAATAAATTGTTTTGTTTTTTGTTTTGTTTTTTTGTATTTTCTTTCCTCAAATGAAGCAAGTTAAAAATTATAGCTAATGACTGGTTGGTTGCCTGAGATCCGTCCTCCATATGCCCTCTCCCAAAATTACAGTAAAAGCGGATATGATCAGATAAAACCTGCTTGTAACAATAATCGAAGGAAATGAACATTTTTTTAATGAAATCCCCCCCACACAAACACACTAAATGCGAATTTGTGTTGTGCACTGTATTGGGTAAATAGAAGGATTGACTGGCAATAAATACAAAACATGTGTTAGATTGTTGGGTGGAAAATAGATTATTAAATAGTTGTAACCTAGAAAGGGTTACTGAATGAGATATAAACAAAACGGAGGTTGGAAATGAAATAGTAATCTTTATAAAATCAACAAAAATACAATACTCGCCAGCGGCGTAAAGTAGGTAAACCACTGCTAGTGGTGAACTACTGAAGCAGCATATATATATATATATATATATATATATATATATATATATATATATATATATATACAATTATGGCACAAGGCCGAAAAGGGGGAATGTGTTGAGGCTGGTCTTCACTGACTATATAATACCTAGCTAATCCGACTCACTCCGACCCATTCACTCATTACAATTCGCACATTCACCATAAAAACTCATCTGTCACCAATCAGTCCACCATGCACCATAATGCCGCATCCTCTCAGAAGGACCCTACAAAACGCACCCCATGAGATAAAAATTTGATGATAATAAATATTTCATACATAAAAATCTAATGATTGACGATGAGAACCAAAAACAAACTAAATGAACCCCAGAACAAACTAAATATCAAAACAAAGCAAAATATAACTGATGTTAGTAGGTTGGTGCAAAAATAATGACGTAATAATGTCGTTTTTTGACGTATAAAGTCAAAAAACGACATTATTACGTCATTATTTTTGCACCAACCTAATATTAGGACACGTCCAACCCTCAAAAAAAGAGAGGCCGTTGTATTCTGCCCTACGACAGAATCAAGAGGCTCTCTCGCTAAGGGGAAGGGAAAGGAGAAAATATATACGGACATGGGAAATAAATAAAGCTGACCTGGTCGAGATGAAAGGGGGCCAAAAACAAACTTGGGTGGGTTGGTAATCTCAGCTTGGATCATAACGAAAGATGTAGCCAGGAGCAGGCCAGGAACAACACTTACTCACATTAACACTAATCTTATCTAGCCTAACCTGAGGAGGGCTCCACAAGAAACCACCCAGATGTGATATAGGTAGACCTAAAAGAGAAAATCCAGGCTAGCCCCGTTCACACGAACCAAGCTACTAAGCATATTATCCCCACTTACAATAGTGTCTAACGTATTTATGAAGATTGGGACACACCCAGCAGTGTTCATATGTACAGTATATAACATAAATATATCAATGTCTTTACCAGACAAGCTACGGTAGCCCTACCTTCTTATAAATATGAGACATTATTTCAATAGCAGTCTCGTGTCTCTCGCACAAGATCCGTAAGTTATGTTATATATTTCACAATGCTACTTCCAAATACCCTTTGTTCCAATTATAAAAACTAGTGTTATGCGGTTACGTTCTTTGCCATTCTTTTCTTTTCTTTTCATGTAACTCTAAATCCTTTTCATTGTCCACAATAATAATTAAAAAATGGCGGCTTTTTTTTTGTAAACCCATTAGTTAATACCTGTGTGAATATTAGATACTTCTTTGTATGCCTATATAACTCTATTAGCTGTAGAGATAAAGAAAAAAGCTTAGAAAAAAAAAGTCTTAAAGTCTCCATTTTAAACAGTTAATATTTGTAATTAAATAAGTAATATCTTAATTTATTTGATATATCTCAATGAAATGTCATTTTTAGTTCATAACGAAAAATAATTATTTACACTATTCACATTGTTTGGACTGTTGTCCTCATCTTTTTGCCACATTCACGACATTTCGGTCATTGTACAACCCGACCTTCTTCAGGTCGGTGAAATTTCGAACTGTATTTCTGAGATGAGGTATTTTAATTATTTACATTATTACGTTATTTGGGACTGTTGTCCTCATCTTTATTGTCAGATTCACGACGTTTCGACCGTTGTACGCTCCAGCCTTCTTCAAATGATTGGAATTTCGGACTGTTCAAAATGTAAAATGTAAATAGTGTAAGTAATTAAAATAACTCATCTCAGAAATATAGTTCGAAATTTCAACCACCTGAAGAAGGCCGGGTTCTAGTGTTAGTGTTAGTAATTGGTGGGGTTAGAATTTTTTAATATGCAATCAACGGACAGTCTTATTAAAAGGACGGTTCGGAAAATCATTTAAAGTGTCAAAAAGTATTATTAAACTAATAAACAGGGTGGTCTAAGGGTCGGAAAAAAATTCCCCGAGAGAAAAAAGTAAAAGACCCCTCTCATCTATTAGGCACCTCCACGATTCCCTCTTGAATCCTTTGAATTTTTTCCACGGACCAATGTCCAAGCTTCAAGTAAAACTTGATGCATATTCACATAAGCTTACTCAATAGAGTCTCACTCTCGACTGAATAATTTCATCGGAGAATATGAGCTCAGGCATGCGCATTAAGGTTTACTCTGATTGGTTGGCAAGTTGCATTAAGGCTGTGCAGCCGGTTCTCCAAATATTGACAATAGCTGATATATGCATTATACAGGATGTCCATAAAGTTCGTGTGCACTTTAAAAAATTTATAAGTCTATTTGTATTTGCGATAGAAATAATTTGTAAAAAGGATTAAAAAGATGTAAATCTATATTTTTTAAGGTTTTATTGAAATTTTATTTAAGTTTCCACATGTCCTCCATCATTAGCAATACAAAGAGTAATATGAATTTGCAGTTCACGGAAAACATTTGCCAACTGATTTACAGTAATGCCTGAAATCACATTAGTTATTTTAGCTACACTTAAAACTAGGTACATTAAACTTTATAACATTTTTACCGATTATTACTATCGCAAATACAAATAAAGTTATAAATTTTTTAAAGTGCACACGAACTTTATGGACACCCTGTATAAGCTGAGTACTAGATTGACGGCAAGATCTCATCATTTTATAATGGAAATGGCTTAATGTAACCGTAAGTTCTATGCTAACGGTTTCTTCTGTTGCACTTCTCGCTTGTGGAGCTCCCTTCCAGCTTCTTGCTTTCCAGTCAAGTTTGATCTTCTAAAATTTAAATGCAATGTCAATTGTTATCTTCTTAAATTTTTATTAATTGTTCTTTTATTGTTCTCTCTCCTTAATAGTATTTCTTTCTCATTTTCCCTAACACTCAGTAGCTCCTTGCGTCTTAGTGACTTTATTGCCTTGCTTGGGGTGAAATGATTAAAAAAATATTCTCGCTACGAAAAAATAAACCAAGCCAACGTCATTTTTAAAAGTATTACTGTTCACATGATTTGATAAGATATCGCTTTTAACCGAACGCAAATAAAGACGAATACATTTAATATAACGAGAATTGATTTAGCAAACATAAATTTTCTTCGCTATTAGCCAATTACTTTCAAAATAGCTTTCGGAAACTGAACAGACAATCCACCCTAACCTCTCAAAATACGCTGTCACGAAGGACTAATTAACAGCCATTGAAATGTCTAATTAAAGACCGCACTGTTTATTAAATCTTCACCATGTAGAATAGAATTAACATTTGAGAATCAACGAATCAGTTAATCTAGTTGTCGGGTTTATTCGTTTTCAGAGCATCGTCGTGGAACAGTGGTTAGCTGACTAGTCACATAGACCATTTCTACCGTAGTGAGATCGATCGACAAAATGCCACACGCTTGTGGCCTCGTAACAGTGTTTAGCAGGTAAATCTTGCAGAGCATTACTATAGTTATCCCGATTCTCACATTGATGACCTTATGCCAGACTAAGCTATGCGTAAACGTACTGTAAATTACAAGATAGGCATTCCGCGCTTAGAAATTTTGATTAGACATTTACTATAAAGGAAGCCATTCGGGATTTCACCTTGATGGTGGATCCTGGGGGCGGATATTGATATGGTGGGCTGAATCTATATAATCCAGTCTTCTACTTTTTTTTGTAGGATTCTTTTATCGTCCGGTTCACAATCCTCCACAATTTTTGAACAGGAATAGAGGTTTACCCCTTGCTTCTTAGATATGATTGGGTGTCCGGTTTCTTCTAAAGTATGTCGGGTCGGCTGAATCTATATAATCCCTTCTTCTTCTTCTTCTTCTTCTAGTATTCTTTCATCGTCCGGTTCACACTCCTCTCCAGTCTTTTGAACAAGAATACAGGTTTAATCCTTCTTTCCTGACGTGGGCAATTAGGGATCTCTAAAACGTCCTATCTCATGTAGAGTTTAGCAACTTATTTTTTTACACTATCCATCCAGGAGTAGATAGGTTCGCCAATCGCCCGGTTCACACACCTCTCCGTTTTTGAAGAGGAATAATGGTTTATCCCTTGTTTCCTGTACAAGATTGGGTTCCTGGTTTCTTCTAAAGTCTACTTTAACTCTAAAATTCTAACGTCTCAAATTAAATTGTGAAATTTGATTTCGGCAAAAGGAGTAGAGAGATTCGCCTATCCTCCGATTCACACTCCTCCCGGTTTTTGAACAGGAGTAGAGGTTTATCCCTTATCTCCTGTTTAGGGTTGGGTTTCCGGTTCCTTCTAAAATCTTTTTATTCTCTTTCACTCCTAGCACCCCACTTGCGTCTTAGTGGCATTATCGACTAGTTTGGTGTGAATTTATTTAAAAAAAATTCCCGTTCTACCATTTATACGAGCTCGTTAGATAGATTAACCTCTATTCCCCTCTTTCTCCTTTGCTTTTAATATACCAAATTTGAATGAGGAATGTCCTAAGCCTTCTTTTCTCATTATGTGCCCTTGACATAAAAATCCGCGCGCGCTGACCCTTGAAAGCAATCAGCACCAACTCTTGTGATGGAAAACTGTTAATTACTAGCGATACCCGTAGAAATTCCACGGTTTGTCATTGAAAATTAATAGTTTTGATGTCTTCTAACTCCGATAGTTGTAGCTTCTTGATCGCTTTCACGAATCCGGTAGAAAAAAAAATCAGCCAGCTCAGATCTACTCGTAACTTGTACTGTCGGTCCATAATCATTTATCAGAAGTGGGGAAAGCAAAAAAATGTAATGCAAGCTATAAAATAGCAGTTGAATACAACATTAGTTGGTTATGTCAAAAGTCACTTCTTTCCATTTTAAAATGTATTTAAATATGGACATCTGTTCATATCTTGAAGCAGAGATCATTATACGTCGTGTTTTCATGGTTCTAAAAAGTGTTCATAATTTGAATAGGAAAATCTTGGAACGTTAAAAGTAATTTTCTTTCTTGATTGGAAATATATAGAGATCCATTTCCATGACACGGCTGAGTATACAAGGTATCCGTAAAGTCTGGACACATAGGAAATCTCATTAACTCTATTTTTTTACTTCCACAGATTAAACACGGTTTTATTGAAAGACTAAAGAATAGACTTCTTTTTCTGCAGTATGCTAAAGGTGAAGGTGTACTCAATGAAAATCACAGATGCAACACACTTGATTGAATGCATAAAGAGTGAATGTGTTAAAATTAACTGCAATGTGGAGTTATTGCATCGAGTTCAATTGAATCTTGCAAAGCGAATCAACCTTTGCATCACGAATGATGTAAAAACATATTGGAGATGTTATTTGTCAATATTCCAATTCAATCAAATGCTGCTAAAATTTTATTTCTTGAAAATATGCATTTTTGCCTATGTGCCTAGATTTTAGGGACAACCTGTATAAGAACCACAATACCAAAATACATTTTATTACGTATCATCAGCTGAATATGATAGTAATGTCAAAGCGTAGCGTTCCTTATGGCTTTC
Organism: Acanthosepion lycidas; assembly: GCA_963932145.1. Lineage (NCBI taxonomy): Eukaryota > Metazoa > Mollusca > Cephalopoda > Sepiida > Sepiidae > Acanthosepion > Acanthosepion lycidas. Next base: position 38,243,316 of record OZ010578.1, on the reverse strand, counting down.
CTCGGGTGTCTTGTCGCATTCGATAAACTGTTCAAGATAATAAAAACAAAGGACCTGACAGGATTGAATCAATATATAATAGTAACAACACCTCGTATCAGAAATGCAGGCAGAAAGAAGCCCGGAGGATACAGCGACCGAAATGTGATAGAAACAACAAAAACAAAGAAACTAATAAGAATGAATCATTGTATATATTTGTATTATTGTTTCTGTTAATATATTTGTTTAACTCAATTCCTCTCTTTGTGTCTTTATTTCTGGCCCTCTCCAAAAGGCAGTTCCTGCTCCTATTTATAGCTTGGAGAGTCCATGCGTGCGTGGGTAAATTACCATAACACATACCAATTCGAGGTTTACTGGAGTATTACTCTGTTTCCCGCTATCACAACATCACGTCTTTAAAAATTAGGCAGAAAGAAGGTCGGATACAACTGCTGAAATGTTGTGATAAAACAACAAAGGTGAGGAAAATCGTCCACTAACAATAACAATCCTAAGTCTCAGGAATTCTGGTAGAAAGAAGGCCGGAGGGTACAACGGTCGAAATGTTAAATGAAACAGGTGAGGACAGTCATCCAACAGAAGTAATTGCAGTTGCTCATCTAATAAATTAAAACTGAAATATTAAAATTTTACCTCAGAAACTGAAAAACGAATGTAAAGATGGCTGTATTTTTCCTTTCCCGTAAAAATGACTTTTTAAAATGTCGCGTCTTGAAAAAACAAATTGATATAAATACCACGAACAAATTAAAAAAAAAAATGATTGAATGAATAATAAATAAAGGCTAATTGTAACATAATCGGATTTTTGGATCATCTCAACTTGTTTTTAATTTTTATCATTAGATAACGCCTATTGAACTTGGGCCAATTCAAACAGTTTTCTTCTCGTCATCATCTCTATCTCTGCCTACGGCAGATTACGCACTAAATCTGGGTTTTTTTCTTTGTTCTTATGTAACATACTGTTGTGGCCTTGTTAGGACAAGAAATAAAGACACAAGAGCGGAATTGAGTTAAACAAATATATTAACAGAAACAGTAATACAAACATATACAAACGAGAGTTTTACAGCAAGAATGTTCGGTCCGACTGTCAAAGCTGACTGCTGGAAACTTCCTTCTCCAAAAGGCAGTACCTGCTCCTATTTATAGTTGGGAGAGTTCATGCGTACGTAGGTGAATTACTATAACACATACCAATTCGAGGTTTACTGGAGTGTTACTCTGTTCACCGCTATCACATCAACCCTGGTGCTGCTGAACCGCTCTTCTGATCGCATGTGATGAGTCCGGTGGTGGCCACCACTCTGGTCTGGGTGTTTTTTTTTTATTTGACACAGGCATACCAGTTTCACCAGCCCACTCCTCCGTGCTGCTTTTGGGCTCATGGAAAAGTGTATTGTACCATTGACACCAGGAAACTAATACTTAGCATCAGGAAGAGACAGTTAAGGTTTTTGGGGCACATAATAAGGAAGGAAGGCTGGGAAAATCTGATACTCACGGGACAGATATGGGGGCAAGAGGGACAAAGGGAAACAAAGAATTAGATACTTAGTGAGTTTGACTAAATGGTTGGCGGTACAAGGTTTAGGATAAATAACAGGAAAACAAAGTTTATTAAGAGTTACAAGAGACAGGAAGTTGTGGAGAGCCATGATCACCTTGGTCCTGACACCAGGAATGGGCATATTTAAACACAAGCAGGTTTTCTTTTCTCGTAATGTCAATGATAATGATTAGCCGTTTCCATACAGGAAATATAGGGGCATGGATTGATCCCAGTTACTGTCGGCTCCTCTACTTCATGTGTCGTGTCCCCTCAAAACAATATACATCTCCGAGGAGTGAAGGTAGTTAAAATAATAGCGGCGTCAATGGAAAAACCGTCCTTTTGTCACTCCTGCGTTTTTTTTGGGGGGGTTGTTTTTTTGCATAGCACAGGTCCAAGTTTGCCAACGTTTCATTAGTACTATGCTCTCTGTTTTAGATACAAACATAGATAACTTCAGATAGACATATTCATGTCTCTTTTCGCGGCCGTCTGACCTAACACGCTCTTTTCACAGCCATCAACTCCTCGCTTTAAAAATGCTTATCTTGTTTCATGTACCATATCCATTCGGGACCTCGGTAATTGTGACTCTCCACAACTTCCTATCGCTTGTAGCTCTTAGAATTGTTTGTCATTTACAATCTCTTCCCTTCCTTGTTCTAACGTCCATTTACATAAGCTCTTTCGGTAGGTTGCCCGCCGATTCCCTTTGACTTCAATATATCTTGTGAGTGTCCAATTCGCCCAGCTTTCTTTTCTCATTATGTGTCCCAGAAATTTCAATTTGTTTGCATTTTCCTTACTCGTTATTTATATGCTCCGTCCATGAAATTCCCAGCATCTTTCACCTGTTGCTTCAAGTAAAGGAATTGTTCAGCATTTATATTTAGATAGACTTGCTAGAGCCTCATCAGCGTGCAAATGAAGTATAACGCGCTCGGGTTCCAAGAGGCCATCCTCTGGTCTACAATCTCTCTACTGGCGACGACTAAGGTTAATCTCTGGCACCTGAGGTATCTCCAAAGAGGTCGTGCTGAAGAGGCCTAAGCATTTTTTTAATCCCGAGTTCCATGTACACGTGGGACTTCCACATCTAACTCGGCTTTCTGCCACATTGCTTTCGCGTGGCCGTTCGGCTAAATATCTGTACGAGAGGTGTGGTTTTACCTAGATAACCTAGTGGATTAACCCGTTAGTTCGTGGATATAGCCACATAGTAATTGTGAGTTCAATCTCTGGACTGGGTAGTACGGACTCTAGCTGTACTAAATAAAAACCTGATACCCCGTAACATGGACAACGGAGTTTTTGTACAAGCCCCGGGGCCACACCAATTAGAGGGTAACGATAAGAAATAGTTTATACGGATAGGAGGGGAAGATAACGATTGAACAGGTTAAGATTGTAATGATCGGGGAAACATCATCTTGGGAGTCTGTTCCACAGAGCAGTGGTTCACAGAAAGAAGCTGTTCGAGTGGAATTTACTTCTCACCGATGGAATACGGAGAAAATGTGTGTGGTTTGTTACTATGTAAGTGACATGGCGGTTTCTAGTCGTGAAGTTTAGAGTGGAAACCCGCGCGCAATTATCCTTGGGGAAAATATGAATCTACTTCTTCTCCCCCCAGATATGGGTTAATTAGTAGAACTTGTATCAGTAAAAAATCATTATTATCTCCCAAAACTTCTTACGATATAAAAATATTTTCTGGCTTTAAATAATAAAAAAAAAAATTGATTTAGCCGTGAATATATAAATCGATCAAATATCAGTGGACATAATATTATTAGGTTGTGCAAAAATAATGACGTAATAATGTCGTTTTTTGACGTTAAAAAATACGTCAAAAAACGGCATTATTACGTCATTATTTTTACACCAACCTAATAAAACGACTTGCCTGGACCTACCTGAGAGAAAGGATTTGGTATTTGCGTCTACACTACCAAAGATGCTATAACTTAAGAACTTGTGCAGCAAACCTGAATGCCATATTTTGTCAAAAAAATGGCGCTGGTCTCTCAAAATCATTGTTGGTAATTGTCTTCTTTTTTTTTTTTTTAACTTAACCTATACGAAACGAGACGACCCTAAGAAAACTATCAAGATTTATTATCAGCAGATAGAGAGTTGATTTCCAATTCTAGTCGTTATATTCATTTTCTACAGTAAATTTTGCCCTGTACAAGGCCCGGGGCCACTCTAGGTAGAGTGTTACGATTATGGGTAGCTTATACAGATAGGAGGGGAAGATAATGGTTAACCCGGGCCTTGAACAGGTTAAGATTGTAGTGATCGGGGAAACATCATCTTGGGAGTCTGTTCCCCAGAGCAGTGGTTTGCGGGAAGAAGCTGTTCGAGTGGTACTTACTTCTCACTGATGGAATACATAGGGAATGTGAGCGATTTGCTACTATGTAAGTAGCGTGACGGGTCCTAGCCGTGAAGGTTAGACCTGGTGGAATCAAGGAAGGTAGTTGTTATGTAGTGATTTCACAGTGGAGGCTTGTATTTGTACTAAGTCGGTCCTAAAATAGGTTCGACGTACAAAACCTTAGGAACTTGATATAATAGGTAATGACGCAGTAATCTAGTTGGGGTAGCTGATACTTCAATATCCGACTAACGATCGTCCGACATCGACTGACTGACCAACTCACTCAGCGACTGCTACTACTACTCCTACTTATTATAGGTGGGAGAGTCTATTAACTATAGAATAGGTGTGTTCCACTATAACAGTAGTTCGTCCGAGCATTTTCCATGGAAGTAGCGATAGAGTAGCGAGTGGCTCGCCACATCCAACCTGTGAGGTTGGAGGGTGGAAAATAATTCATCACCCACAAGGACTCGGAAACGCGTTTGAACTCTATCAAGGCTGAAAAGTGAGGACTAGGCAGCTCTCACTCAAATATGACAACAGAATTGAGAACAATAGATTAAATAAATGATTCAGTTCGAAATGTTTGCCCGGATGGACAAGGACCCAATAAAGGCTGGAGAGCAAACCAGTCAAAACAGTAACAACAAAGCTATGGATAATAGACTGAGTTTTAATAATGCAAATAACAGGAATTGTTTGGTCTTTCGTCTTCTATTAGGTTGGTGCAAAAATAATGTCGTTTTCTCACATAGTAGCATATGTGAGAAAACGACATTATTTTTGCACCAACCTAATAGAAATTAACAGTTTTGTAAATAATTTCAATGCTTTAATTAATAAATTGTTCTTATTTGATTTCAATTACGTGCTTTTTTATTCATAGAAATAACATTCATAAACAATATTATTATTATTATTATCATTATTATTATTATTATTATCATTATTATTATCATTATTATTATTATTATTATTATTATTATTGTTGTTGTTGTTGTTGTTGTTCTATCATTGTTCATTAAACTCATTATGAAAATTAAATTATTTTATATTGTCTTTATGTAGGTTTTGGGCGAGTTGTAACCAATTAAATTGCTAATGCTACTACATGTGATTTATTAAGTGTGATGGCCCAGGATTTACTGATAATAGTCTATTCCTCATATATTCCCAGTGCTTCCCAATAACAGCCGTAGTTCATATCTTATAATTTTATCTTTTTTATATACCAGAATTTTTTTCAGCACTCGTCAGCGTGTTGCAAAAAATTCTAGTTGAATAAAACTTGTGGTAAGTGAACTTCGTCTGTATATACAAAACTTTATGGGCATGTGTATACTTATTGTACTTATGTTAGCTTGTTGTAATGGAATGTCCCACACCTCACGGGGAGGTAAAGTAAATATCCTTGCTTCGGCAATTGGAGATTCGTCTCCACCTGTGCTGGTCGAACTCTCTGCCTTTGGGCAGAGAGGAACTCCAAGGGCAGGGTCTCGTCTGGGGTGATAGACAGCTACCAGACCCCGTGTATACGGGGTCTACGGGGAATTTTTGATCGAGCCTATGGGCTCGGTTTTGCCAAGCATTAAAATCGGCCTTGTGCTGACTCCTGACTCGCGGGGAGGTAGGGTAAATATCCTTGCTTCGGAATTGGATATTCGTCTTCACCTGTGCTGGTCGAACTCTCTGCCTTTGGGCAGAGAGGAACCCAGACGAAGCTATGCCGAAGGACAGAGTCTCGTCTAGGGTGGTAGACACCTACCCGACCCCGTGTATACGGGATCTACGGGAAATTTTTGCCCGAGTTTACGGGCTCGGGTTTCCCCAGCATTAAAAAACGGCCTTGTGCCACATCCTGGTTCGTTGGAAGGTAAGGTAAATAACTTTGCTTCGGGAATTACTAGCCTGCCACCCGATTCCCTGTCTTTCAGTAGTGTATTCTCTTTTACAATAAACCTCTCTTCTTTCATCTACGCGCGTGTTGCTGTTCCTTCACTCATGTATCACCTTTGTCTGTTTGCAACCTCTTTAAGGATACAACATAGTTGAATATATTTGATTTTTTTTAATTAATTTTATTGCTAGGCATGAACCGATACTCTTCACATCAGCATCTTCACTGCTGGTATTTCTGTTATTACGTATTGACGAATTGACTCTCCGCTCTTTCTTAGATATACATTATCATTCAGATTAAGCGACAAATATTAATCTGATTATTTTATTTTGATTCTGATTTTGATAACCAGATATTCATTCCAATCACGTACCTACATATAGACTTAAAAGTTTTAAATATTCCTTTCGTTTCAAGGTTGTTATATAGAAATAAAGTGTCGCTGCCGACACTTGAGTTTGAACATAGATCACCTGTGAGCAAGCACAGGCAATGCCATTATTGAATTAATTGGACCATGTAACCATAGAGGGGACGCATATATAAGAAGTCGCGTGACGTGTAGATTGATCTTCATTCTAGCCTATCCTCTATTACTATACGGATCGCTATTTCTAGTCTATCCTATATTACTAATCAGACCGCTATTCTCTACTCTATTCACTATATTATTTCTCTATACGGATTATTATTCGAGTGAGCATTATCGAGCAAGTACTATCAGTGCGAGATTATTCGAAAGCCTCTGACACCAACATTGTTCAACAGCGTACTATGGTTGTATCGGCGATTACAAAGTCTCTACTACAACGAGCATTACGAAAGTGTCAACGTATTCGTTGACATCACAAAAAAGGTCCTTAAATCAAAGGATAAAAATAACACTGAGTTCATGCCTTCATTTATTCAGTTATTGCATTTTTCGCCACTGTGGTCACCATCCCCTCCATCTCACCATTGTGGTTCATGGTGACATTCAAGGCAGAATAGTGTTTCTTTTTCACCGGGGATGTTGATGTTACTCCGTCTCTCCTCTCAAAAGTTAAAGAGGCAACACCTACAAGACAGCAGATGGTTTGAATTCAGACTGGAGATAGTATATGAAGGCCGTCCGCTGTCCAGTTTACATGCCCCCACTGTCGGCCATACCGATAAGATCCAAAGGAATACGGGACATTATATGTGGAGACGGCTTGGCTTTAGGAGTTGTTGGAAAGTTGTCAGTGTTGGCAGACAACCGCCTTCGGAGCTGCACTCCAGGATTTCTGTTGGAATTTACGTGTTTTGGATATGGCTGCAAGACAGCGGAGGTTTAAAATCAGGGTTTTCCTTCCCCTAAATGACCTAAAACTTCATCTACTCGATGCAGCTGGTTATGAGGCGCCAGTTTTCCGCCTTCGCCCATTCTCCAGCTTGAAGCTGGAATTCGTTGTCAGGCTATTTGAGACGCGTGCCATGAAAACATTTTATAGACAGTGGGAGCTTGTCGACACTATCACCACTGTCTGTGACAACCCGTGGTTTAGAAGCCCCCACTCAAAATAACGATTTTTAAACATATAAAACGTTAAGTAAATAAAAAAAAACACTATAAAACAAGACAAATTACGAAACAGTATATAAATAACGACAGTTGGTCTCATCTCTGTTGCCAAATTCCAGACGTTTCGGCCGTTGTACTCTCCGGCCTTCTCCAGGTGATTGGAATTTTAACTCTGACCTGATCCCTTCCGGATGTTTCGTTTATTTCTCTTTAACTCATCTCTCCGAATTTTTGTTTTGGAGAGTTGAGTTAAAGGGGGAGATAACTGAGACATCCGGAAGTGGCATGGCACGTGGAACTAGAACAATCTACCGCGGTTTATGAAATAAACGGTTCAGTTCGAAATTCCAGTCACCTGAAGAAGGCCGGACCGTACAACGGCCGGAACGACGTGAATATGGCAATAAAGATGAAGACAACAGTCCGAACAATGTAAATAGTGTAAATAATTACAATACCTCATCTCAGGAATATAGACAAATATGAAAATATATAATACTGAATGACGCACACAAGAAAACAACATCCAACAGCAAGGCCTCTGATCGGGAGATTGGAGGTTTTTAGGAGCCTGGAACCACCTCTTAATTGCTGTTTTTCCCATGTTCACAGTGACCCGGAGTGGTAGCACCTGTTAGGGTTCTAGATATGGGGAAATAGTGAGCACCCCAAACAAAAAACACTAAGAAAGTATCAAAATACATTTTAATAGTGTTATGGTCCAATATCCTCGCACCACAGTTATGGTCCAAGGTTAAAACCAAGGAAGAACAACACGAACACAAGAGTAGAATAACAAAGATATATTACAACAGAAATATAGTACAAGAAGTTGAAGGTGTTAGTTGTCTGTTTGGTTTAGAGTGAACTAATATTGTCTCGACTCGTTACACCATTCATTTGGTATTGCATGTGGCACAAGGCCGAGTTTAACGTGGGTTTCCCAAGCCCGTAGGCTCGGCCAAAAATATACCCTTTGAACCCGCCTAGACGGGTTCAGGGCCTGTCTACCTTCCCGGACGAAACTCTGCCCTTCGGCAAAGCTTCGTCCGGGTTTCTCTCTGCCAAAGCAGAGAGTTCAACAGTCATGACCTGGTGTTCGTTACACCATTCATTCATTATACCTCTTGAGAGGTACAGTATTTATAGTGTCAGGAAGAGTCCATTATCGTTATAGGTAAGTTCCCATAACAAATAGTAAAAATATCAGTAATACATTTTTATACAAAAAGACCGATAATGCATCATCAGCAGTGCATTTTATCTGTAGTTGGAGCCATAAAATTGCGTTCAAAATATTTAGATTCCGGCATTAAATAACCGATAAATGTGTTGATATGCTACTAAAAATCAACAACCATGACATTAATCCATATAATATCCTACAATTTCTTAAATCAAACTATATTCCAAAATATAACTTAAAACAACACACATTACCTCCTCTAGTAATTATGTCCACACAAACATGTATATGCACAAAAGCTGAGTTTTATCTACCATGTATTCAATTGTGAAAGCAGAATAACATAATATTTTTATTATTTCAAAGCTCCCCAAAAAATTAAATTTCGACATTAAATGACGCATAAAGTGTTCATATGCCGTTAAACAAATCAACTAAATAACTAACAAATAACAACATTTATATCTCTTTGATTTCCTCTTTATTGTTTGTCATTTAATAAATTATTAGCACTGGTATTAGTGGGTAAACAACTAGTGTCTAGCGTTATACTAGATTAATCCCCAAATACAAGAACAAATTAGTTATTTTGAAGGATTATCGGGAAAACCAAGCTAAAAATACACGTTTTGTCTATTAATAGAACAATCAATGTCTAAATATAGTAAAAGTATATCTGTTGATAAAAATAGTTTCCAATCTGACACAGCCAAGATGACATTATAGATATCGACTTAGATAAGACTTATAGAGATTTACTATCATCAGTTACCAAGAAAAAAAAATGAACATTATGTCTTCTGCAAATAAATAAATACTGTTTGAGTTGATCTAACATCGGCAATTTTTAAAAATTTCTCTCGTCTCCACGTGACCCTGGATCTGCTCGCACGATTAAAAACAAATAGACATATTGAAAGTTGAATCTTCACTCTTCTAATATATTTTATTGATACATACAACCTTAATTAATGTTTCAATACTGAATTATGCGGCATCCGTCAGTCTCAGTTGACCATGAACCTGCGTCCAAAAAGTTATGCCTCAGCTGCTGACGGCGGTGCAGCATTTGTTATGGCTGTACAGGCCCACACAGAACTGACAGTTTCGATTGCAATGAATGCATGTGGACGCTCTCCCCCGATGTTGCCGTGCTGTTTTCTTTCCTTTCAGTACGCTTCTCCTCGGCGGCAAACTTCCGTTTCTTCTCTCCTCATTATTATTGAATTATTGCTGTGTTATTAAATTGTACATACAGTATCATCATCGTTAGTTACTTCCTTTGTGGGTAAATACGACTCTCCACAACTTCCTTCCCTGTAGCTCTAAGCAACATTTGACGTTTAGAATTCGTCATTGTCTCTGTTCTGGCATCCATTCACTCATTAGATAAGTTGCTCGCTTTTGTCTTCTAACCCTCTTTCCTTTCTTTAATACGTCCTGTGAGTGTTAAGTTTTCAAACCGCCCTTCCTCATATAGTTCCCATGACATTTCGGATGTCCCTTTCTGATTTTATGTATAGGTGTTTTTCTAGTTTCCATTTCCGTTAGAACTTCCCCGTTGCTCACATGTTCTGGCCATGGTATTCTCAGCAGCCTTCAGTAGAACCACATCTCTGTCGCTTGAAGGCTTTTCTTCATCATGTGTAAGGAAACTGTCTAGGATATACTATAATACAGCGGGGTACATATATGACACTTCAGTTCAGCAATCTCTTCTTTGTTTCTAACAAAATATTCCTATGTCATAGCACTTTGCTTAGTTTCTGGAAGACTCCTGTCGATATTTCGATGCATCTTCGGATCTTGGTGCTACATTTTCCGCCATGACTGCATTTTGTGTATTGATATTTTTCTAATTACCGCCATTACGTTAATGAGAAAGGTTTCAGGTGTTACAGACAAAATATATTTGACGTTTTATTAATTTTGTAATCTATATTGCCGTACAGTGTATTAAAGTTACGTTGAGATTTTTTTTATATAAAAACATATAAAATATTCCCAAGTCAACATGCGAAAAACCAACATATCTAATAGACAAACACACACACACATTTACGAATATACGTTATCATCTGAATCCCATATAGACAAACTAGAAGTATTATACATTTACACACTTGAAGTCATATTTGCAGTTTTTTCTTTAGTTGATTTCTTTAAACTGCGAAGGGACGCATCGTCTCGCCTTGAATTTGGAACACCACAAATTATACTAATGTTTGTTTAACAAGTCGAATACAAGTGAAACATGATTGACCAATGGAAATCAAATAACAAAAAAGGTAAAAATACCAGAATTTTTTCTTTCTTTTTTTCTCTCCATATCTCATTCTCTGATTAAGCTTTAATAAAAGTGAAGGGTGTAAAATTGATAAACGTTTCCTATTTGTCCTTTATCTTACCATTCTGTCAGATTCCGGCCCATATTTGATCCCAACTTCGGAAAATATATACTGTTTTTAAATTGCCTCAGAGATTATATTCAGGTTTGGTTTGGTTTGTTTTACGGCATATCGCAATGGGTTATTTAATACCGACAAAATTTTTATTGCTGATAATATTTTTTTTCCAAAAATTTATTGCTGGTAACATTTTTTTTTAAAAAAAAATGTACTGCTGGCAATATTTTTTTCCAAAACAGTATTGCTGGTATTAAAACCTATTTTTAAACTTTCATAGAGTTTTGACTCCTTTTGGGTGGTTAACTATTTGCTAATAGCTTGGACCCTGACAGGAGCTGTCACTCCGGGTCAGGGTTGACCTGGGGACATCAGCAATTAAGTGGTGGTCCATGCTCGTCAAAACCTCCTGATCAGAGGCCTTGCTGTTGGATGTAGTTTATTGTCTTACCCAGGACGCGGATGTAGTTTACCCAGGACATAGTTATATTCAGCTTTAAGAGACGTTTGACATTCAGAGACATCTATGTATTCGTGTTTTATATTAGGATAATTCACTGTGGGTCTAGTTTTGACTCTGGTGAAAAAAATATTAAAAAGTCATTCAATTTTCATGTTTTTTTTTATACATTTTCAGATTCACCAAGTTTCATCAAATTACTTTTACGCAGCAGGATTAACAAACTCTAATTTTCGACGTGATGTAAAAAAAAAATCTTTTCTCCATCATCATATCGAAATCCAACAGTTTATTTAACTCAAGATTCTGTGATCTCATGCAATTCAAATCAGAGATTTTAAAAGAAAATTCTGAGCTTCGTCTGTGATTATTTCTGTTGAAGAAAATCAAAACATTTGCCGTTGTCGCCGAAAATCACACGAACAAACTATTTAATTACCCACTTCGTTTGAGTCGCGTTCCAAATACCATTTACGACACCGTAACAAACTTTTTTTAGAAGGTTTATCAGCAAACTACAGAACTGGCGCCGACACAGCATCCCAAGGAAGGGCTGATTGAATCATTTGGTTCAATGGCAGTCAAATTATTGCCCAAACCATTTTATGATACGTTTTTAACGAGAGATCGGGTAAGTGAAGATTTTTTAATTCATTTAATGAACCTCTCCCTCTTTCTCTCTCTCTCGCCCTCTCTCTCTCTCTCTCTCGCCCCCTCTCTCTCTTTCTCTCTCGCGCCCTCTCTCTCTACCTATGCATCTCTATCTTCCTCTCTTTCTTGTTTGTTTTTGTTTCTCTATAAATTCATCAGAGCGAAAGATATCAAAACCTCCGAAGATAAAATTAAAACGTCCACAAAATTGTAACTTATCAGTTTAAACGTCTATGACATTATCCTGTATGACTGTTAAAATTTTTTAAATGACTGTTAAATTTTTATATCTAAGATTAAAGTGTTGTATTTTTTTTCAACTCACCCCAAGCAGGGCGATAAATGCAGCTAAGATACAAAGGAGTGAAAGAGAATGAAAAAATTTTAGAAGGAATCGGAAACCCAATCTTAAACAGGAAACAAGGGTTAAACTTCTGCTCCTGTTCAAAAGACCGAGGAGGTGTGTGAACTGTACGATAGGCGTACCTATCTACTCCTATAATGACATTAGTTACGCCCTCTCGTAATCGGTGTAATAATAATAATAATAATAACGCAAAGACAAAATGTACCTCCTTATTGACATGGCAGTCCCTGCAGACTGCAATGTATGTTTGAAAATTTTCAAAAAACTATCAAAATACAAGGACGTGGAAATCGAAATCTCAAAAATGTGGCGCATGATGACATTAACAATTTCAGTTGTAGTTGGAGCCCTCGGATTGATAGGAAAAGATTCCAATAGACTAATTGAAGGAATCCCTGGTAGCCCATGCCTTAAAGAAATACAAAAAAATATGTTCGCACAAGTACAGCCCACACCTTCCACGTAAAATATGTGCCATTTTTTTTTCAAAACTGCTGAGTGGAAAATATCATGATGCCATTTCTGACCTTAGGTCTGTGATCGGGACCCGAAAAGAAATGAGGATACACTAGAAATTAAAAGAGGAAATAATAATAATAATAATAATAATAATAATAATAATAATAATAATAATAATAATAAGCGGGAGGAATTGAGGAAAGAAAGCTAGGAGGTGGGAAAATAGTTGTAAAAAAAAAGGGGGGGATAAGAATGGTAGATAAAAAAACGAAAAGGAAACCAGGTGAAAGGAGAAATATATATACACATAGAAAGAGGTGACAAGTGTGTAGCTAAATCGTGATTTTCTAAGCGTATCGTAGATGTGGCACAAAGCCGAAATTATGGGGCGCATAGAACTCACTATTCAGTCGTAATTGATCTAGCGAGACAAGCTTGCTAAACATTACACAACGTCGATGTGTCCAGGTGTGTAGTTATATGCACGACATAAACAGGGTTGTTGGCTGAACATCAAGAGTACAATGAGTGAAAACGGGAAACCCAGAGAATGTTAGAAAGCCGTAAAAATTACAGCAGATGTTAATTATTTACGAAAAGTTAAAAGAGAAGACTTAGATATTTTTTAGATTTTTTTATATAAATTTCTTCTGAATATGCAACTGCTCATACAGAAACTGCTAATTTATTACTGATTCTTTTGATACCATTGTTCAATCTTTTTACTAAGGTTATTTGAGGTAGCCATTTCACGTAATATCAATTTTCTTCAATGTATTTTAAGATATATACCTTTAGACTAAAAGCATTTAGATTTCTTCCTGTCTTTTTTTAATCATTTCACGCCAAGCAAGACTCAAACGCCACTGGTATGCAGGGAGTGTTATAGAGAGTGAAAGTGGGAGAAATGATTGTGTATAAGGAGAACCGAGGAAAGGATAAAAGTTGAACGGGGTTCAAATCAACAGAAGATGACGATTGACGTTGCATTTAAATTTTTGAAGGTTGTAGTTATCAGGGAAGCAAGGAAATAGAAGAGAGTTCCACAGGCTGGAAGTGCGAGAAAAGAAACTCTTAGAGTAGAAGTGGCGGTTATATTTAACTAATTCAATAGTAAAAGGGTGGGACCTAGATGCCAGTCTAGTAGCACACTTAAACTCACGTAGTGCGGGTACCAGGGAAAAAAACCGTCAGATAGAGGGAAGCCACGTCACGTTGATCAGAAAGTGACTGAAGTCATGATCTATTACACTGCATATCCTTCTTTGGATTTTGTAAGAACCTCGAAATGTGTAGCAGGAGCACCAGACCAGATCTGGCAACAGTATTCAATGCACGGTCGAATGGTAGATTTGTAAATGTGTTCCGGGTTAAAGGCAAACTGCAAATCAGTATGACTTCTCATCTTCAGTAACTTTGTTAATATCTCTTATCATTCCTGTCCACGCTTCCTTACCCTGTGTTAACTCACGAAATTTTTGCAGATCTTATACTTTTTTTTTACCGGAAATGATGAAATTTCTGACGAGGAAAACCTTTTATCACGGCACAGTGACCCAACTTTCCTTGCAGTAGATGCAGCTGTTGATTCGATGTAGTCGTTCCACTTCAAGTCAGTTGAAAATGTCTTGAGCGACAAAACTGATATTCTGTCTAAGACCTCCAATATCTATGGATGTTATTCACCAATTTAGTAACGATGACAAAACTAATGCCATAATATTTAGTGTTTGTTTCCAAAGCTATTAACTTGTGCTGTCTAACTCCGATATTAATATCGAGTCCTATCTTTGATATCAATGTTATAATTATCAAAGTCTCGAGCCAATAATTCCTACTTTTCTTTTTTCACAATTCATCTAATATTAAATGTCTCGATGTTAAAATCTATAAATACGATTGGAGGCTTTTATAAAGTTTTAAATAACTTGTCAACTTTTAAATAATTACCTTCTCCGCCAAAACGAAATAAACTCAATAATTATCTTGACACGAAAATCTTGCGTGATTTCGTTTTGTTCACGTCATCAGTCACGTTCTGCTCTTTTCTTTCATACGATATAAAGCTGTTATAATTTATTATTTTAAACAAACCCTTTAATGTTTCAACCCCGGCTTCTGTCCTGTCAAAATTCCGATAGTGTTAGTAATTTCAATCTCGTATGTCAGCATGTTTTAGAAACAAATAATTAAAAAAAAAAAAAAACTCTCGATGTTAAAATTTATATATGCGATTGAAGGCATTTAAAAAATTTTAAATTAGAATTTGCCAACATTTAACGATTGAAAACTAAAGAAATCACTGCTCCTCCGCCAATTTAATAACAGCTAGCAAGCTCAGGAAAAAAGCAGTGATTGTTCATGGTCATCAGCGCTGTTTCGAGTTAAAGGCAAACTGCAAATCAGTGTGACTTCTCATCTTCAGTAACTTCGTTAATATCTCTTATCATTCCTGTTCACACTTCCTTACCCTGTGTTAACTCACGAAATTGTTGCAGATCTTTTTTTCTTTCTTTTTTTTTTTAGCGGAAAATGATGAAATTTTATTAATAGTTCGTTGAATGTCTTTGTTCAATGTTTGTACCAGAGGAGGCTAAACCGAGCCATATGCGGCTTTTTGACCTTTAATATGCGGCACTTTGACCTTTAATATGCAACTCGTGGAAATATGTTGGCTGAACCCCTTTTTTTCATCACAGTTAATATAAAACGTAAATAAGATAAGTTTTAAACTTTGTTCATGTCTTGCGGTTCGCAAACATCTGAACTTTATTGTATGTGGCTCTTACGTTAAGCAAGTTTGACCCCCCCCCACCGGGTTATATTATGGTTCTTTGTTCAATATTTATGAATGTTATTCCTCCATTTAGAATTGATGAAAAAAATGTCCATAATATTTTCTGTCTGTTTCCAAAGCTATGAATGTTGTTTTCAATCCTTGTATGCTTTTTAAAATCGGCGTTTGCCACTTATACATTATGATGACGTAAGATTGAAATCGAAAAACTAGAGAAAGGCATCTCTTTCTGTCGAGCGGGTTTTAAAACGCTGTTAATGGAGAGCCAAAAACGTTGCTTACCGCTAAAAGAAACTGGAAGCTGTGGGTAACTATGATCCTCTGAAGGGATACGGCATATAAAAGAATATCAGACAGCCTGGTTTTGAGTTTCAAATAGACAAACCGGGACAATTGTCCTTTTCTGGAGAAAAATCCAACCTGGACATCCTTATTCCAACCACCCCTTTTATTAAATCAAAGGGTGTTTTTTTCCAGTGGTTCTAACGATCAATCGTGACAAGATGGCTAAACGTCTTATCTGAAAATCTAGAAAAATAAACTCAATTAGTTTAGAGTATTTTTTTAGATATTAAACATTTTATGGGATGGACAATTATGCTGTTACCCCCGGTATGTAAAGACATATAAATTTATATCAACACTAACAAACAATTAAGGCTGACTATTTAGATCAGGCATGGGTAACTGTTTTCGAAGATGAGAGCCACATGAGGTACGGTGCATCAGAATGCGGGACACACTACTAAAAAAAATAAGGTATTTTTTTATTAAAGATATCACAGCAATTTACTCAACAAAAGCATCTGCCTTAGAAAAAGTTGATATTTTTTCTTTGGAGAAAAGATTCCTTGCATAATTAAAAAAAAATTGAAGTCCTGGTATAATATCACTGATGATAGCGTGATTAACACACATTGTTGAAGGTGATTTGTTCCTAAATCATTTATTTGATTAGACAAAAATATTTGTAAAAGAAGAATTATCATTGACGTTTTCTGTTTCTGAAGTAAAAAAAATGTTTACACTTATGATCTTCCATAGTGAAAATCGCCAATGGTTTAAAATGCTGACAACGTTACCTCCAAGGAAAGGTTACAAAATTCAAGAAACGACGTACTTAATCATTGTTTATGTATGTGGTTAAGTATGAGAGAGTATGTGAGTGAACAAGTGAGAACCAAAAGAAACAAACATTTTAATAAACGTTATTTTCCTGATGGAATTAAGCCTATCATTCAGAAAGCCAATCGGGCTACATGTGACCCACAGGCCGCAAGTTTGTGCATAAGTGATTTAGTTTAATAAACACAATCAGTTTATAGAAGCATTAAACTTCAACGACACTTCTAAGATGTTCCTAACATTTATGTTTTTGAAAAAGATGGTACTGGGAACTTTTACATCATATTAATGTTAACCGGAATCGCAGTAGTAGGCAAATAGTTCATTTTTCCCACGAAAAGCTGTGCGAACCAATCATGTTTATTAATCTACATAATCAACAATAATTGCTCATTAATATTAATATTGATATAAACTTAGGTGTTTATATATATATATATATATATATATATATATATATATATATATATATATATATATATATGGTTTCTTTAAATCTCCAATGTATTGTCTGGCATATTTGGTTTCGGTTCGTTGGTCATTTTCAGTTTTTATATGCACCCAGCTCTTTCGCATAATCTGCTGCATGACCACACGACTTCGAAGTCAAACAATAGAATTAATTCAAACTGTTAGAAAAGACGGAATGCAAGCCGGGATTCCAGCATATAAATGAAAACGTATGTGGGTTGGGGTGATTCTTTTATTCTCTCTGTGTGTGTCACAAAATATCATTTAGGAGAATGCAAGAATTTCACCGAAAATTCCATCGTTGAAAGCAGCGGAACCAAAAAGAAAAGTGAATTGTTTTATAGTTTCTAATTAACCAAAAGAATCTAAAAATGAAAATTATGACAATGTTTTTACACCATTAAGAGATACTTGAAACAACATAATATCCATTTTGTCCTGATCGCGTATTTGTGTAGGAAGGAAAGACGATATGGTTAACGAGCTCGTTTTGCTGTCAAGGTTGCTAGGTTGGGCTAACAATTTGGACTATATTTGAAAAAAAAAAACAATATTACTAAATTTCAAAATGATTTCACATCACTGAACAATCATGTCGCTTTAAGACATAGGCAGTTATGTCTCTCCAAAGCTTCCTTTTTTTAATATCTATTAACTAATCATGGGTTTTCTTGGGAAAGCTGGAGTATCTTTCTGCATTATTCTTTTTCAAAGTTGTCCATTTCCACTTCATGTTAACCAAGGCCAGAAGACCGAATCTGCTTTGTTACTTAGTTAAAAGTACAAGAGATGGAATCATACGTTTCCAAGGTTATCAGTGCAAATTTAGCTGTTAACTGGGGCAAGAAATGGCTTGTTAATTTACACGCTCCAAAGACAAAACTGCTCTTTTTTAATCATCTGAGAGATCACTTTCTGCCTTCCATAAGCATGGCTGATGCTCACCACTAAGCGTGTGATTCCTTGAGACATATCCGGGTAAAATTTTCTGTTGACATGAAATAGAAAGATTATATTCAATCAAGTTTGCTGTTCGGAAAGTTGGCCCAGTGTTTTGCTAGATAGACAATTTTTCTCGCCGCCAGAATCTATATTTCAAAAGGCTATTATTCGTTCGTGCATTGAATATTGCTGTCACATCTAGTTTGGTGCTTCTTCTATGCATTTAGAGATTTTTAATAAAATCCGAACAAGAATAAGTTATGTTAAATCGGCCTCAGTCACATTCCCACCGCCGTAAGGAAAGGTTCCCTGCGCCATTTTCATAATAATTGTTCTGATGAGTTTTCTTCTTTGGTACATAGACTTTATAAATTCAAATTGGCAGTACTAGATTGGCGGCAAGGTCTCATCATCTTATAGATGAAATGTCTTGATGGAACCGTAAGTTCTATGCTAATAGTTT
>OZ010578.1:38040724-38224400 GCA_963932145.1 Acanthosepion lycidas | reverse complement strand
GAACCTAAGTAAATACAAGGATCTAGAGACAGAAAGGCTTACGGCTATATCACGTTGAAACACCGGTTCTCATACGATCACCGAAGTTAAGCAACGTCGAGCCTGGTCATTAACTAGATAGCTGACCGCTTCCGAATATCAGGGTACGTAAGCTTGGGTGTGCGGGTGATGTAATGGATAACGGCTCAGAATTGAAAATCGCAGAGCCCAGTTCCAATTCCAATCGGGTTCGTTATATTCACTTAAGCGCAAATACCCCTAGGAATGCTATGAATCCGCCTCTTTTTCCGCCCCCACCCCGTTATGAGTTAATTAGTAGATTATTATTATCTGTAAAAATAACCTTACAACCTAAAAATATTTTCTGTCTTTAAATAACCTGCAAAGGATCGATAAGCCGTAAAAAACAAATCAATCAATCAAAAGAAATAGAAATCAGAATAATGTGGCATCTCAATACAACAATATTACTTGTTATCATTGAATGATATCAAAAGGAGCAAATAAATGTGGAACAAATCAACTTATAAGGCGCTGAAGGGATATGTGGAGTATCTCTACGATATCTCGTATCATGTGACCCGGATTATTTTTAATCAACATCTTCACCAACGGCTGCAGGGCTGCCGGGTGGTTCCCGATCTTCGTGATTAAAGTTTCCACTTCTGAACCTAGAGAACCACTTATGAACGGTATTATCAGCTATGGCACCATCTCCATAAATGGTACATACAGTTTTGCTGCTTGTACCACTTTTTTTTCTGTCCCAGAAATAAAAGAGAGTCAAATCACGAAATGCGTCTGATTTTTCTCCATTTTCACTTTTAACGTAAAAATATTTCAATTCCACACAATTCCTACGTGAAATATATAAGAATTAAAATGTCAACCCTCAGAATATATATATATATATATATATATATATATATATATATATATATATATATAATAAATTTCAGTCACGTGTTAAACTGAGTCACGTGTTTGAACCTTACCTAAATTCTACAAACCTTTCTTCCAACCAAGGGTTTTAAACTGTACTTGGTTTCAATCTTCCACCTTAGTAATGTTCTTTTGTGATTCATTCTTTGTTATTGTAGTGTCCTTCTAGATGAGCCATTACACTCCATTTTCTATCCAAACATGATTTCCTGTCCCTGATTTCCTTATCTTGTATCGACTTACCGATGTTTTTCATATCTAAGCTCAATATATTTTATCATACCTATGGGATTCTTACAGAAGTAATGTCTTTTTTCTCCCTTTATTACCTCGTTTTTTGTTTGTTTGTTTGTTTGTTTTTCTTATCCTTTGATTTTGTTCATCTTTTTTTATCTTCTAGAATTTATCTTCGTTAAATGAAACGCCGAATATATGCGACTTCAGACCACAGACGTATTCGATGAAAGAGGTCTCCGAACACAGTCATTACGAATCCTGCTGGTTAGTCGTCAAGGACAAGGTCTATGATGTTACACAGTTCATGCACGAGGTAAGAACACTACACATCACTCCTGATTACCCACAAGTCTATATTATCGATACGATGAAAACTCGTGTATCAATCAGTGGCTAAAAGAGGTTTGAAGGCAAATTTTGGAAGAGATTAAACCTTTGTCGTTACCAATATTTAGATTCACACACACATACACCCCCCCACACACACATACACACACGCGCGTACGTAGACACACACATTTTTTAAATTGAGTTCACCCCATACAAGTCTGTAAAGCCATTAAGGCACAAGGGGTTACTGGATGTGGAAGAATTAGAAACAGAAACATTACTTACGAGTGGGAAGAGAAAAGAGTAATCACGAAGACAGTAGATAACGAATGACATTGCATTTAAATTTTTAAATATTAAAGTTGGCTGGAGAGCATGAACCTGGATGTGAGTTCCAAAAGCGAAAAGTGCGAGAAAAAACTGTTAGCATAGAAGTTACGGTTATATCTAGCCAACTCAATTGTAAATTGATAAGATATTGCTGTATTGCAGTCTAGTGCTGTGCTTAAATTCAGTCTAGACTCCGAACAATTACCATGAAAGCATTTATAGAAAAGATACAGGGAAGCAGCCTTACGGCGGTGGGGAAGTGACTGAAGCCGAGACGCCAGATCAGGACAGATAATATTGCTGATTCTTCGTTGTATTTTATCAAGAAGCGCTAGATATATAACAGGAGCACCGGAGCATATGTGACAACAATATTCTAAGAATGGGTGAATGGTAGACGTAAGTTTACCTAGCTTCTGGAGAGAAAAATCCTTTCGCACGATACAATGAGCCGACTTTCTTAGGAACTGATCTAGCAATGGATGGAAGGCAGAAAAAAAAGTCCCTCGGATGATTAATGGAGAGCAGTTTAGTCTTGAAGGCATTAAAATTAACAAAGCATCTTTTGCCTCAGTTAACAGCAGACTAAACGTCGTTTTGGACAATGGCTGCCATTTTGACTTTATCGAAGTGATCAGACTTACTATCGAGAGAGTATAGATACTAATTTGAGAGTTGATGTCATCGGTAAGGTCATTAAAGAAAATGAAAAACAAAGTATGGCCAATGATGGAACCCTGAGTGACACGTGTGTTAGTACGAAAGGATCTAGACGAGTGTCCGTTTAGGATAACTTTCATTTCACGATTTGATAGGAAAGACTGGATCAGATCAAAAATTTGTCTGGAGATACCGTAACTTTTCAAGTGTGGAAAGACCTGTATGCCAAAACCTGTCGAAAGCGTTCGATATGTCCAAATCTTCAGCCTGGGCTTCACCCTTTTTATCTAGAGCACGATAGACTCTTTCCGCAATTATTGTCAGTACATCAGCGGTAGACCTAGAGAAACGAAAGCCATATTACTCGTCTGAAAAAAAAGGCCTTCTGATATGAGATGTTTAATCAATTCAGCATTGATTAGGGTCTCTAGTTTCCCCAAAAGAGGTAGAAGGCTGATAGTTCGTAGGGTCAAACGGTTCACTCGTGTTCTGCAAAAGTGGAACAAAGATGTTGACTTCCAGCAAGCAGAAAAGCGAGTCATTTATTATTGAGTTTAGAGTGAACAGGACCCAGATTGGGAGCACACTTCTTAATGGCTATTACAGGGATACCATCGGCTTTGTGGGGATCTAAGTTAGGAATGATGACAGAAAACATAGAAGAGGTCATATGCATATCACGCAACAAAGCCTCAGTTCTGAGTGGGAAGTTAGGCAGGGATACTCCAGATGAGTCAAGAGTAGAGTTTAAGGAGAAATTTACGGGCGAAGCATTCGGCTTTATTATCCAAAGATATCTTTGGATGATAAATCTGAATGCTTCGCCCGTAAATTTCTCCTTAAACTCTAACACCTTAAATTAATTAAAAAGGGGAGGAATATAGACCTTACACTTATGTAATCACTGTTACAGAGCCGCCAGTAATCACGAGAGCCAAAGTTTTTTAGATGCAGTGCGGTTCCTCATCCTATCAGCAATCAGAGACTTTATTACGAGCAGTATCGAATAATCGGTTGCTGTAACGGAATCTATCATGCTGAAAATAGTGGTTTCTATGGGCTGTAGTGGCGGAGCATGCTGGTGTAAACTATGGAGAAGATTGGCATTTCCGAGAAGGAATGAAAGCATCTATGTCGGCTTTTTTCACCCAAGAAGAAACCTCAGTGGCGCAACTCTGAAGTTGAAGTTTAAAGATATTAGTCCAAGGGGCGTCACGAAGAATACCAATCAGCATGCTGGTAACCGAAATAGGTCTTATGAATAGGAAATTCCTGTTTAATAGATGATTGGCGCGAAATATCAATAGATACTATAGTTTCTAATAGGACAGTGTTGCGAAACTCGGGAAAAATGAGAAAAGGTAAGAAATCAATCAAGTAGAGAAGCCTGTTGTTCGGTTTTGCTAAGGAAACACGTAGGGAAATTCACGATTTTAGTAAGGGATTGAACGATGGAAAGGTGGAGTGGTTTATCGTATCTTTCTTTATTATTCTTTTTCAAAGTTTTCCATTTCGACTACATGTTAACCAAATCCGGGGTGGGTGGGCGAATCTGCCTTGTTCAAAGGTTATCAGTGCAAATTTAGTTGTTAACTGGGGCAAGAAATTGCTTGTTAATTTACACGCTCCCAAGACAAAACTTCTCTTTTTTAATCATCTGAGAGATCACTTTCTGCCTTCCATAAGCATGGCTGATGCTCACCACCAAGTGTGTTAGTCCTTGAGACATATCCGGGTAAAATTTTCTGTTGACATGAAATAGAAAGATTATATTCAATCAAGTTTGCTGTTCGGAAAGTTGGGCCAGTGTTTTGCTAGATAGACAATTTTTCTCGCCACCAGAATCTATATTACAAAAGTCTATTATTCCATCGTGCATTGAATATTGCTGTCACATCTAGTTTGGTGCTTCTTCTATGCATTTAGAGATTTTTAATAAAATCCGAACAAGAATAAGTTATGTTAAATCAGCTTCAGTCACATTCCCACCGCCGTAAGGAAAGGTTCCCTGCGCCATTTCTGATTGAACAATGGAAAAATTTAAGATCTGAATTCTGTCAACATTAGTACATTTCGTGGTGTGCATTAAAATCACCAAAGACAAAGATGTTCGCAGATGGATTGATATAAAGTTCCTTTTCTATACTGTCAGAGATTATGTCTAATATACTGCAGCTCTAATAAGAAGGGGTTAGATAAAGGAAACAGAGATAGGTAACAGTGTGTAATAATGAAAAAATTGAAGAGTTGTTTCGGGACCCGAGTGACAATTCCCTATAGTTTTAAATTACCTGTTGCTTATCTGGATGATATATTAATTAAAAGTGTATCAAAGGAACAACATACCCAGCAGGTGAAAAGAGTTTTTGAAAAAAATACGAGAGTACGTTTTCAAAATCAGTGAGGAAAAAGGCGAATTGTTTGTTTTTTTTGTTGTTTTTTTTTTTTTTTTTGCCTAAAATCAAGTGCCTAGGAGAAATCATTGACAAAAATGGGCGCCGAGCAGATCCATCGAAGTCAAGTGCAATTAAAATAAGCCTCCTCCAACAAACGTTACTGGGTTACAAGCATTTCTAGGACTAGCAAACTATTATCAAATCTACATAACTAATATGCATAATTTGAGAGATCCACTGAACAATTTGTTTAAAAAAGGCGTAAAGTGGGACTGGATTGATAAGTGTCATCGTTCGTTTGAAAAACTCAAGAAAATACTAACGCCAGATTGTCATTAACGCACTACGATCCAAAAGCAGAAATCATATTGGCTTCAGATGCTAGTGATATAATGACGGTAACATGAAAGCCGTCGCACATGCTTCGCGTACGCTACGACCGGCAGAAAAAAAACTACAGCCAGATCGAAAAAGATGCGTTAGCAATAATATTTGCAGTGAAAAAAATTTCACAAATGTATACATGGAAGAAGTTTTTGTTTGAAGACAGACCACTGACCTCTATTATCAATTTATGGTTCAAAAAAAAAATTTTCTACTTGTACAGTGAATAGATAACAACTTTGCGGTACCATGTTGTTAAATTACGGTTTCAGGTATAGAATAGCAACCATTCTAAAAAAATTAGGACATGCTGATGGTTTATCAAGATTGATGCCAAAAATATTGAACGGTTTGAAGACACTGCTATTGCAGCATTAAAAAGTGAAATAGAAATTCAAAATATATTCTGCAATTTAGTATGTGAACTACCAGTTAACCTGGAAGAAATAAAAGTAAAAGCAGAACAAGACAGGTTTATTTTGAAAATTAAAAAATATATAAAAATGATAAACAAAAAAAAAAAGACTAAAAGAAAGTAAGAAAGAGAGATAAACAGACAGACAGATGATTTTTAGAAAATAATCCAGACTTGAACACTTACTATGCGATGGGACGCTGATTGCACAAAGAGTAGTAATACCTATCATATTACAAAAGCAGATATTAAATGAATTTTATAGTGGACATCCGGGAATTTCAATGATGAAATCTTTTATCAGAACCTATGTATACTGGAGCAAAATGGATCAAGACACTGAAAAATTAGTAAAAGCCTACGGAGGTTTTGCTCTGAAATCACCTAACATGAAATTACAATCTTGGCCAGAGACAGATACTCCGTGGTGAAGACTACACATAGATTTCGCAGGTCTAATAAACCGATCACATTATCTTGTGGTAGTGGATAGTTTTACTAAGTGATATAAAATAATTTGTAAGTGCAAAAAAAAAAAAACAACTTCCACACTTCCTGTGAATTTTTTACACGAACTGATTGCAAGATATGGCATTCCGGAGTGAGTTATAACATTAATATTCTGGGGGAATCGAGAGTCTATAAAAAACGATTTTAGGGGAAATAATTATGACGTAATTAAACTCTGAAATGATAGATCATATTAAGTTTTAACTTAAATATGATGTCTCCTATCAATTAAAAGAAAAATTGGACGTATAAAATAAGAAAGAAAGAAATCATATTAAGTTTTAACTTAAATCTAATGTGTCCTTCTAATTAAAAGAAAAAATTGGACATATAAAATAAGAAAGAAAGAAATCATATTAAGTTTTAACTTAAATCTAATGTCTCCTTCTAATTAAAAGAAAAAATTGGACATATAAAATAAGAAAGAAAGAAATCATATTAAGTTTTAACTTAAATCTAATGTCTCCTTCTAATTAAAAGAAAAAATTGGACATATAAAATAAGAAAGAAAGAAATCATATTAAGTTTTAACTTAAATCTAATGTCTCCTTCTAATTAAAAGAAAAAATTGGACATATAAAATAAGAAAGAAAGAAATCATATTAAGTTTTAACTTAAATCTAATGTCTCCTTCTAATTAAAAGAAAAAATTGGACATATAAAATAAGAAAGAAAGAAATCATATTAAGTTTTAACTTAAATCTAATGTCTCCTCCTAATTAAAAGAAAAAATTGGACATATAAAATAAGAAAGAAAGAAATCATATTAAGTTTTAACTTAAATCTAATGTCTCCTTCTAATTAAAAGAAAAAATTGGACATATAAAATAAGAAAGAAAGAAATCATATTAAGTTTTAACTTAAATCTAATGTCTCCTTCTAATTAAAAGAAAAAATTGGACATATAAAATAAGAAAGAAAGAAATCATATTAAGTTTTAACTTAAATCTAATGTCTCCTCCTAATTAAAAGAAAAAATTGGACATATAAAATAAGAAAGAAAGAAATCATATTAAGTTTTGACTTAGTGTAAGTTCTGATGCCTCCTACTAACTAAAAAATCAAGCGGGGAAAATTAATTCTCTCTTGTCACATCACGTTTTCAATATCATTAAGAAAAAGTAAGTATGCAGTTAGTCTTGGTCCATAGTTTTAAATTAACTGTTCACCGTGATCAAATATTTCTTAATTTACCCACTGTTATAAAGTACAAATTCATTCCAGTTTCAAGAAGTGTATTTAAAGTGAGTGAAGTGAAATTCTATGTGGGATGAAATATATTTTATTGTTTTTCATTTCATTTTCATAGAATTTTGTAAATATTTAATTATTCTTATTTACAGTTGCTAAAGATTTTTTTTTTTGTCTGGAGAGTTTTTGTTTAAGTAGGTTTAATTATTTGCGAGTAACATTATCATCATTTTTTGTGACAAGTATTCGTCCTTATAATAATAATAATAATAATAATAATAATAATAATGTACTTCCACGTTTGTCAGACGGTGAGATCATGTTTTTTGTTATTGTTTGCTAATTAATCTAATTAATCTAATTAATGTAATTAATGGACATTTTTGTAATCCAGAATTTATTGTTTATTATTAGGTTGGTGCAAAAATAATATCGTTTTTTGGCGTATTTTTTAACGTCAAAAAACGATATTATTTTTGCACCAACCTAATACTATAAATGTAATATTTCGTGGGTGCATGTGTTTGAATGGTCATTCCTGTTTTTCATTTGGAGGCGTGTATTTTTTTTTTTTTTTTTTTTTTGTTTGCTTGATCGATTCCTGTCGAGGTTCACATTATCTACCGGCCAAGGAATCAAAGATTTTATCCAAAAACTTTCGATCCCTGGACCACAAGATATTTATACCATTGATTAAAAACATTTTTAAAAACAGTTTTATTTACAATTCAATTTATGCAGAAGAGGTCATTGTAATACCATCGTCTATCGACAGCCCAAGTTACTATTATCAAACTTTTATCCGAATTCCCTTTACATATGCAAATATACTTGTAAAATGGGATTAGCATAAAATGTTGGAAACACGATATATATATATATATATATATATATATATATATATATATATATATATACACACACACACACACACACACACACATATATATATATGTGTGTGTGTGTTATGGAGTAGTTTCACAGTGGTGGCTTGTATTTGTACTAAGTCGGTTCTAAAATAGTTTCGACGTACAAAACGTTAGGAACTTGATATAATAGGTAATGACGCAGAGAAATCTAGTTGTGGTTGTTGATACTTCAATATCCGACTAACGGTCGTCCGGCATCGACTGACTGACCCACCCACAGAGCGACGGTATTTAGTCACCCCCCCCCCACGTGGGCATCATGTGGCACCAAGGCCGGTTTAACGTGGGAACTCCGAGACCGTGGGCTCGGCCAAAAATATGCCCATTGAACCCGTATAAACGGGTTCAGCGTCGGTTTACCTCCCCGCCCGAAGGCAGAGAGTTCAGCCGGTCGTCCGACTTCAGACTGAACTCAGACCGACCCACTGAGCGACTATATTTAGTCACCCCGCCACGTGGGCATCATGTGGCACAAGGCCGGTTTAATGTGTGATCTCCGAGCCGGTGGGCTCGGCCAAAAATATGCCCATTGAACACGTATAAACGCGTTCAGGGTCGGTTTACCTCCCCGAAAGAGAATCCGCCCTTCGGCGTAGACTCCTTCGGGTTCCTCGCCGCCCGAAGGCTGAGAGTTCAACCGATCAGCCAGTCGTCTGACTTCAGACTGAACTCAGACTGAGCCACTGAGCAACCCCCCTCTGTTACTCTTACTACTCCTATTTATTATAGCTGGGAGAGTCTATTAACTATAGAATAGGTGTGTTCCACTATAACAATATAAAATATGTATATTTAGGCAACATATCTTCATTTAAGCATGTTTGGTTGGAAAAATAAAAGAAACAAATAAAAAACTACGATGCCTTCCTTAATGAATTTATTATCCGAGAATTCGAGAGGATTAAAATAAAAATAAATAGATATATGTCCAGATTATTCAACCAAACATGCTTGAATATATATATATATATATATATATATATATATATATATATATATATATATATATATATATATATTAATGTTGGTTTATTCCATCGATTTCGAAGTATACAGATCCAACACCCTGAGTGTTTTTATGTTTAGGTCGTATGTCACACTTCATTCCTGCTAGTGACCTGCATACAAGTTCACTGCTAACAGAGGGGATCTCCGGACATAGCAACAGGAATATTTGCTGACACTTTTCGCGGTTGTCTTAGCAGGTCAATACGAAGTATCTGATACCATTCTGGCATAAATATCTCCAGTTATTTCTATCCACGGCAACTCGTTCGAAGTTAGTATGAGGCACATTAACAGCTGAGAGGTTACATTTTAGGTTGTGTTTATACCTGAGCCACAGCAGTCTAACAGTTCTTTTTTCACTGTGAAGTTGGCTATACATGAGGACCTTAGGCATTCTGTCGTCTCTCATCCATGCAACATGACCAGTCCAACAAAGTTGTGACAGCATCAGAAAAGTCTCAATTCCATTGATGTTGCATTTTGCAAGATCAGCATTGGACACCCTATCGTCAAAAGTATAGCCACAGATCGCGCGGCTACAACTTTTATGGACATCCCGCCGACCGATATGAGACCCCACACACACATACATATACATATATATATATATATATATATATATATGAAGAAAAATATACGGAAAAAACAAAAACAAAATCCTAATATGCAATTATGCTGTTTTAATGTTAATATAATGTCGGACGTTTCAGTCTAAAACAGCATAATTGCACATTAAGATTTTTGTTTGTTTTTTCCGTATATTTTTTTTCATACTGGCGGATCTATATCCATATATTTGCTTACATATATATATATATATATATATATATATATATATATATATATATATATATATATATATATATATATGAAGAAGTGTTTAGGGTGTGCTATATTTATGGGATAAAGTGCTCAATATCAGCGATAGAGCGTATGTAAATATAAATATAAAAGTGAACATTGAAGTCAACACTCAGAGGCGACAGGATGTTTCATGCTGAGAGGCAATCGTCAGGCCACCTGACACACACACACAGATATATATATATATATATATATATATATATATATATATATATATATATATAAAAGGACAATTTGGAAAATAATTTTATTGACATATTTCGATTAATTGGCTTCATCAGAATAAAACGTTTTGTGGTAGCATCGATTGATCGGTGAAATATAAGAAAATAAAAGTTTTCTACATTGTCTTATGTGTCACATTCGTCGGATTCTCATCCAAGCCTTACTCACGACCACCTCCGACACACGCACACACTCACACGCACATACATATATACATTTTAATCATTTCACCCCAAGCAAGGCGATAATGCCAATAGTACGGGTGGTGCAGTAACAAGGAGCGAAAGACACTGAAAAGGCTTTAGCGAGGAGAAGGAACAGAATTCAGGAAGACAGAAGAGGGCAATTAGCGTAGCATTTAAATTTTTGAAGAGTGTAGGTGGAAGGGGAGCAAAAAATAGCCTACAATTGGTGAGTGGAGGCCTTTGTGGTAAGGCCGTTCACCTGGCCAATTAATAGTTATCAGATTCGTAATAATGACGTAATATGTAGAATCTGATGATTGAAGGGTTATAAAGAGTTGCTTAGAGTTACAAAGAACAGGAAGATGTGGAGATTCATGATCGCACATGTCCTGAAGGGATGCGGTACAAAAAAAGAAAAAGAATACATTGCTTAGTTTCAGCAAGACATCTTTTGATGTTTCTATGCCCCTTTGTATTTCTATGTCACATTTACCGTCGTCGTCTACCCAGGATATTTTTTCTTCGTTTTTTTTTTCTTCTGTTTCTTTTCTTCTTTTTTTTCTTCTTTTTTTTTCTTCTTTTTTTTCTTCTTTTTTTTCTTCTTTTTTTCTTCTTTTTTCTTCTTTTTCTTTTCTTCTTTTTTTTCTTCTTTTTCTTTTCTTCTTTTTTTTCTTTTCTTTTCTTTTTTTTCTTCTTTTTCTTTTCTTCTTTTTTTTTCTTCTTTTTTTTTCTTCTTTTTTTTTCATATTACTACAGATTAAGCACTCTACATCACAAATATCAAAAAGAAAATCTTTATTAAATTTTATAAAAGTTAATATGGGGGTTCAATTTGGTGTGAAAATTCATTGTAAATTGATTAACCCACACTCCGCCAACGAAAGCCTAAACGAATATTTCTTAAAATGTAAGAAAAACCTCTACCTATAAAAGCAGGATGTGTGTGTGTGTGTGTGTGTGTGTGTGTGTGTGTGTGTGTGTGTGTGTGTAACGAATGCACGGCCGCAATTTTCGACTGATTTGCACCAAAATTTACATGCACATGCTCCAAGTTAGCGGGAAGGCCAAGACTAGCTTTGCATTTCCCAACTCCCATCGATAGTGGAAATAATCGATTTTTTCATGCTTCTACGGCAGTTTTCATGTAGTTTGCGGCCATTTTCTACTGAGCAGAGTGAGAGCCTAAAGCTGGCTGTGACCAATAGGCAGGAAGATTCTATTGGCCAGCGTGAGAGCCAACAGCTGACTGACACGAATGTTAACTAGCATGCTAGCATGCAAAAAAATCGATAGCAGCATTCGTCACAAGTGGGGAAAAATTTAAATCTGCATGGCACTTTACTTCAATTGGCTCATTCGCTTGCTTAAACTCAACGTTGATTCTGATTCCGCAGAACTGGGTTGGGTGTGAAAAAGTATTTGTTGTTAATATTCTTTTTTCATTCGGTTTTTCCAGTTACGAGTCATTTTTTAAAGCTGATCGTTTTGTGTTCATTTTGTTTAGTTCTTTTTTCGTAACAGATTTAATGTTTAGTATAGAGCTTAGAAAAAATTCGCAGTGTGAGATAGGCAAGAAGTAAGGCATGTAGCAACATCAGCACGGCAAAGGGCACTCCTTTAAAGGCAAGGAAGGGCAAAAATATTTTAAGTCAAGTGATAGCGATTGCTGTATGAGTCGTACGATTTTTGAATCAAGCACGGGCAACGCCGGGCCATGCTGCTAGTATTATAATAATTTGAAATTATTTTGGGGAGATATTTTTCATTATTATTGACTAAGAACTCCAGATAACAAAAAAAAAATTTTTTTTCTTATTTATATTTTAAAAAATGTTGACGTTTGAGAAAATTTGTTTTTGCTTCCGTAAGTTAGGGGGTGGGCAATTATTGCTGTCATATATGGTCTGGAGCCCCCGCTGTTCTTAGGGTCCTCGACAAAATCCAGAGACAGATACGCAATGTGGTTGGCATCTCGTTTACAGCCGCTCTCTCACAGACGTGCCGTCGCTTCCCTCTGTCTTTTCTACAAATACTTTCACGGTAACTGCTCCGACGGGCTATTTTCGCTAGTTCCCAAACTGTATGAATTTAAACGTGCCACTAGGTCGGCATCTCAGTCCAAACTTTTCACTGTCAAAATGGTTAAATGTAGCCATCTCTTCTACTCCAATAGCTTCATGTCTCGCACTTCCTGTCTGTAGAACTCCGTTCCTCTTACTTAATTCCCTGATAGCTATAATCTCCAAATATTCAAATGCAATGTCAGTCGACATCTTCAGATGCCTTGATCTAATTCCTCGTTCTTCTCTTCATCCTTTACTCTATCCCGCCTCTTTACTCTTGCTCCCACTCTCTGTAACCCCTTGCGTGCTAGTTGCACTCCTGCCTTGCTTTGAGTGAAAAACGTTTTTAAAAAAATACCAAAATGGAACACCATATTAATTTTTATAAAATTTCATAATTTTCTGTACTTTTTTTAGAAAAATATTCGTGATCTGGAGAGGTTAATGTTTCGTGATATGAAAAAATATTTGAAAAACTTATCATGTCTGGTTACCGCCTCTGTTGTACATGCCATTATTGTTATACGCGCTTCTTGATTTTTTTTATCATTTTCATGTTAATTTTCTGCAGCATCCTGGTGGCTTAGACATCGTGATGGAGAACGCTGGGAGAGACGCCACGATCACCTTTGACGATAAGGGACATTCAGGAATGGCCTATAAGCTGCTGTCAAAGTATTACATTGGAGATTTAATAGAGGTAAGTTGAAAATGTCATGTTACTGCCATTGGAGGCTGGATTGGAACTGAGGTTATATATGCTAGCGCGTCAGTTTAATTAATAGAACAACGTCAGTGTTCAGGAAGTTTAGTGCGCCACAAGAAGAATCGTAATCCAGTGCTCTCCCTAAATATACACGATAATGCTTGGGTAAGTTAGCATCATGAATAAAGCAAGTACGAGAGTGGGCTGAAAACTTTATAGTCGAACTATGAAGGCGTGATGCTAGAACTGTGAAACCCTATATGAATTAAGTTAAAATCTTATTAATAACTTGCATTGTTTTTCCCCAAGCAAACAGACATCTGACTGTTCAAAGACGACTGTTCATTCTGTTGGTAAAAATATCGCCAACAGCAGATATGACGTCATCACGGCGATACTGGTTCCAAGTCAAGTGTTTTTTTCATGATGGGGAATAAATGATAGTCAAATCAGGAGAATAGGGAAGGTGATCAACCAGTTCAAAGCCACTGTCACGCATAGAGGCCATTGAAACCAAAGAGTGATAGAGAATTGTTCTTCTCAAACAAAACTCCTTTTGTCAGTTTTCCTGGGTATTTGTCCTGATTTGCTTTCGTAACTGCTTCAGCAACTTATCATAATACTTTCTATTTATAGTGTGACCATTTTGAAGTTAGTCAATAAACACAGTGCCATTTGAATCTGTTATGGTGTGGAACCATAGAAAGATAACATGGACTCGGATATAAGGGTTAAATAGTAGATTCTCGGAATCGTAGTACAAAGATAAATGTGGACTGAAGAGTACTTTCTCTCACTGGTGTCCTGACTCACTCACTCACTCACTCACTCACTCACTCTATGACTACTACTCGGTGACTCTCACTTGGTGACTCCCTTTACTCAGAGTTGGTAACCATATTATATAGGTGTGGAAGAGTCCATTTGTAGGTAGGTCCGCACAATAGAATCCAAAAAAACCGAGGCCATTAACCCCGCTGTAAATGAAACGACCTTGGCCTTCTTTGAAAGAGATAGTGTTTCTCCTGCATGGACTGACTCAAAGTGATCAACCCAACACTCATCCTAGGCGAGGAAACGCTCAAGGAAACCAGCAGGATCTGCCTCAAACAATGTCAGATTTTCCCGAGATGTGCTGAACCTGGTGCGCTTTTGATCAGATGTCAGAAGACGTGGCATCCACCGAGCAGATAACTGCGTCAAGCTAAGTTCATTGGGAATAATATTCTTAATTCTCTCAAGGGATATGTTAATAGCATTGGCTATTTGATTTAGAGTTAATCTCTTAATCATCTTTCACCATATGGTGAACACGATCAATGTTTTTCTCGTTGGTAACACTTGCAGGACCTCCTGGCCTTGGGTCATCTTCAAGACTTCTTCTTCCCCTCTTAAACTGAGCTGCACACTCTTGCACTGTTAAAAAAAAAACTGGAGCGTCATCACCTCATGTAGCACCCATGTCCTTGGGTGCTAAACCCTTTTTCTGGAAGTACTTGATTATAACACAATGCCAAATTTTGTCCATTTTCTGTTACTTTTGAAGTCTTTAAACAGCTAGATGTTAGTTTACCTGAAAAGAAACAATGCAGTTATTAATAAGAATAATTGACATTAATACATGCAGTATTTAACAGCTCCAGCATCTCTTCTTCATAGACATACTATAAAGCATTCAGTGCGCCCTCGTACGTGGATACGCCAGTCTAAAATATTATAACCACTGCCCACTATTATGGATATAAATATGCCCATTGTTTAAGTTAACTAATAGTACAATGAACACAACCGTCAGGAAATACGCCATTCTAAATTACTCGGACCACAGCCCAGTGATAAATACGCCATGCTGCCAAAACACACAAGTATAAAGCATAAATACAAACAAATTATTATTTGATTTTTCGATTTGTTAAACCAAAACTATATTTTAAAAATAATTTTATTAATATGAGTTGCATGCAAGAAGTCCAAGCCCTTATTTACATTATTCGGACTATTGTCCTCATCTTTGTCGCCATATTTATCACAACGTTTCGGCCGTTGTACGCGTCGGCCTTCTTCATGTCTAACTGAACCCTTTATTTCGCTCACTGAGGTAGACTGTTCTAGTTCCACGTGCCATGTTTAATGGATGTCAGTTATCAGTTATCGCCTGTTAATTTCCCTCTGAAATTTCTCCACTGCCTTAACAGGGTATTGAACTCATACTCTTTGGATCCTGTCACTGGATCTAACCAACGCCTTTATCCACTGTGCCATATATCCTTGAAATAATGTACATAGTACCTCATCTCAGAAATATAGACAGTCCAAGCCATGTTTTGCATTTTACTTGTATCTGTTAAATGGGAGATTATTTTATTTTAGTTCAAAACTCAAATTGTTAAATTACTTGTATCACTTTTTAGTGAAACAATTGCGGTATTATTTAATTCACGGTAACAAAAATAAATTCAACTATAAAATATTAAAACGAAACTCAAATTATATATATATATATATATATATATATATATATATACGTGAGTGTGTGTGCGTGTGTGTGTGT
This sequence comes from Acanthosepion lycidas, assembly GCA_963932145.1. Lineage (NCBI taxonomy): Eukaryota > Metazoa > Mollusca > Cephalopoda > Sepiida > Sepiidae > Acanthosepion > Acanthosepion lycidas. Next base: position 38,208,474 of record OZ010578.1, on the reverse strand, counting down.
GTATATAAAAATCCGTGAGTAAGTAATCCAAGTAGGTCCTAATAATATAAAATAAAACTGATCCACAAAAGAGAGCTCAATGTATTTATTATAGAGCATATAAATGAATTACTTGTACCCCATTTTGATGGCCATTTCGCCCTCCAGGACAATCACCTTTTTTAAGTTTTATTTTTCAATTTAAAAAAAAAATCGTTAAAATTTTAGCATTGACAAGCCCCAGGGAGATTATTTCGGGTGTGGGGGTGAGGCTAAATGACCATCAAAATGGGGTACAATTGAGTTTCATTTTTATGTAATTCATATATATATATATATATATATATATATATATATATATATATATATTAATCATCTTTATTTTAAAATGAAAATGAAATGACGAATAGAATTATCGAAAAAAACATCACATTTAAATATCAATTTCTATTTCTGTTGATTTTATACGGTTAAACAGAATTCTGTGCTGTTAAACCTTTTTAGCAAAATAAATTCACATTTTCATTATAAAATATATATTCCAATATGAAAAACGGCTATTATCGAACTGAAACTCACTGATAGACCCGTATAACAGAATTGATTGATTCAGTTTCTTTGGTTTACCAACCCTTTTCAGGTTATTTAATGTCAGAAAATATTTTTAGATTGCAATAATTTGTTGTTTTTTGTGATAGTAATGCCTTAGTGATACAAGTCTTACTAATTAATCCATAGGTGGAAGGGACAAGAGGTGAATTCATTCATTTCCCAAGGATATTTGCACGTAAGTGAATATAACGAACCCGATTGGAATTGGAACTCGGCTCTCCGATTTCCAATTTCGAGCCGTTATTCATAACGCCACCCGCACACCCAAACTTACGGCAGCTGATATTCCTAAGCGGCCATACATCTAGGCTTGTCTTTGCTTAACTTCGGTGATCATACGGGATAAGATATTTCAACGTAATATGGCCGTAAGCAAAATAGAAAAAAAAAAGAAAAGAAAAAGCAATACAATATAATTTTAATATCTAAATTAAATTTAATACAATATAATTTTTATGTGAAGAAATGTTTCGAAAAGCGACTGAACGATTTGAGTTGTGCAGTAATACACACTGAGTTAAACGCTTCTCACTGAATCAAACCTTTGTCTTGATAATTCAATGTTACTGATCTATCATTTCATAATTATTTGTATTATATTGTCAGATTATTTCCTTAAAATAAGTAAGAATTCTATGCTCACGAGATCACACTCTATCATTATATTTTATTTGTTTTTATATTACTTTATATGAGTTATATGAAAATGAGGGAATTATTTACGTGTAGAGCAGTACTCCTGCTTAAGAGGAAAATATCAATTTTTCTGATGATGCTTTAATAAAAGTGAAACATGCTTTGACTAATAACCGTTTCCTATTTCTTCTTCTTTATCCTGTCTATCTATCTATCTATCTATCTATCTATATATATATATATATATATATATATATATATATATTAATAAATAATTTATTATATTTAGCAATTTAATAATCTATGACATTTATTAATATATGCTTAATAGATCTGTTATATTACATCGAGCACTGTTTTATTAACACCAACACGATATCTATCTATCTATCTATCTATCTATCTATCTATATATATATATATATATATATATATATATATATATATATATATATATATAAATATATATATATATATATATTCATACATGTTTCATTAAATAATATAGACAAATGTTGTCTAATTATTTTAAGTAAATTCTTTTCATAACGTATGAATGAAAAAATATGCTGCCTAAATACACACAATATATATATATATATATATATATATATATATATACTCGACTTTCCCGTCGAATTAGACGTAGGTGGGGGTCATGCAGATCAGTTCCAAGGAAACTGACAGCCCGACAACAGGACATGATATTTGATTATAGTGCAGTACCATCCACACTTTTTGTAGGGCCGAATACAAAGATCTGGTACACTATGTCCCACAAGGTCCCCCAAACGATCCTCCGTAGGTTTTGAATTCAGAGTTATCCCTCTCCTAGACCAGTTGCCATCAAAGGCTATAGAACCCAGTCTGTCCTGCCATTTACCCTTTACTGTAATTCGAACTCGGATCTCCGATTCCTCGATCCAAGCCGCTATCTAATACCCTACCTCCATCCATCCATCCATACATACATACATACATACATGCATATATATATATATATATATATATATATATATATATATATATATATATATATATATATATATATATATATATATATATATATATATATATATATATATATATATATATATATATGCTATAAGAATGACAATAGGAAAAAAATCTTAGTTTTTTGCCGACGCGTCTCGTCTTCCGACTTTATCAAGGCAAAAATGAAAGCGAAGTGGTGCAAGCTTGTCTCGCTATATCAATTACTACTGTGTAGTTCGTCCGATCCTCACTGGGTGCCACATGTTTTCGGTCTTGTGCCACATCTAAGCTACGCTTAGAAAATCACCATTAAATCGAAAATTTAAAAAGAGAGACGTTTACCTCTTTCTGGCTAATGTTAACAGAACTTCCTTTATACGAAGCGTTTTTTGTTTGTTTGTTTTTATTCTACAGACATTTTACTATAATGTCGACATGAAGAAAAAAAACTCTTAGTATAAAGGAAGTTAAACATTAGCCAGAAAGAGGCTTACGCAAAAGCGTCTCTCTCTTTTTAAATTTTGGATTTAATGTAACTTTGTAAACAATTCAATTTTACTTTGATAAAGTCGGAAAACTAACCGCGTCGGCAAAAAGTAAGATTTATTTTTCCTATTGTCATTCTTATACCAACTTGTCTTATCTACAACAGAATTTTTCTGCGAATTTTGATATATATGTGTGTGTGTGTGTGTGCGTGTGTGTGTGTGTGATTGAATAATATAGACATATTAACTCTATTTTCATACTGATTCCTTCCAGTTGTCTAATCAGTTTATTGATGTTAAGATGAAATTCATCAAGGAAAGCACCGTAGTTTCTTTTGTTTTGTTTTTTTCTTTTTGTTTTTTGTTTGTTTTTTTAACACAAGTACTTTCGATCTTTTCTAAGATCATCTTCAGGGGTAAATTACAAAAACAAATTTATTGTAACTGCGATAAAATGTGCATTCCATTTTAAAAACACTCGCGAAAGCGCTCTGTTATAGAATTTAAAATTTATCCGTTGTAGCTATGGAAGTTTTTGCAAAACAAGCGTTTCAATATGAGGGAGGTGACCGGAAATCGTTAGAAATACAAAATAGGATTTAAATGTTATATGCACTTTAATATGTTGTTGCTATATTTGTAATCAATTTTGTTGAGTGTTGGTTGGTTGATTTTGATATAGAGAGTCCCGAGAATTTGAATATGTCTATATTATTCAATGAAACCCGTTTGAAAGATGATATGCTACCTAAATAGATAGATAGATAGATAGATAGATAGATAGATAGATAGATAGATATGATAAAATATAGTTTTAAGATATGCTATATTTGTGAGTCAAAGTGCTCAATATCAGGAATAGAGCGTATGTAAATATAAAAGTGGACCTTGAAGTCAACACCCAGAGGCGACAATCGTCAGCCCAAATGCATATGTGACCTCAATTTCCACTTTTATATTACAGTATTAACAACATTTACCGGCCTGAATATCCGAGAAATCTAAAAAAAAAAAAAAGTGTCCTTCGACAGGAATCGAACCTGTATCCTACACGGAACGGTCATATAGCCTGATGTGCTATAACATTTAGCTACAGCGGAACGTTTGGTTAGTAAGGTTAAAAGGTTATATTATATATATATATATATATATATATATATATATATATATATATATATATATATATATATATATATATATATATATATATATATATATATATATATATCATAGGAGGCATGGTGGAGTAATGGATAGTGGCTTGGATTGGAGAATTCGAATTCCAGTTACATTCACTTACGTACTAATACCCTTGAAAAAGGTATGGATCCTCTTCTTCTCCCTCCAGCTATGGGTAAATAGCAGAACAGACTGAGTTCTATAGGCTTGGATGTCAAGGACAACTCTGAATTCAAAACCTGCAGAGGGTCGTTTGAAGAGCTTGTGGCACGTAGTTGGTTGTCTGGCTGTCGCTTCCTAGGAACTGATCTGCTTGACCCTCATACGTCGAATTCGACCGGAGAGTCGAGTATATATATATATATATATATATATATATATATATATATATTAGGTTGGTGCAAAAATAATGTCGTTTTCTCACATATGTTACTATGTTAGAAAACGACATTATTTTTGCACCAACCTAATATATATATATATATATATATATATATATATATATATATGTATGTATGTATGTATGTATGATTGTACACTCGTGGCGCAAAGTTCTATTTGTAAACATATATATATATATATATATATATATATATATATATATATATATATATATATATCCCTACCACCCCTTCTAACTTCTTTCACATTTTTCACTTATAAGTAATTTCACATCAATTCATTGGATTTATTTAATAATTTGTTGCTTCTTCTTTTTAATCAGGCTGACAAGATCGACAAATGAGGACGCTCTACAAAAGATATTTTCTTTCGCGCCTTTCAACAAGAGGTCGTCTGCGACTGAAGTTAAAATTCAACGAAAAACTGAATATATAAAAAAAGAAGTAGAAAATCATAATAAATTATTAAAAAAAAAAAAAAAAGAAAAAGAAAAAAGAAATGACAAATTTTCCCGCTGCAGACATCTTGAGAAGTGGACAAAAATCGTTGGAGATTTTTAAAGAAAAACTAAAGAAAATGTTGAAGCGGGTGACGATCGATAATGTGTCTGATGCTGATTTTTACGAAATCGCGGGAGATTCTCTTCGTGTCAAACCAACCGTCCAGTTTTCAAACTTATTTCTTCGAAATCAAGGCAGCACTCATAGCGTCCCCAAAAGTTATATATCTGCCACAAACTGCTCAACTGAGCTATAATATTCAATAAATTAAAAACGTTCAAATGACTTATCAAACATCTAGCCCTAATGAGTGTTTTGATACGAACCTCTTGAGTGGGATAAATCACTTGAATCTTTCTTAATTTAGCGAATCGTGGTGATGAATATAACATCGATCAACTAAGTGACAAGTTTTATTCCAGTTTGAGGATTGGAGAGCTGAGTTCGAATTACAGTCGAATTCATTAAATTCACTTACGTGCTAATACCTTTGGGAAAGGTATATATCCATCTCTTCTCCCTCCCCCAAGCTATGAGTAGGACAGACTGGGTTCTATAGCCTTGGATGGCAACCAGTTTAGGAGAAGGACATCTCTGAATTCAAAAACTGTATGTAGCCCTATTTATTTCTGTTTTTTTAAATAATAACAAAAATTCTAAAGAACTTTGGATTATTTACCTAACGAGTTCTTTCCTGTTTTCTATATATTTTCACACACAGACACAGACACACACACATATATATATATATATATATATATATATATATATATATATATATATATATATATATGTTGAATCTGGTGTAAAGCCACTTTAGTGAATCACACAATGAAAGGCAAACTCATTGTCAATTATTATTAAACCTAGTTTGCTAAGTACTGCATCACGAATAACATTTTACTTGCATGCTTGCATACATCACAAACACACACATGGGCATACATACATATGTGTGTGCGTGTGTGCATGTGTCTGGGTACGAACAGGTGGTACAGATAATTTTTCAACCCGACCAAGAGACGCTTTAAAAAATTTAGTATTTGTTCAGATATTGGGAAGAAGAACGGGTCGTGATTTAATCAGAGCTATCCTCAAATATATATATATATGTGTGTGTGTGTGTGTGTGTGTTTGTGTAAATTATTTTCAGAAATATGTGAAGGAACAAAATGAATTAAAAGACAAGAGGAAATGAAAGCCTTGATAAACCAATGACATACTTGCTGTTGTATATAAACACGTGCTACAAAATAAATCCTTACATTTAAAGTTCCACAGAGGACGAAACGCTTCAGTTAAGAATAGTTTTTCCTCTTGTTTGTCTATTCATATATATATATATATATATATATATATATATATATATATATATATATATTGTCATCCATAGACTGTTTCGCTGTATCACAGCTCATCAGTGTGGCTAGACGTCTGATTGCCTCTACCCGGCTGAATTGGCATCAGTCAAAAATTCTACCCCTAAGCCATTGTCGCATATATATACATATGTGTGTGTGTGTGTGTGTGTGTGTGTTCCGTTAAGCAATATTGATAGGGTACTTTTGTTTAATTTATTTTTATTATATTTTCTTGTAATCGTACAAGTGTTTTCATTTTGAAGCCTTAATGGATTTAAAAATTGTTCAAAAGCACTAAATGCTTTCTTTCTGTAATTGGATTTGGTAAGGTCATTTGCTTCTCTTGAAAGTTTTTCCACACATTAAAAACAGTTTATTAACTTTGTTTTATCATTTTACAATTCTGCATACTACCCATTTTCAATACGACTATTTGTTGACGTTTTGTTTGAGACGCCATATTTAATTAAACTGTAAACAATAAAACAAAAGTATGTTAGGAAGCCTTATACAAAATTCGAAACTATTTTAAAAAATGTTTAAATAATAGGTAAATATTTATGCTGCACCTGATATATATTGTAAACGAAAAAAAAATTGCGTATGCATCGAATACATTGTATTTTTCTCATGATTTTTTAAAATTAATGTTAAAACAAAATGGTAACCAATCTGATTATATCGTTAGTAAAAGCAGCGATATTACTAACTGATGAAATCTACGAATTTAATTTTGATACGTTCCGCAACCAATTTCTGGTTCAAATTTTGTCCGACCATTGCTCAATTCTGAATTCATTCTCTTTTTATGTCTCATCAGAAAGCCATCTTCCTAATCCTACTTTCTTTTCTATACGATTTTTTTTTTTATCCATGATCGAATCAAATTTCAATGAGTGTCTTTTGATTAAATGATCCGTTTTCTTCGGCTTATCAACACTTTGTAGGTTATTTAAAGCAAGAAAATATTTTTCCTTTTGAGATAATAATGATTTAGTGATAAAAGTCTTACTAATTAACCCATAGTTGGAGTGAGAAGAGGTGGATTCATATCTTTCCGAAGGGTATTTGCGCGTAAGTGAATATAATGTACCCAACGGGAATTTGAACTCTGCTCTCCGATTAAGAATCCTGAACCATTATCCATTACGCTACCTACACCTCCAAGTTTACAGCACCCGGTCTTCACAAATCGTTACACATCTAGGTACTGACCAGGCTCGTCGTTGCTTAACTTCGATGATCGTATGGAAAACTGTTTTCAACGTGATGTAGACGTCCTCTTTTCTTATTGCATTTCGTGTCTGAGGCCAGAAGTTGAAATATCCAACATCTAGTCTCTGTAATATACCTATCTGCCACACCCTGCCTGTTTTATTTTTTGTTTGTTTTAATTGCAACACCCACGTTTTTATTCAAAAACCCCACGTCCGGTTATTTATTTTCATGGAAACTTCCTGGAAAAAATCATTTGCGAAACTGGTTTGATCCAAATTCTAACATTCCATTCAAATAATTAATTCAATTCATATATATATATATATATATATATATATATATATATATATATATATATATATATATATAATGTCGTGCCACGGATTCAAGCACTGCGCGTAAAGATGGCAGATCAGATAAATAAGAAAAGGAAGACCGTGTTACGTCAGATGGAGATTAAAGATCGTCTGCCTAAAAATCGGCATTCGAAATATGATCTGTAGATCGAACAACGATCTCTTATAACTTAATATGTTATTATTTCAGCTGCAAGTCTAAGCATAAAAAATGTTGGCTATTATGAATTTTCATACTACAGTCATTGTATGCCGGATAGTTAAGCAAATAAGTTACTGTTCAGCAAGGAACTCGTGTTTATGGTGAAACGGTCAAGATTCGAATGAAAGATCGGAAGTCTCTCTTGAGTGCCTCGGTATCAGGTAATGGATAACGGGTGAATCTGGTTGACCATTGCTATTGTGTAGTGAGTTTTACCCACACTGGCTAGCCTATACTTGTGGCCTTGTACCCAAAACTAATCTCTGTTTAATGAATAAGTGAAGTTCCTCATAAATACTTGGGACCAGAATATTTTATGCGATGCTATATCGGCGAAATATCTCATCAGCTGATCCAGGACAATCAATGCTTTCACTGCCATCATCAAATCTCAAAATGATCTTTAATCACTGCCAGAGTAAGAAGACTTGGACAAAGAATTTCTCGCGAGATATTTCGCCAATCGCTTCCAAGGTGATTTTAATAATTGTTATGTTCCGTGTGAGTTTGTTTCAAACATCCTCATCGCCAATGCTAAGGGAATAAACACATAACACCAGGTGGCTAATAGAAGAAAGGTTTATTGTACACAACAAGTACAATATAAAATACGTTACAGTTATACACACAGGTCAATCTAGTAGTGAGTGCCACTAATTGGAAGGTCGGGCGTGCTTGCGTCGTCTCACTCTCACGCCTCTCCTCGAGTCTCTCGTAGACGGTCGACTTTATAGGTACTTGCTACCTATAGTGTAATCATTCATGGGGGTGACTGGTTATTCCATTACATCAATAATAATAATAATAATAATAATAATAATAATAATGGCTTCTCCAGTTCCCAGTACGAAGAATCCCTCCTCTAGTCAGCATTTACCGATTATAATTAAAGATGACAGCTTGGGCATTACCTGATGTCTGCGATTTCCACATTTTCTTTTCTGAATTGTTTTAATACCATACCTCTTCATGACGTATGTGATCATAACTCTCTACAGCTTCCTTTTCTTTATTATCAATGAATTCCCATGCATTCTTTGGAAAGATAGTGAGGTGATTTCTCTTTGCCTTCTGCACGATTTGGAATTCAGTTTTCCTTCTCTTAGACTGGTTGCCACTCAAGACTAATAAAGATTTGCATACACTGCCTATTGTATGCATCGCCAGGGAAAAAGAAAGATACTTGACTTTACCAAGAACATTTGTGCGAAAGTGAACGCAACAGACCAGCTAGGAATTTGAATTCGGGTTGCCTGTTCTATTTTCTGCGCCGATACCCACATATACGTTCTTTTTTTAAATACCAATAATGAAAAAGACAAAAAAATGGCACCACGCTGATGCTAGTAATTATTTACACCTGATGACTCAACTTCGCATTTAAGAAACAGGCGTTTTTCTTGCGAATAAAAAAGAGTGCGTCTTATACATTGTTAAAAATGGAGCGTATCTCGCACGCTAACCGAGGTATCATTGTAACGCCATACAAGAACCCATTGTTTTCCTTTTAGCACTTTTGTTTTGTATTGCTTTGTTTTTATAAAAATGGTTTCCATATTAATACGCACGTTTCTACCTTCCCTTTTAAATTAAAAAAGGTTTTAAGAATCTTTATAAAATAAGGAGTTTATCAAATGCACCAGTTCGTCTTATACATTCGTGGCAATTTTTGTATTTTGCCTCTAAAGAATTTATTGTTTTATTCTTTTTAAAAAAAATTAAAAGAAAAAGATACGGAAAATAATTGTCGAGATTGTGCGAATTTTATGATTGTAAAAAGAAAATAAACCATAATAAAAATTATTGACTCCATTTTGGTTTATTAATTGCTTCTTTTTTTCTTTTAATAATCTCCATATTATCTTACAGTACAACATCTCGTTCTAACGAGAAGACATTCAGACGGGATTTGCTGTTTCTATCTATCAACTTAATACTGGCCTTTTTATTGGCTTTTTACATTAATGAGAAAAAAATATTCGATAATTATGAAAATCGCGCTGGTGGTGGTGTGTTGTCCTGGAATTGTCACGGAGATGAGTTGGCTGGTGTTGATTCATCCTGCACCTTATGAAAGTATCTGGTATATAAAAGTGAAGACGATTTTAAAAAGATCATCATTTTCACAATTGTTTTATCTTACTCTTACGAGGAGCATTGAAAAAGTTTGCAGAAAAAGTATATTGTACAAAATTAGGTACCTCCAATAATTCGCTAAAAAAATATAAAAGGCCCCAAACTTAACAAAGTTTTATCGTCAAAATTTTTATGTTATTATTTAGAGAAAAGAACAAGGTATTTTAAATTATTTTTTTAAAAAAATTACATCTTTCTAACACTTTCTAAATTTGGCTCAAAAATCTCGTTTTTTTTTTTTGTATTTGTTTTTTTTTTTTGTTTTTTTTTTTTTTGTCAACTTTGTACTACTTGTGGTAATCGCCATTTTAGTGTAGCAGTTTCCGGGGAAAAACCCATTCATTTGGAAATTCTCGCAAAAATCAAATAATTGTCTGATTTTAATTAAATTTTCAGGACTTATTAAAAAATGAATGAATTTATTTTTTAAATATTTATTTTTAGAAAAACTTGGTAAAAAAAATTTTTTTTTTTCGCATGTTTCGTCCCCCCATGCCAACTTAATTTTATCATTTTTTTTAGAATTACAAACAATTCGCAAATTGTTTTATATTACTTATAAGCAGGACTCCTTGGAGAAAGCAAACAATTTTTTTTTTTTTTTTTTTTTTTTTTTACAACTACTGTCCACTTTTTAAAAATCTGCTCCAAATCGTAAAATAAAAGCTGCAATAAAACTAACTAATTATCGAATTGGGCTTGTATTTGCTTTTATAAATAATATATATTAAGGACATTATTATCGGAAGAAAAAATGTTTCGATGAATAAAGAATTTTTACAAGAATTGTTTGCATTTTCCATTTAGTTTTTTTCATTTTTCTTTAATTTTAAAATATGTTTTAAAATTCTTCCAAAGAGAGTATGAGGTAGGTTATTAAGTTTTTAAATGAAGACTATATTTACTAAGCGAAAATTAAAAGCTTAATACAAATCATGCTACCAAAACTTTTTACCATAATTAAAGCTTTTTGTGCGTCAAAATGTTATTTTTTTTTTTTTTTTTTTTTTTTTTTTTAGTATGATACCTCGTAAATGACATTATGGTTAAAAGGTCACGTGTTTCAAGGCTTGTCTCCTCCTTAGACATATAAGGGTCTTATCTCACTCTGAGTTATTAAACTAAAAATTAAATTGAGATAATAAAATTATATCATTTATCAATTTAAACAATTAATAACTGAGTGAGATATTTTAATTATTAATATAATAATAATTTTATTATTATCTCAGTTATTAAATTTAAAATGTAATAACTTAATGTAATATTAATAATTAATAAAATTATTTATCATTATCTTAGCTATTAAATGATGAAATACCATTATAGAGGTAACACAATAATGTAAGAAATTTTTATACTTTAAATTATTGAAAGAAACAAAAAAAATTATTATGTCAATTTTGGTGCACCGTACTAAACCTGTCAAAACATTCAACCATCAAATTATTGATGGAAACGTGAAAATAACAATACACCGAGGACAAGAAATGTTTGTCAAGAAAAATTTAAGCTAAAAGTTAGTGATATTTGTTTCAGAACAGATTAATTTAACTTTAAATTTGCTAATTTTATGAAAGTAACGTTTCAGAAATGTATATCTTATTTTAGCGAGATAGGAAAAAATAAGTTTTGTCTAAATTTCTCTAAAAAAGTTAAAAATGGCTGTTTCGATTTGTTTTTCGGAAGAATCGACTAAAATCATTCAAATTTCTATTTGAAATACCCAACGGTATTTTTTATTTATTTTTTTTTTTTTTTCTACAATTAGAAAATTTAATCCTTTAGCTTTCAATTGAAGCTGGGGGAAAGCTTCGAAAAGAATTTTTGCTTTATGAAAAATACATTTAAACTTTAAATATACGAATTTTGGTGGGTACCTATACAAAAACTATTGGAATATTTTGATACTTGTAGATAAGTAAAGTTGAATTTAGCTGAAGTATTCCGAGGTAAGAGATTAAAGTTTAGGCCGCTTTAAAAAAAAAAAAAACACTTGTAGCGGTATTAAACGACTTCCATTCAATCCGTACATTTTTTACTTGACAAATATGCGAGCAAAGAATAAGCAAACAAGAGAAAACAACACAAAACTGAGAAAAGAAAAAGGCGACATTTTTCAATATATTGGGAAAAGAATTATCAGGTCATCCCATAAGTTCTGTCCGAATTTTGAATAAAGAAAACAAGTGACCAAATGTTACATTTAATTACAGATTCAATCAACAATGTATTTTCCCTGATTATCTATGACTTCCTTCCATCTATTAACAAGCTTACTGATTCCATTACTGTAAAATTCTTTTGGCTTTGATTCAAAGAACTCACAAATGTCAGTTTTAACCTCTTCCTATGTTACAAAAGCTATTTCTTCCAAATGATTCTGTAAACTACGAAACAAATGGTAGTCTGAAGGAGCAAGATCGGGAGAATAAGGTGGATGAGGAATTTTCTCCCAACCAAGTTCTTCGATCTTTTGTGACGTGATTCTTGCTGTGTGGGGTTGCGCATTGTCCTGATGAAACATCACCTCATTTCGATTCACTAGAGCAGGTCTTTTTTTCCTCAAAGCTTGGTTCAAACGCTTTAATTGCTGACAGTATATTTGAGCATTAATTGTTGCATTAGGTGGTAAGAATTCAAAGTGGATTATTCCTTGGCGATCCCACCAGATTGAAAGAAGAACCGTTTGCCCATGAAGTTCCCTTCTCGGCTGTGGCTGGGGTCCTTCCCCTTTACCAAGCCACTGTCTACGACGCTTAACATTTCGATAAAAGATCCATTTTTCGTCGCCAGTCACAAGTCTATCCAAAAAAGGTGAAACAAGTTGGCGAGAATGGAGAGAAGAGCAGATGTCAACTCGGGATTTGAGGTTGTTTTCAGACAATTCATGAGGCACCCATTTTCCAAGTTTAGGAACTTTTCCAAGTTGTTGAAGATGACGATGAACAGTTGTATGGTTTGAACTGAGAACCACTGCCAATTCCTCAACTGATAAAGCAGGATTTTCTTCAAGGGCTGCTTCAAGAAGCTTTTCATCAAACTCAACTGGACGTCCGGTTCGATCTTCATCTTCAAGGGTGAAATCTCCACCTCTGAATTTTGCAAACCATCTTCTGCAAGTTCTTTCATTCACACATTCCTCTCCATAAACTGAGTGAAGTTTTCTAGCGGCTTTGGCTGCTGAGTTTCCTTTCTTGAACTCATAAAGCATTATGTGCCGCAAATGATTCTTGGGTACTTCCATGTTAGCAAGGTTTTAATCAAACAAAATTTAATTTTATTGTTCTCTGAAATAAAATTTGATCAGTTTAAATGCATCTAAACATAAAAATAATGTTCAGCTCCATTAGACATTATAAAATACTCTTTAAATTTCGTTCATTTTAACAAAAAGTTAAAATTCGGACAGAACTTATGGGATGACCTGATACAATGGCGCAGATTTTTGGTTGAAATCTTGTAATTTGTTGTTTAATTAACTTTAAACTCAAAATATATGTGTTTAACTGGTGTGTGTGTGAGTTTATCCAAGAAGTTAAGTTTTGTAGTATTTTTTTTTTATCTGCACTCCAGGGAAAGATTTCAGTTCGTGAAATGTATTTCAGTCTCAATGAAAAGAATGTTCTTAGATAAAAATGTGTTGTAGACTTGTTGAGTGCTGAAGAAAATCTTACAGAGAGATAAGTGAATAAGTTTCTGTTGCTTGTAGTTGAAAGAATGAATAGATGGGCGCACGTACGTGTGTGTGTGTGTGCGCGCGCCCGTGTTTCATGGCGTTGTTTGTCCTTAAAGAACAAACGTGATCTCTCTAACGCTACATCTTGTGTGTGAGAGAGAAGGCAAAAAGAGAGGAAGCGTTGAAAATGCCGCTTGGTATTTATAATGTTGTATGTCACGTGATAGGCTCGAAACAAATAGACAGATCTTTGGCGGAAAAATTAATTTTAACCGTGCGGACATAGGGAAAAACATGATATTAGCATTAATTGACCAATCAGAAGTCAGAGAAATATCAAGGCTCTGTGATCTACATTTTTGCACAAAATTGGACAAGTTATTTTCAGCTATTTGAAATGATGTATAATTAAATTTCTACACACACTTTGGACAAGTATTCTGACAAAACTGAACTGAAAACTAAGAACCCTATGCCTTCTATAAATACTTTCATGCTCAGATGCACCTGCTATATATTTAAAGACTCTTGATAAAATCAAAAGGAGAATCAGCAATATTATTGGTCCTGACCTGGCATCTTGGCTTCAGTCATGTTTCCATCGCCATAAATTTGCTTCCCTGTGCCTTTTCTATAAATACTTTCATGGTAATTGTTTGAATAAACACTTCACTATGGTAGCTAGATCTTATTAATTTAAGCGCAGTACTAGTTTAGCAAAAAGGTCTCATCTATTTACAGTTGAATTGGTTAGATGTAACCGTAAGTTCTATGTTAACAGTTTCTTCTCTCGCACGTCTCGCTTGTGGAATACTCTTTCCGTTCCATCTTCGATCTTCAAAAATTGAAATGCAATGTCAATCGTTATCTACTCTCTTCCTGATTACTCTTCTATTGTTCTCGCTCCTTAATAATGTTTCTGCTTTCTAATTCTTCCGCACTCAGTCTTAGTGGCTTTACTGCCTTGCACGGGGTGAAATGATTTTTAAACAAAGACTTACAGTTAGTGTTTACGTGAGACGACGAATTTGCTACCCCCGAGTTTGCAAGCTGTGTTGAACTTGGATAATTTCCAAACGATTCCAAAAGAATATGGAGAAATGGCACGGTTGAGGAAATTATTTGAATTATAGGAAATTATTTGAATGGCAGAGTTGGGGGAAACTATTTGAATGACAGGAAATAATTTGAATGGCAGGGTTGGAGAAATTATTTGAAAAAAAATGTGTTTATATAGAAAGAAAAATAATGTGAAAGTTGTCATTTACTATAGATATGAATGTACGTCATTGAAGTAGGATTGTAATTCAAAGTTTTATAATATGAGTTAGTGCAATTAATGGACGGTGGGTAAATTAGTAACTATTAATAGGAAAGTTTATAACTGAAATGTAACGTGAATTTATACAAGTGTAGACAAAAAGATATGAAAGAAATAAAACACAAATATAAGTGTTGAAATGTATATACACAAAAAGTAGAGGGATAATCAAGTTGTTATGTTGTCTTTGGACCGAACGGTGAGTTCACCTTTGAGGTTGATGTGCGTGTTCATGTGACGCCAATACAACCATTTAAATCTGCTGTTGTATCTAAAAAAAATCATACCCGCTCGGCCCGGTGGCTAGGATCAAAGTGTAGTATCTGCGCTTTGTGAGCTGCCGGGTCGGGTGTCTGTCGAACTCTCTACTGCAGAGAGGAACTCGGAGTAAGCTTTGCCGAAGGGCAAGGTTTCCTTCGGGGAGGTAGACAGGACCTGAACCCGTCTAGGCGGGTTCAAAGGTCATATTTTTGGCCGAGCCTACGGACTTGGAAATACCCACATTAAACCGGCCTTGTGCCACATTTAATCCTCGTGGTGGGATTGATAAATACTACCCGCTCGGCCCGGTGGGTAGGATCAAAGTGTAGTATCTGCGCTTTGTGAGCTGCCGGGTCTGTCGAACTCTCTAATGCAGAGAGGAACTCGGACGAAGCTTTGCCGAAGGGCAAGGTTGCGTTCGGGGAGGTAGACAGGACCTGAACCCGTCTAGGCGGGTTTAAAGGTCATATTTTTGGCTGAGCCTACGGGCTCGCGGGCTACCCACATTAAACCGGCCTTGTGCCACATTTAATCCTCGTGGGTGGATTAATAAATACCTACCCGCTCGGCCCGGTGGCTAGGATCAAAGTGTAGTATCTGTGCTTTGTGAGCTGCCGGGTCGGGTGTCTCTCGAACTCTCTGCTTGCAGGGAGGAACCCTGACGTAGCTCCGCCGAAGGGTAGGGTTGCGTTGGAGGAGGTTGACGGAACTGGCCCCCCTCGGGGGGTTTGGATGGTTATTTATTTTTGGCTGAGCCTACGGGCTCGGAGATACCCACATTAAAAAGGCCTTATGCCACATTCAATCCTCGTGGGTGGATTGATAAATACCATTTAAATCTGCTGTCTGACTTTTATATGTTGGTAAAGAGTTCTAGTTTGTCCTGGATTAAAGTCCGGTATTGAAATCTAATTTATTATCAAATCAACTATTGCCTTTTTTTTAAGAAAAAAAAATACTTCTGCAAAGTCGTTTTTCAATAGTTTCACTCCAATGCCACTAGGTCGCTGTTGGTTACATGGAATGAATGAGAATGAGAAAACTTTCGTGAGGAGGTGTAAGGAAAGGACAATACAGAAACAGGACTCAGGAAGACAGAAGATGGAGATTGACGTTGAATTTAAAATTTTGAATATTGTAGGTGCCAGGGAAACAAGAAATAAGGAGAGAGTTCTACAGGTAAGAAGAGCGAGAAAAGAAACTGTGAGAATTTGAGGAGACACGGTGGCGTAATGGATAGCGGTTCGGATTGAAGAATCGGGGAGCCCAGTTCGAATTTCAGTCGCAGCCATTACATTCAATTACGTGCTAATACCCTTGGAAAAGGTATGAATCCTCTTCTTCCTCCCCAGCTATGGATAAATAGCAGCGTAGACTGCATTCTATAGCCTTGGGTGGCAACTGGTCTCGGAGAAGGACAACTCAAACTCCAGTTTGCGGATTGTGCAGTAGGCTAACAACCTACCCACTTAACAGCTGGCGTGTTATATATATATATAGATAGATAGATAGTGCAGAAGTAGACTTTAAAAGGAATCGGAACACCAGAGTTTAAGAGGTGCTTCCACGGTCCTCAAAATCTTCTGGCCAGAGCCCTTGCTGCCAGATGAAGTTTATCGTCATATCCAGGAGGGTGTAGAATTAGTCTGACACGTTAATCATCTTGTAACTTTAGTTCTTCTTATTCTTATTCTTATTATTCTATTGCCGTGTCCCTTCAGGACGTGGGCAATCATGGTTCTTCACAACTTCCAATCCTTGTAATTCTAAGCAACAATAGCCTGTTTATCATCCGTCTTTGTCTCTGCTCTGCCAACCCCTCAAACAAACACATTCTTCTTTATGTGCTGTGTCCCTTCAGGACGTGGGCGATCATGATTCTCCACAGCTTCCTGTCCTTTATAGCTCTTAATAATTTTTTCTTTTTACTATCTCTCCCTGTTCTGCCATCCATTTACGGAAGTTCATCAAGTACGTTACGCGCAGTTTTCTTCAATCTGTCCTATGAGTATCAGATTTTCCAAGCCCTCCTTCCTCATTACGTGCCCCAGAAATTTCAACTGCCTCTTCCTGATGTTAAGTATAAGTTTCCTTTTTGTTTCTATTTTCTCTAAAACCTCACCGTTGCTCATATGTTTGGTTCATTGTATCCTCAGCATCTTTCAGTAGAACCACATTTCTGTTCCTTCAAGACTCCTCTCCATCTTCGAGGAGATTGTCCCGCATTCACTGCTATACAGTAGGACAGATAGCAAGTAACAGGTCAGTACTCTTTTTCCTTATTTATATTCAAGTTTTTTTCTGTTTCTTAATACTCTGCTTAGCTTTTGGAATGCATCTTTGTCCATATGAATGCGTCTCAGTGTCGCACTTTCCGTGCTCTGGTGGAACACTTCCCAGATAAAATTTTTTAAATTTTTGTACTTGTTTGATTTTAATATCCCCGATTTGTAATTCGTATTTTGGGGATCATCCTTTTCCTGACAAGTATGCGTTCTGTCTTCTTCTTGTTTATATTTAGTCCTTTCTTCTTGCTTTCCTTCGCTAGGAGCTTTTGTAGTTTTCTTTCTGTGTCTTCTATTAGGCTGGTGCAAAAATAATGACGTAATAATGTCGTTTTTTGACGTTTACGTCAAAAAACAACATTATTACGTCATTATTTTTGCACCAACCTAATATCAACACTGTGACATCTGCATATCTTATGTTGTTAAGATTATGAGCACCGACAACAAATTCCGACAGGACATCAAATTCTCTCAGAATTACCACGCTGCATAGGTTGAACAAGTCTAGTGAGAAGACACATCCTAGTCTTACACACATTCTATTTTTATGTATCAAACTCATTAGCTAAGTTATGACGTTTCTTCCTGCCTTCAATATGTCCTGTGAGTTCTAAATTTTCCAAGTCCTCTTTCCTCGTGATGTCATGTTCCTTAAGGATGAAGGTGATCACGACTCTCCGCAGTTTCCTATGATTTGTACATTAGCATCCATTATTGTGTGTGTGTGTGTGTGAGAAAGAGAGAGAGAGAGAGAGGGAGAGAGATAGTAGAGTATTTTCCCGTGGCCTTCTCTGCGGTTGGAATTCACTCCCAGGTTGGTTACCCTCCAAAGCTAGAAAGGCCAGTCATTCTTGCTGTTTAATCTATAACTATAACAAGGAGAAAAACTGATTCACGCTTTTCCCCCAAAAGCATTTGTTCGAAAGTGAACACAATAGACTAACCCTAAATTTGAACTCGGCTCGCCAGCTCTTCTTTACGCGCCAATATCCGTTACCCTACCCGCACATGAGCAACTCTTTTTAATAAAATAAAAATAAAATAAAACAATGAAAAATTTTCCAATAGATTTCAATTTTGATCGTATTAGGATTTGGTTTAATCAGATTAGTATCGGCATGTTTTCTTGTTGCTTCTCATGCTTCCTTTCGACTCGTTCCTTTTTCGATCTTTATCAGGTAAAATTCGATAGCGCTTTCGGAGGCTCATTATTCAAACGGTTATGCTTTAAATTGAAATAGTTTAACTAAAAACATAATTTTTATTTTCTCAAAACTCAATTGTGAAGTTTACAGTATCGTTTTTTCTTTCATTGGAGGAGAGGCGGAAAACTAACCAGTTTTACTGGAGAAATCGAAACATTATCACTATAGAAATTCCACGGGTACTGACAAAAAAATTATTCATTATTTCGTACACCTGCACGTCTAACGTTTTTTGCCTGTATCTTCTTCAAATATAACCATTTTGCAAAATAGCCATTTTTGTACAAATGTGTGTTGTTTAAAGAATTTTTCACAGTTCAAAATAACAAGACAGACGTCGAGGAATTCTATGAAAAATTTCTTGTTATTCATCAACAAAGAATAACATTGCCAACCATTATTATTATTATTAATCTTTACCAATATATTTTTTTATCTTAATTTTTATTCACTTTATTATTATTATTTTTTTTTTTTTTTTTTTAAAAAGAACTTACTCAAGCCATCAATCTATGGCAGTACAGAGCAGAAATAATAATAAACAAGTCGCAGCTGAAAATGTAATAGAATATGAGCATTCCTTTTTCGCATATGGTGTTATAATCCATTGTTGTACAATATTTAGCTTAAAACATGTAGAGCAAAGAAAATTTCTTTAGTTACAGGGTTGGCTTCATTAACCATATGTGCTGCTCTTACCATCTGAACGAGGATACTTCATTTTGACTGATTAGTTATCTGATCTTTTTCAGGTAAAATTCGCACCCGATAGCTTTCTGGCGCTCATTTGTTTTTCCAAAGTATATCCTCAACGTTTTTTTTTTGTTGTTGTTGTTGTTTTGTTTTGTTATTTTTTCGTTTTAAACACGCAATGCTTTGTTCGTAGCCATCAGTGGGATGTTGGATTCGTGGTCATCAGTGGTATGTCGGATTCGTACCGACAGGAACGGTCATTGATTTTGATTTTTTCTTTTTTTTTTTTAATAGATGTTTTATTCAAACGGTTAAAGTTTAAATTGAAATAGTTTAAATAAAAATATAATTTTTATTTTCTCAAATCTCATTTGCGAAGTTTACAATATGTTTTTTTTTTTTTTACTGCAGGAGAGACGGAGAACTAACCAGTCAAAATGCTTTACTGAAAGTATCGAAAAATTATCATGGTTACCTGGAACTGTGGAAATTCCACGGGTGCTGACAAAATCATTCATTATTTCGTCCTTCTGCACTTCTCTCGCTTTTTGCCTGTAATCTTCTCATTCTCTCCCTTATCCTTTCCAATTTTCTTTGCTCTACATGTTTTAAGCTAAATTGTACAACAATGGATTATAACACCATATGCGAAAAAGGAATGCTCAAATATATTCTATTACATTTTCCCTTTCTTTGGCTTCCTCCATAAGGAATTCTAGTGTATTGCAATTTTTGTGTTTTTCCATGCCTACCTACAGGTTAGTCTTTTACTGGTTGTCTCTAGATATACAGCTAACAACTAGTCTTTTTTTTGTATCCACCCTTTCTTCTCTCTCTCTCTCTCACACACACACGCGCGTGCACACACACACACACACACAAAGAACGATAGATAGATAGATAGATAGATAGATAGATAGATAGATAGATAGAAAGATAGATAGAAGGGTCTAATATAATCGATCCTGACCTGGCATCTTAACTTCAGTCACCTTCCAACCGTCGTGCCGTGGCTCCCCTCTGTTTTTTTCCACAAATATTTTCATGGCAATTGTTGTGATGAGCTTTCATTTTTGGTGCTTCGCCTGAATGAATTGAAGCGTACTACTAGATTGGCAACTAGGTCTCACCATTTTACTGTTGAACTAGCGAGATGTAACCGTAAGTTCTATTCTAATAATTTCTTTTCTCGTACTTCTCCCTCGTGGAACTCTCTTCCGATTTCTTGCCTCCCTGACACGTACAATCTTTAAAAAAAATAAACACAACGTCAATCGCCATCTTTTATCTTCCTGTAACCCCTGCATACTAGTGGCATTATCATCTTGTTTTGGGTGAAATGATTTAATAAAATATAAAAAATACAAAACCCTCCTTTCGATTTTGAAAGCTCTAAAATGGTTTGATGTGCCCATTATAAACCATTTAGAAGAATTATTGAATGATCTATGATATTAAAAATCAGTTCGACTAATAAGTAATTTTTTATGACATATCACCTTTTCTAGTTAAGATAATACTTGAAGAAAATAACATGGAAATATATACTGATTAAAAATATTAATTAAACTATATACTTTCCTTAACACCAAATTACATACAATTATATTTTATTTATAATATTCAGTATTTTCTTTTGTTATACGTGTTTTATTTTCTCACCAAACTTTCTTCCGATTTCTTGCTTCCCTGTCACCTACAATCTTCAAAAAATTAAACGCTGCGCCAATCGCCATCTTATGTCTTCCTGAAACCTTTTAATTATTTATTATTGTCCTTTCTCCTCACTAAATTCTTCTCGTTCTTTTCCACTCCCTCGCGTCTTAGTGGTATTATTGCCTTGCTTGGAGTGAAATGATTAAAAAAAAAAAGCATGGGAGGCATTTTATTAATTAGACTCTGTTTTTGATATTTAAAAAAAAAAAACGCTAATCATGACCCATAAAGCTGCTTTATCCCAGAAAACATGTGGTAATGATGTGGATACCTATAGATCGGGTAATCTCGTGTGACCAAAATTAAATAACGGATTTAATATGAAATAAAGCGCGTCTGGGATAATCTACGTTCATCCTGATCTGCTGAAGCAGAAAATGATGATTAACGGGAATATCACGTCATCCGTGTATCACTATCTATCTATCTATCTATCTATCAATCTATCTATCAGCCTTTTCCTTATCTATATATCTCAGTCTCTTCATATCTACCTATTTATCTCAGTCTGTTTACGCTTATCTCAGCTTGTTCATGTTTGTCTGTCTCTGTTCATGTCTATTTATCTCTGTCTGTTCATGTCTGTCTATCCATTTATATATCTCAGTCTGTTCATGTCTGTCTATCTATCTATCGCAGTCTCTTCATGTCTTTCTTTATCTTTCTCGGTCTCTTTCTTCATGTCTATGTAAGTCTGTTCATGTCTATTTAAGTCTAATTTCAGTCTGTTCATGTCTATCTCTCTATCACAGTTTCTTCATGTCTCTCTCTCTCTCATTCTCTTCCTGTCTATCTTTGTCTGTCTATCTTCGTATGTTCGTGTCTGTCTGTCTATCCAGTCATCCCTCCCTCACTCGCTATTAGGAAAGAGAGTGAGAGAAAGAGGGAAAACACTATAAGCGAGGACACAAAGATAAAAATAAACTCTAGTTATTAAAATGAACAAGAAGTGAACATAAAAAAAAGACTACGAAAGATTTAGAATGAATGGTGAAAAGAATGGATAAAAAAAGGCTTAATGTTAGACATTGAATTTGAACAGAAACCGGGTCATATTTAACACGAGCTTAAAGGGTCAGTGAACTGCAAAAATATCTACTTTTGAAAAAGATATGTATGGTCTGCGTCAGTATATGTTTTGCTCTTCGGACGGCTGATTATTGTAACCACGTTTCGGACGTTGAACCCTCTGGCCTTCTTCAGGTGTCTATTGTTGTATTCGAGAACCCTTTATTCAGTTCACAGATATATATATATTTTTTTTGTTTCGCTTTCCATTTTAAGAAGTCATATTTGCTATCAGTCACTAATTCTATTTCCCTTTGTCATTTCTTCCATTAAACCAGAACATACAATTTTTCAGCTTGTGGGATCTTCCACAACAAACCAGCCTTACCTCTTTTTAGGAAATGCACTCTTCCTATCTGGTAAGTATTAGGTTGGTGCAAAAAATAATGACGTAATAATGTCGTTTTTTGACGTATTTTTTAACGTCAAAAACGACATTATTACGTCATTATTTTTGCACCAACCTAATAACATCCTACTTTCATACAAATATAACAAGTATTCATTGGTCAATCACCTTCAATCTAGCTTGTTGATTGGTCACTTCCGACCAATCAAACCGCCTGCACGCGACCAATCTGTTTTCCCGCTCATATGCTGGGAGCCTCACGACCATTATATAAACCCAACACGTGTAAGCTCCCTCGAGTTTTCTTTTCATTCATCTCTCTCGCACGCCTCATTCCTTGCTACCAAGTGCCAAGATGTAATCTTCAAGAACTCCCGTCTTAGCCATTGCGGTCAGACGTTAAAGACAATTACCAACATCCACACAAGTACAAACTCTGAAATCTCTACTGAACTTTTACCAACTTTACAACTCACAATTCCAAACTCTATTCTTCTAACTTACAATTTAATATTACTTCTTCTTAATATGAACTCAGGTACAACAATTACCTAATCAAAGGGACACGACTCTGTCCTACCTTTTCAGTTCGCATGCATGTACATCAAACATTAATAAATTCAACTGTTATGTTTTGAAATGATTCCGTTCAGTTTTGTATTTTATTCTATGTGCTATTTTACGTCAAATATAAATTGCATTGCATCCACGCATTGTCCTTAATCCCACCTTTCCTAGCCAAAGTTAAATATTGATAACACAATCACTACAAGATTGGCAACCCCGACGTCCGTCGTTCACAACAACAATGGTAATACAACCGCTACAAGCTCTACCAGACTCAGATATTGATATATTTAATTTACAACTACGAGGGAAAACAATATTTTATAACCACTGCATTAATATTTTACACTTTCACTTTTTCGTAATATGTGACATTTTTATAACCTTTGTGCACACACATACAGATATATTTACCGTATTTTCCGGGTTGGAAGACGCAGCCTAAAATTGGAAAGAAATTTCTAAGAAAAAAAAGTCATTCTCACACAACACATTTACCATGCGTCTCTCACATAATGGCGCCACGTATTGTTTACATTAATCACGCCTCCGATTTTGTTCATATGGCAATGACATACTAGTCAATAGCAGAAAGGCTCCCGCCACTGCTAGTAAACAGAGCATGTTTAAGCTTGTGGCTCGGCTCCAAGAAAGTTTATAGTCTTGGAAATACTTGTAACAGCTAAGTACTGAGGTTACATCATATAAAAGGCTGAATTAGATAGCTAACATTATAGCGTAATGACTCAACAATCCACGTCCGTATCAGTCAAGTGACTATCCAAGCTTACTTGAACCTGGGCGATGCCTTACATTCGTAGACGTATTTTTCAGGGTATTTTTTAGGGAAAAAGTGCGTCTTATAAGGCAGAAAACACGGTATTTCAAATTTAAAAAACACCCTAATATATATATATATATATATATATATATATATATATATATATATATATATATATAAAGAAATATAGTTTTAAGGTGTGCTATATTTATGGGATAAAGTGCTCAATATCAGAGATAGAGCGTATGTAAATATAAAAATAAAAATGAACATTGAAATATATATATATATATAAATGAACATTGAAGTCACCACTCAGAGGTTACAGGTTGTTTCATGCTAGACGCAATATTGCATGAAACATATATATATATATATATATATATATATATATATATATATATATATATACACACACACACACACACACACTGTTGCTGTTATTGTTTTTTATTAGTTTTGATTTAGTTATTTTTTATTTAGTTTTTTTATTTATTTATTTGAAGCATCAGCAATAATTTAAAATAATGTCTAGTTCAGGGGTTGGGCATTCATTTAAAAAATTAAATGAAGCGACAATCGCCATATCCTGTCTTCCGTTCTTTTTATTGTCCTTTCTCCTCACTAGTGTCTTTTCATTACATTTCACTCCCAGTAACCCCTTGCGTCTTAGTAGCATTATCACTTTGCTTGATGTGAAATGATTAAAAAAAAACAAGATATGGACTTTCATATCATAATTTTCACACTGAAAGAAAACATAACTGAATGTTAGCTTTGACAGATTTTGCTATTGGAAAGAATCAATGTTTCCATTGTTTTAATTTTCATTCAGTGGAGAGAAGTGATGGAATTGTGTCTTTACCAAGAACATTAACTTATTAATACCGATCAGGCGACTAGTAGACATTAATTGGTCATAGCCTGAAATCCTCAATTAATACGGGATTTTTATTTAGAAACCTATAATATCAGATTTTTATTTTTATTTTAATAATTAATAACAGATTTTGGAGCGGGCCTTACTGGATTATAGGAATAAAGTTATAATTAATACTCGTTTTATTTATTTATTATTTTATTCTTTATTTTAATAACATCGGATTTTGTGGTGGGCATTACTGGGTAAAAGGAATAAAACATTTAATTAATACCAGATTTTTATTTTAATAATTAAAAATCGGATTTTGTGGTGAGCATTTCTGGTTTATAAGAATAAAACTATAATACCAGATTATTTTGTCGGAGTTAGCTCCTCAATCCTTCACCAGGGGTCTCTCTCCCCTTGCTATAAATACTGAGTGACCTTTTGCCTCAATCTCTCTTTTCCCCTCAGGCCTTGGGCTGCATCCATCTCGCGCGGAGGTGAAGTAATTCTTTTCTCTTCTTTCTTCATTTCAGCTAATACCAATATGTGAGCTCTCACCAATACAGCGTTTCCTGAATGCTGGGAATACGCTAAGAACAATACCAACACACATACATACGAACACTCACCACAACGCACACACATAATATTCACCACACAAACTCAATGTAACTGTCCATGTGCTTGTAACTTGTTGTTACTACATATATTTGTTTATATATAATCGGCCTTGTTTGTTTTCTTTGGACTTAATTAAAGTCCAACATTTTCATGTAGCTGGGCCGGTTAGCAGGAAATTTGAACCCACGTGTGTTCTTTACATCTTCACCCCACAGTCCTCTACAATTTTAATAATACCGGATTTTTGTAGTGGGCGTTACTAGATTAGTATAAAGTGAAAACAGATTCGGATGGAATTTGAACTCGGATCACTGATTCAACTTTTACCGCCGATAAGCCACCCGTCAGCAAAATATCTCATTTTGAATGTTCTATTCCCTCTGTCGTTAATACACATATTTATGAAGAAAGAAGAACTTCACCATTCAAAGATAAGAAGACAAAAAATGAAATCAATTAAAAATTTTGAATATATTTGCCGTGATTAGTATTAGCCACTAGACAAGGCCAAATATTTCAAATACTATAATGTATGCATCAATTGTAACAAGTTTAGTATAGAAGCTAAGGAAACTGAACATAAAATAGGCTGCGCTAGGGGTAGTTTCATCCAACGACGCAAACTGCTACAAAACCAAAAACATTAACCTAAGAACTCTAAACATGTTCTTAACTCTTTGCCTGTCAAAGGTATTTTCGTGTGTACTATCCAAACGTTCATGCTCGTTTTCAAACCTTATATTGGTCAGGCGTCCTGTGGTCATATATGATACACAAAATATTAGGACTTTCCACTCTTCTCATTTAAAAGGAATTTATATGCAAATAATCAGAACAAAGTCGGGGATCGGTTTACAGTTTATATCATTACAAAATTGGCCCCCGTTTTGTTTGGAAGAAAAATCACAGAAGAATAACAAGTACGTGAATAATAAATATCACAATTGTGAATATCAAAACATAAAATTCAATTTATTTCGGCAAGTGATGTAGAGGCAAAAAATTCAGGCATTTGCTACAAAAATAGGTGCTTCACAAAATATTTAGAAGGTAACAAAAAAAATATGAATAACAATAATAGATTGAACAAAAAAATATGCAAATCATCATCCGAACTTTCGATTTGAAGGCGCACTGCAAATCAGTGTGATTTCACATCTTCAAGGTGGCTTCTTGTTTCCAATCACGTCTATATGCTCAAACCCATCTGTGTTGCGTTTAACACCCACAGAGTCACCCTGTGGTTTATACTCGAGCTATGCTGAGCAGACTTAAGTTGTATTTCAAGTATGTGTCCCACTAGGGACACATACGGTTTTGAATGCAATGGTGTCCTTCTCCTAGACTGGTTGCTGACCACAACTAGAGAGTTCATAGGTTAGGGGAGAATAGGGAGATTCATACCTTTCCCAAGGGTATTCACAAAAAAGTGAATATAACAATCTCGACTGCAATTCGAACTCGTCTCGCGAAAATCTCAATCCAAGCCTTTAACGATTACACCACCTGCACATCCAAAAATGCAAAAACAAATCATTTTTTTTTTTTAATGTTTAAAAAGTCAATGTTCAAATATAACCATTTTGCAAAATAGCCATTTTTGTACAAATGTGTGTTGTTTGAAGAATTTTTCACAGTTCAAAATAACAAGACAGACGTCGAGGAATTCTATGAAAAATTTCTTGTTATTCATCAACAAAGAATAACATTGCCAACCATTATTATTATTATTAATCTTGACCAATATATTTTTTTATCTTAATTTTTATTCACTTTTTTTTTTTTAAAAAAAACAACTTACTCAAGCCATCAATCTATGGCAGTACAGAGCAGAAATAATAATAATAATAATAATAAAACAAACCGCAGCTGAGATTATTTCTTTAGTCACAGGGTTGGCTTCATTATGTGCTGCTCTTAACATCTGAACGAGGACAAACACTACAATCAATAGAAAATAAAATCTAACCTCTTAAGTCTAACCTCGACTCCTTATTGGTACTATATTGCTTTCACACGTAGCAACAATATTTTATCTTTAGATGAAAATATGGATAAAATCTGACTGAATTACTGAATCCGGAACAAGTCAGAAATCTTTCAGCATTGGGCACCATTCATTATTTACTTAGCTTCTTTTTAGAAAAGATTCATATGAAGGATATCAACAATTATTACTATTATTATCATTAAACAGAATTATTATTATTATTAAGAAGAAGAATTATTGTTACTGAAAAGAATTACTATTAAGATTTTTTTTTTTTTTTACAGTAAGGTTCACCCTGTAGAGGGTTATGTCAAGGGGTAGTTTATATGGATAGGAAGGGAAGATAACGGTTGACTCTAGACTTGAATAAGTTAAAATTATAGTGATTGAGGAAACATCCTCTTGAGAGTCTGTTCCACAGGGACTGTGATTCCTGGGAAGAAACTGTTTGAGTGGAACTTCTCACCAATGGAATATGGAGGTAATGTAGGTGGCTTGTTACAATGTAAGTGGTATGGTGAGTCCTAACAATGAAGGTTCAACCTGACAGAACCAAAGAATGAAGTTCATTTGAGCACGTTCCATGGAAGTAGAGATAGGGCAATGAGAGACTCGCCACATCTCACCTGTGGGAGAGAGAACGGTTGGAAGGTAAAAAATAATTCTTCTGCAACAAGGTTTCAAAGATACTTTTGAACTCTGATTATTATTGTGCTGATGATGATGATAAAGAAGAATTATTATTATTATTATGAGTTGTTTGTTGTTGTTCTTTCTTCTTCTTCTTGTCAGCATGAGAAGGCAGTCTATGTAGAGGAAGGAAAAACAGATTTATACCTCTGCTAGCTTGCAGCTATACACAAACATAGAAATGGTTATGAAAGTTAATTCAGACAGATTATCCCGAGTAGAGACTCAAAGGCAGTTGGCTGACAGCACTGACAAACATCCAGCAACTCCTGCAGCCAAACTGGTCCCCAATGTAATGTCCTGTATTCCTTTGGATCTTGTCGGTATGGCAAAGAGGCGGTTGGGGGGGGGGGCATGGTATAGGCAGTGTGCAGCCTCCATATACCATTATCCTGGAGAGGTCACTCCAGCCTCACCTCTTAATGAGAGCACAAAATGAGTCCAGATGCTGCTCCCAAAAGGACTCAATTTTGACCAAACATTAAACACTTCTATCTTCCCTTTTTTTAATTTTCTCACTGAAATCAAGTAGCTTCTCTGATATGTCTTTTCCATCTTTCCACACAATCGAAAACACAATAGTCCATTATTTCTGAGGTGTTGGAAGGGCGTAATGGTTGTACTCAGGGAGGGATACTACTGGAATAATTAAAATAAATACATCTTTTTTTCATGACGGATGAAGATGTGTCCATACTTGGCCCATCAGCTACATCAATAAAGTAGATATAATTGCTTTAATTTCAAAATTGAATTCTGGAGTAAAATATTGTTACTATTTTTTCAGACTTATATCCTCATCTTTGTATTTTTTTTTTATCATAATGTTTTGGTCAGCATAGTTTCCACACATCCTCAAGCATACAATTTATTTGGTATCTTTTAAGGAATTTTCAGAACTACTTGACTTCCTCCATATATTGTTTTTGTCATCACTTGCTTTTTCTATTATGTCCAGAATCCTCTTTGGGGACATAAACTTGTAATTCTTCATTTTCATATCCTACTTCACTCTAATAAAGAATTGTTAAACTTGAACACACTGCCTGATCCACAGGACAATAAACTTGGGAGAGACTATAGTTTGGTTAATGAAACTGACAATTTCAATCTTTGAGAATACAACTGAAGAAGGCTGAAGATTACACTGGCTGAATTGTGATAAAAACAAATACAAGGATGCTACTCCCAAAATAATGATAAAAAAATCCATATAACCATTTAAATTCTTTGTCTATGTTTCTTCCTGAAAACTCTCCTTAAAGCATTGACCAAGCTGATACTACTGCGGTTTCAGCAGCAAGTTTGTTTTTTTTATATATAACAACATGTAGCTACTAATCTCACACCTGCCCCTCCAGTTTTAGAGTCCAAAGTTGTCCTTTTATTAGAGTGGTTGCCAACTAAGGCTAGACAGCCCAGTCTGCTTTGTTATTTAACACAAATATATAACACATAAATATATTTAACATGTAACAGCTCCTTTTAAGAAAATAAAGGAAATGGTCAATCCAGCAGTCTCTTTCACTGCATTGTTAACTAACATGTAATGTGTCTTCTGATTGGCCAATGACAGCCATGCCTTGTTTCCACTTGGGTGGACAATTTAGAAACTTTCCCACAACTGACCCTGGAGCAGTAAAAATATACCAAGCTGTTTTCTGACCAACAATAACATGAAAAAGTCAAATATGCATGTACCATTTCAATAAATCTCTCTATTATTATTATATATATATATATATATATATATATATATATATATATGATATGTCATGTTATTTCAATTTCATGTTTCTTTTGTTGTGGACCATTATTAGAAGTGGACCTACAGGGTATTAGTGCAAAGTAAAAATCAACTACCACAATCAGAACTTGAACTCATTGCATTTTTGATGTGTCATTAACCATAAAGCCACCACCCATCCTTTCTTGTCTAATAGACTTATAAAACTAAACTAAGGGTGGAGATGTTTTAATAATAGAATTTTAATTATTTTCACTAACATAATTTGATTCGTTAAACTTTCAGTATGTTGATGAAAATAAAAATCTGAATTTTAAGTGAAGATCACAAAGTGATCTGCTTGAATTGCAAGGGATATTTTCTTTTCGGATTGGTACAATGTATAGCAGGTCAGAGTGAGAAATTGTAGAGTCAAGTTCAAATTCCAGCACAAATACCATTGGAAAAGATTCATCTTTGCTCTCCCAGCTTGGGCTTAGATAACAGGGTAGGTTGGGCTCTTTAGCCTTGGTAGTCAACCAGCTTAGGAGGAGGACAACTGAATTCAAAACTGGTTGGGCATGGATCTACCAACTTCATCCAATAAAAAAATCTACTTGCAACTGGAACCATGGAAGCAACATCTAGTGTTGTTGAGTGCTGTGACCCTATACTCCCCAGGTGTCTACAGGACTCAAGAGTGAATAAGATTGTACTTGCCTCTTGACCTTAAAGGCAGAGTTCAGAGCATTCTTGAAGACCAATGCCATAGAATCTTGGATTATTTTGAAAGAGAATCACATTAAAAACAAACCATTCTATTCCTTATCACATAGAAATACAAAGTAATACCAACTGTAAAAACAAAAAAATGGGTTGAGGGTGTGCAATGAATTTACCATCCTAACCATGGGGAAGGGTGTAGCATGATTGGGTGCCCTGGGCAGTGCTTTGTGACCCTCGCTATCTTATCAACATTTACTTTTCTACTTGCATTTATAGACATTACAAATTAAACTAAGCACAACCGACTATTAAAGGATGAAAAATCTTTGCAGATTTTGACGTCTTTCTTTTTCGGACAAATCCATGAATTCATTTTGCTCATGTTAAGTTTGGAAGAAACACAATATAAAATTCACTATTTTTTATCCATAATGTTGGATGTGTTAAAATTCAACATTTTAACAAGAAAAATCTGATGTTAAAATTTGCCACAAAACATTGATTTATTTAAGATGGAATGATCTATTATGACATGTCTCGAATTTGTATTTAGATGTGTTGTATTTATTTGCAATTCTTTAATTTTTCACCTATATTGCATATGATCCATTAATGTACATAATTAGGTTACAATAAATTTGTATTTTATATAAATACTACTTTATAATTAAGATGTAATGGACACTGTATCATAGATGGTGGAACACAAGACCCATGTCCCGGCTTTGACCACACATATCTACAAGAGTAGTACAGTGATCTCTCCTTACCAGCAGATTTGCTTCATACAGTTTATTACCTGCAGTCAAATTCCTAGAAATAAATGATTAATAAGGTTTACATAATCATGGTTCCAGATTGTGAGAGTAATGATGTTGAAAATTCAGTTAAAAAGAGAATGAAAAGCAAAAAATTCTTGACTAAAAAAAAAAAAAAAAAAGTCAGGACAAATTGTCACTCCCTCACGTAATGTTTATTATAGTAAATTATTATAATTGGTCTATTTTATTATTAGTTATTATTGCTAATCTCTTAAAACTTAATTTATAAATTAGACATTGTATCATATATATATATATATATATATATATATATATATATATATATATATATATATATATATATATATATATAATTTTAATAAGGTCTATTTTTTATTATTAAATCTTTTAAATTTCCAAATAAGTTGTTTTGTGTGATCAGTAAATTTGCCAAAATTCTTATTAGCTTTTATTTTATATTATTCCCCCACTCCAAGCACTTTCAAATGTTGCTACATTAGTTTTCAAGGATTGTTCTGTGCGTTGTTACACATCTGGTTTTTAATTCTGATGATTGATGGAACCAATTTCAAATCACTCAAGATGACATCATATAAACAAACTGAATTTTTTTTTTTTTTGTGCATGTGTGTTTTATTCATATTAAGTACACCTCAACATACAGTCCCGTATGGATAAAGACACCTTATTTAATGCTAGCTACCCCTTTTTTATTACAACGTGCTCCAGAATTTGGAGTCTTTGTGGTTTGGCATGTGCCTCCAGTTTCAGGTATCCACTGGGAGGGGGGTCTTGGAACCTATATCCCCCACACCCTGGATAAGAGAGGACTACTGTACTACATCGTTCTTCTGTAATCAGGAGCACAATGAAAATTTTCTTTTTGTGAGATCCCCCCCTCCTTAATGTCACAAAAATCTTCAACATTCATTTAAAATTTTTTCTAATAAGAGCAAAATATTTTTTGTCAGATCAATATTTCCTTAATTCTTTATTAGATTAAATGAGAATTGGATACTTTTTGTCTCACATCTTATGATCTACGTTTTGATAAATTATTTTTATTATTCCCCCCCTCCCCTTTCCCTCATAGGTGAAATTTAATCCAGAGTGAAATCTTATTTAGTGGATTCCTTTGGATCATCTGGAATTATCAAAAGGATCTTGGTTACAAGATAGAAATGAATTCCAAATAGGAACAAGAAATATTTACAAAATAAATAATAAAAAAAAAAAACAGTGTATGCAACACACATATATATATATATATATATATATATATATATATATATATATATATATATATATATATGTAGGTAGGTAGGTAGGTTTTGGGAGTATTTGCAGTTCTAGGCATTCACTAGGAGTTTTTGGAACCTTATTCCCACAGATAAGGGTGTGTTATTGTATGAAATTTGTTCTGTAACCCATGCACAATAAAAGTTATTTTTCTGCACAGTCTCCTTTCTCGATTCATGTTCTTGCAGAAAATGTCAATCATTCTAAAATTTTTTCTTGTGAAAATAAAAATTATTATTTTTATGTCAAATCAATGTTTGTCTTAATTCTTTAACATACAAGGAGAATTATTTTTTGTTTGTCGTCTTGTGATTCATTTTTCCTAATTATCGCTTTTTTTTTTTTAACCATTTCCCTACACTTAACTTGATTAGATCTTTCCTTTCTCTTTCAAGTGACTTTCATTCCAGAGTGAAATCTTATTATTGATCTAGAAGATTCCTTTGGATCATCTGATTTTATATCCAAAAGATTTCAATTAGAAAATACAAACTGAAAATGAATTCCAAGTAGGAACAAGAAATCGTAAAAAAAAAAAGAAAAAAAAAAAAGGTCACCAAAGAATAAATATCAGCAAATTTATAAGATTCCAAAATTTAATAAACCATTTGTGATATTTCACATTGCAATAAAGTTACTGCAAGTAAAGCATGGAAAAAAAATAAAGCTCACAGAAAAGAAAAAAAAAAGAAAAACATCACCCTCACTGGAATGTGTTTAAAGTGGTAGATATGAAAAAAAAAAAAAAAAAAGAAAGAAACACGCATTAACAAAGTACAAGTGGTGCTGTAAAGATTTTGGCCTAACCTATTTCTGATGTTTGGTCTTTGGTTTGGGAAAATAGAAGTGAATTTTGCACAAATCCTTTCAGCATATCCACCTTGTTTGCTATTAATGAAACTGAATTTGGTCAGGCAAAGCAAAAGAACAAATTCTAAGCAGCTCTAAACCAAGAGTAAAAAGCTTGAAGAATCAATCAACTGAAACAATATAATAAAACAGGGATGAGAATAATCAAAGCTAAAAAATCATTAAATGTCAAGAAAAAAATTGTACTATTTTGTCCAAGTACAGCCATAAATAGTACTCATGGGATGCCAAATAAAAATGAAATATGAATTATCAAATTAGTGAAAATAAAGCAAATTGTAGCTTTTAAAGAAATCAGAAAGTGTTTCATGTAAAGAGATTAAATATTTACCATACAGAAAAAAACAAAAAAAAAAAACATGAAATAATTAAATAATACTTTCCTTAATTTATCAATTTGTTTATATGAACAGCATTCAGAGAAAAACAGTGAGCAAGGGAAGTAACTCATAGAAGTCTTAGGATTCTTTTACCAGGACAAATTGAATAGCAAATTTCTAAAACAGTTTTCATACATTTTAGAGTTTTTAAAAGGTGGCTCTTCATCTTACAGAAAAGACACAAAACTTTTTTTTTTGTAAATTTCATAATCGAGGTATTTTATTCAACTGACATAATTAAGAGATGAACTACTAACAAAATTTATGTACCAAATTCTTCAGAATATGCCAGAACTTTTCTTGAATTAAGCTGATAAACAATCTACTGAGGCTTTTCACATATAGTGCACTATTTTTCTTTCAGTGAGCAAAAGTTTAAATAAAACTAAGCAATACATAGTTGTTTTGTTTCCATGCTTTTTAAGTGCAGAGAGTGATATAAAATGTGGCTTAGCATAATAAAACGTATTTATATACCTGTCATTACCTTCTTTTCTGGTTAGTTGTGCAAGGGTAGTAGACATGAACTTTTAGGTGATATAAATCACTGACATCACTAAGAAATTTGTACAAGTAATGACAGGAAAAAATTTATAAAGTCAAAAAAGATCTTTAGACATTGAACCATAATCTTCAACTTTTTTTGGTGGGGAGGGGGATTTTTTCCCCCTAAAATCAAATCATTTTTATTTCTTTATGTTCAGGAAAAAAAAATCATTAAATAAAAAAAAAAGTAAAGAAAATAATAAAAGACACAAAAATCTGTTTTTTTTAAATTTCAAAATATTTTAAACTTCCAATGAAAAAAAAAAAAAAAAAAAAAAAAAATATGAAATTAAAAAACAAAGGAAAAAAACTAACATTTTTCTTTTATCATAATTTTTTTTTTTATTTTTCATCTGAGAAAAGAATTTTAAAAATTCAATTCTTTCCTTCTCATTTTATGACAAAATAATGTGGAAAGATAAGTCAGAGAAAACTCATGTTAATTCTTTTTTTTTTTCTTTATATAAACAATATATATTGGGAGCAGATTGGAGACCTATAATAATAATAATAATTTATACACAACTGTATGTATTGAAAAGACTGCATCACATATATTAATATGTATGCATGGAGGTATATCTTCCATATAAAAACAATGTTAGAGGATTTATGCAGTTTCACATCATATCTCTGATGCATGGACTGATTTCAACCAAACATCATGTATAATACAGGCACTGACAAAATTTTGTTTCAGTAACATTTCAAAAAAGAAAAAAATATAAAGCAACAGCTAACTTAAAAAGGTTAAAAGAAAAAAATAACAATTTTTAACAATAAAACCATCAAAAATGCAATTAAAATAATCAAGTTAGCAATTAGTCTCAAGTTTTATAAATTATTTATAGTACATATGTAGGCATTTTTTTTATCTACAAATTATCTATTTAGTCCAAAGTTTAAACTTTGTGAAACTTTGGTAATGCATAGATATATACTTTGGTTATATTTTTCAAAGTATTTTGCAGTATAAGCCCTGATAACATCTACACATTAATTTTTATACTGAAGATATACAGATCAGAACATTGTTGCTAGCCAAAGTGCATTTTCTCATAAGCGTGTCTACTGGTTTACACTGTGTAGATTAATATATGTCAATGTATATGGATGTGTGCATATATATGTGTACAACAATACTGTGTGCGTGTGTGTGCATTTGTAATGGAATGTTTGAACTCCTTTTAAAAAGGGAATGGCTATCTGGACAAAGACAACCACTGAGTTTGCTAGCTTTTCTTGTTGACTGACACTGACCAGCCAGCCATTCGGCGTGTACCGGTTCTGGGCAAAAACAATGAAAAAAAGGACAACACGGCACCAATTATATACATATATATTACAGTCCGTTCATTGGGGGCTTCACATTGATGAACAGCAAAATTATTGCTTGTTATCACAACCTGAAACATAAGGAAAAATTATATATAAAAAATGTAAGTGCATATATTAAGTGGGTGTTTGGGTATGGTTTGCATGCACAATTTGTAAATATTTTTACATACAAAATGCATAGTATACAGAATATATTTAAATGGTAAATATAAAAGACAATTTGGAAAACTTCTATTTTGACATGTTTCACAAATGAATCTGTTATTAGAAAAAGAATTTTATTTCACCAAAATCTGTTAAGAAAAAAAGTGATTCAGGAGTTTTACTTTGACAGAATCATTTTAGAAGTCAGATTTTAATTCATTTCAACAATTTCAACTCATTTCAATCATGTTGGGCTTAAAGGCATATAAACCTCTGTTACATGCCTAATAAGATTTGGTTGGCTATCATGGTTTGTGTTCTAAATTTAATTTCTGAATAATATTTTATCTAGTTGAAAATGATAGGATTCATAAAGGGTTTCATTTAAAGTTAATGATTTTGGTATGAAGTTCAGTTGAAGATTATTTTATTTTGCTCATTTACTTATTTGTCAAGATTAGTTATTGCTTAAATTTTTGAATATATCTTGGTTTCCTTAAGAAATTTAATTATTTTATTTGGATCAATCCTGTTGAAGAGTTTATTCATCTTGTTTGCCTGATAATACTTTTCATGGGCCAGACTTAAATCTATATATTTTATAAGTATGTGTTCTACTTTCAACTAAGTTGAAGTTAAGTATGTACACATTTCTGGAGAAATGTATGAAAGAATAGGATATAGAAATTTCTATTCTGTGTATTTAGGCAGCAAATGTTCTTTAAGGAAAATGTTATTAAAGACAAAAGACATTTTGTATCAATTAATTTTATTGATCAACTTTTCTAAGTTATGAATAATCCTTCTCAGATAAGGAGGAAATTCCATCAAAAATTGTCTAAATTTTATTTTGGAAGAAATATAGTCCAAGCTTTCGACTTTCTTAAGTCATCATCAGGGTAGGTAAAGACAAATGGTGAGTATAGTGATGTAGGCATGGTGTAATATGTGTGTGTGTGTGTTATACATTTGAGGATGTGTGCTCTTAAATCCTACTTACTCTTATGATGACTTAAGTCAAAAGGATGGACTATATCTCTTCTAAAACGAACTTTAGACAATTTCTGACAGAATTTCCTCCTTATCTGATTATTCATAATTAAAAAAAAGCCAATCAATAGAATTAATCAACAAAAATGCCTGTTGCCTTTAATAACATTTGCTTTATATAAATTTCTATGCATCAGGACAATGTTAGGCAATTAAATGACAAATTGGAACTCATTTTACTCCCTATTGGACTAAAGTAATGTTTTCATTTACGGAATTATAAATGTGTAGGGCAAGAAAATGTAAATGCAAACATCAGTTATAACCATGTACTGAGGGGAAGAACTGAAGACATAGAAATTTCAAATTTTTGAATTTATAACATCTATCCAGTCTCATTCAGTTTCACAGTTTTCTGTCCAAGTCTGGGGATATCTCATCTAGTTATTTTAGTAATGTTCACTTATTGCACGGCTTGTTTTCATTGAGTCCAAATACAACACTGTCCTGCCCAAGGATTAAACTCACAATTACTATGTCACCAAATTCACAAACCAATATTAGTTTAAAATAATATTAAATAAAATTACAATTCACATGTTGCAACAAATAAATTTACATATTATAATGAGTCAGTAACAAGAGAGCAAGGTGTCTTAAGATTATCGGAAAAATAGGATAAGTAGTTGAATTGCAGAATGTCTTGATGCTTCAAAGGCAGCCTACAATCAAGGTGACAGTATTAGATAATTTGTTCTATATATGTTAGATAAGATAGCAACATCTTTCAGAAAACTAGATTTGGTTAAAGTAATTGTGTTAAATTTTTTTATGCGGATCTACATTTAATCTAACAGATCAAGTTGAATGGTCATTTTTTACCCTTTTCAGTATAAAATATGCTTTCATAATCTGACTAAATATTTTTTTTAATAATTATATATAAAACAGAATTAAGCCATGATTTCATACTTTGGAACAACGTTTGAGAGGACAAGGGAGATAAGCAAGTATGTCAATTGTTAATGAGTTGTTTCCCTTGAATACGCTTTACACAGTAATCCGATCCTACAAAAAAATATAGACTTAATCTTATTGAAATTAGGAAAGTATAGATTTTCCACAACAGAATATGGTTTATTGGATAATGTGCCTAATATTTCATTAAATTGAAAAATAAAATTTTTAAACTTTGTAACACGGCTAAATTCCAGGAAGATGTTAACACAAGATAAAAAAAGGGTTATTTCCCTTTAGCAGACAACTTCACATACAGTTAATCACATTTACTGACAGACGAACATATATTTTTTCATAACTTAAAAAAAAAAAAATTAAACTTATCCATACCCCCTAGCTGTATAATTTGACACTTTGTTTCACCCATAGAAAAATGGTGCAATGCAAGAAATGCAGAACAATATTTGGATATTTTAAAATTACGTTTTATAATTTGAGTAGATTTTTCTTTAAAGATATTAATAAAAAAAATCATACAAAATCATATTATATATATACACCCACAGTGAAGTTGTGGATAGTGGTTAAGATTGAGGAATTGGAAAGCCGAGTTTGAATTCCAGTCGAATTTATTGCACTCACTTACATGCTAATACCCTTGGGAAAGGTATTAATCCTCTTCTCCCTCTGGCTATGGGAAAATAGTAGGACAGATTGGGTTCTATAGCCTTGGATGCCAACTGGTCTAGGAGAAGGACAACTCTGAATTCAAAATCTGCAGAGGGTCGTTTGGGGACCTTGTAATATGTTGACCCTTCAAAAAGTGTAGTTGGTTCTACAAAAAACCTTCACCACCATAATCAAATCATGTGCTGGTGTCTGGTTGTCGGTTCCTAGGAACTGAGCTGCTTGACCCATTTTAATATGTTGGGAGAGTCCACCATATATACATACACACACACAAGTTTGTGTATGTGTGTAGTTTCTCCTATCAAGAGTAGGTGTGGTAAACCACCTAAATCTGCAAGAAGGAATGAAGCACCTTGTGAAGTAGTTTTGCTTACCACACCTACCATAGTATGCTTGTCATACATGTGGCTTAGTATGTAAGCCGGCTGGTGGTTTGACCAGACATTATAAAATACACAGAAATGTATTTCAGCCAGTGACCACAAAAGATGGACAGTCCCATTGTCACATCTGCAAATGAACATGCAAGACTGAGCATGGGCTCATTGTCGTGTATTGATAAATGAAGTGAGGGCAATCAACACACAGAAATAACACCCAAAAGAGTATATAATATGACACACCAAGAAAGAATGTTCTATGCTAAAAAAAATAGCAGAGCAATAATAAAATCTATGTTCATCAGACTGGGCACCTGATGACTGCATGAATAATCTGCACAAAAATTTCAGTAGTAGCTGGTCAGATGAACAACAGATATATATATATATATATATATATATATATATATATATATATATACACACATGGATGAGCAGGTTGTGTAATGGATTGCAAGTCAAATGAGAAATCAGAGAGCCAAGTATGAATTCCAGTTGAGTTTGTTACATTGACCTACACACAAATACCATGGGGGAAAGGTATAAATCTATCCCTTCTATTCCTGCAGCTATAGGTAAAGAGCAGGATAGTCTTGGTTGGCAACCAGTCTTGGAAAAAGAGAACTGAAAAATTCAAAATCTAAGGAGGATCGTTTGGACAACTTGTGGTAGACTATTTTCAAGTTCTCTGTGTTCAATTTATTTACAGTTTGATTGGTTCTACATAAGCTTTCAGCACTATAATCACATCAGATGTCTGGGTAGCTGGGCTATTCGATTTTAAGGACTGAACAGCTAAACTCTCAGATGCTGAAAATAAAGGGAGAGTATATTCACACACATATATATATATATATATATATATATATATATATATATATATATATATATGTGTGTGTGTGTGTGTGTGTGTGTGTATGTATATGTAGAATTGACAAAAACATTGTGAAGCAAAATAGTAGAAGAATTCTCGAATTGACTAACCAGAAGGAATGTTGGAGACACTTTGTTTCTCCAGCTCAGTGATGAAACCGTCCACTCTGGTGTCCCATTTTCATGTACTTTATAGCAGCCATGATGAGTATGGCCTGACAAAATCAAACGTGGATTGAGCAATTTAAAAATCTGAAAATAAATGAGTAAATATTAGAAGAGATGTGTAAAAATCTCCAGCAAAAAAAAAAAAAAAATAAAAAATATATAAATTTTCGACAGTGTATTTTGCCTAGTTTTAAAAAAATAAATAGCCACAGTTGGAAGTTTTGGCAAGGAAGGTATGTTTGTTTTCAATGTAGCAACAATGGGTTAGCTAAGATCACTAGCTAGTTGTGCAAATGTTGTATTTTGTCCCTTGGTATTATGTTACAATAAGCACAATATCAGAGCATGGCAAAATTAATTTGTCAACTCTGATTTTGGTTGATTTTCAATCTGTTTATATACACATTTATAGATGTGCTTTGAAAGGAGTATTCTGTTTTGCATTGGCTCACAACCTATATTCTGATGTGTGAAACTTTTTTAATTGGTTGGTCAAACTACCTATTTTTTAGAAATAGGTGAAATTTTGGTCTCCTTGTTATTTGTTTATTTCTTTTCTGACATTTTTCTGACTGATAGGAATATATACTTGAAAAACAAGGGGGATAAAATAAGTAAAGGTTTATTGTACAAAACCAGTACAATAAGAATAAAGGTAACAGTTATGCACAAGGTTGTCACAAGTCAATCGAGTAGTGAGTGCTACTATTGGAAGGTCGGTAGTTCTCACGTAAGTGAGTCGTACTCAACAGATCCCAGCTAGTCTATGTAGTCCGTTGACTTACAGATACTTATAGGTAGTAACTACCTATAATGTAGTCATTCATGGGATGACAGGTTATGCCATTATTTCAGAAAGTTTTTCGATTGGTTGGCTGAACTATGGCTTTGTTTGCCTGACGATTTTTATTATCTATTTTTTGCAGTAGATTGCAAACCTGGAACAGAGATATTTATTCCAAATTGAACTAGTAAATAAAGATGAAGTAGCAAAGAGATTGAGAAACTGGAGTTTCAATTCTAACCTGACTAGTTAGACACATTATCACAAAATAACATCCAAGAATAAAAACATACTTTTTACCAAAGCAAAGCAGTCTTGTCATAATACATATCAATTATAAACTACTCTTGTGTAAATGTCACTTGTCTGGATACAATGCTATTTAATTGGCTAACTAAATATAAAAACAAATTGACCAGTTATATTACAACTAGTTTATGTCTTAGCCCAATGAACTTTTGCCAAGAAGTTTGTCACAGTCAAAATAGTAGATTACACTTTTTTGTTAAGACCAGTTACAAAAGACAAATAAATGTAAGACAGGAAATTATGCAGAGTATGAATCTTAACCATTGGCATAGATGCCAAATAAAGAAATGTGCAAACTCTACAACAGATTTAAGCTTAGAATATAATTTTGTATGAAAATGGATCATGCAGTACTGAGACAATTAATCGAGAGGTGGATACAAATATTTTCCTGGCATACAAACACTTACTTGAGTCTTCTTAAGCAAAGCAAATTCAAACAAAATGTTGATTAGATTTGTTTAACAGCATATCAACTCCATATGGGCCATTTAATACTAAAATTTAATTTTCTTGGGAATTTTGAAATAATAAAAATATGACATACATTATTCTACTTTCACATTTGAATAAATGGTAGATTTAGTGTTCTTATACCCCAAGAGCCATTATCAAGTTTTTCTAAGGCTTATGAATCACAAAAGTAAACAATGTTTTTTTTTTTTTTTTTTCTCTTCTTTTTTTTCCAAAGGTTTTGGTGATTTTTCTATGCTCTAAAATTGGGTGCAGTTTATGCATGAAAAATTTTTTTTTTCCCCTGGAATTTCTCTGCTCTTTTAAAATGCATATTATACTCCCTAGCAATCTATACACAAAGGATTATGGTAAATAAAAAAAAATGAAATAGAACCAAATAGGTGAGGCAGTCTATTCTATCTGATAATATAATTTTCTTAGATAAACTAAAGTCATAAGACCATTTGTTCACCAATTTTTATGTTTATTTATACTGCCCAATTGCTCTCTAGTACTGATAACCTTTTCACAAAACAGAAGCCATTTTGGACTGAATTTTTCCCCCTTTTTATATCTGAAGTTCTTTTTTTTTTCTATTACAAAAAAAAAAACAAAAAAAAAACTGGTCTGTTAATTCACTCACCACGACTTTGTTTATTGTCTTATTGTTTAGGAGTTAATCACATGTTAAACAACCTGAAATAAAATATTGATTTCTTTCTCAATGGAAAATGTACATGATGGAAATTTCAAAGAAAATGTGTTTCATGTGAGATCAGGTAAAACTGAAATTACTTTTACTGGTTAAATGCACTAAAGGGAATACAATATATATATATATATATATATATATATATATATATATATAAAAATGGAGGAAATTTCCAAAGTAAATATTATTTTACAAATTTTCAAAGTGCATCATTTGGGAGGACAGTCCAGTAGGAAAGTTTGATTTATTTAGGAAAGGGATTTGAATAATGCAGAACATTTACTGGAAACAAAATACCTACATATGGATAAAAAACGAACTAGAAATGAAAAGGGCCATAAAACAAAGATACACCTTCTTACAGGATTTATTTAACCTTCACAGTGAGAGAGCTCTAAGAAGTTCTACCATTGTTTATTATTGATGGATACAATCTTAACAACGTAAGATATGCAGATAACAGTATTGATAACAGACACATATGGAAAACCACAGTAACTTCAAGAGATAGTAGTAAGAGAAGAAACAACTAACCATCAAATGTAAGAAGACAGAATATATGGTTGTTAATAAAAGGGAAAGCCCAAGATGCTAGTTACAAATTGAAGGTGTCAAAATCGAGCAAGAACAGAAATTTAACAATTTGGGAAGTTTTGTAACAGATAAATCACATAACCAAGGCTGTGGTGAATGTATAGATTTCTAGTTTATTTCATATTAATATAGATGTCCTCCAGGTCTATATCCTCAGACCTATACCATTTCTGATCTTAATGATCTTCTGGATGTCATCAAATCCCAGCTAGGTATCTATCAACTCCTGTCTTAGTAGTGGGTCCAACAGAACCAACAAAGTAGAACTGACAACTACCTTAAAAAAAGACTTCCAATTAGTGGTTACCTGGGGCAAGGAATGGCTTGTAAACTTTAAAGCCTCTAAAACAAAAGTGCCTTCAGTTAATCACCACAGAAAACTATTATTGCCTGCAATCACCTGATGGTTGATACTAAAATCCATGTGAACAGCACTTTACACCTTCTTGGATTCACATTTTCTGTTGACTTGAAGTGGAGTGATTATATTGAATCAATTGCTACATCTGCTGCTAGGAAAGTTAGTTCGCAATGCCATATCAGACAGTTCTTCTTATCAGAATCCCTTGTGCACATTTATAACTTTATCCTTTGTCTGAGGTTTGAATATTACTGCCATATCAGGTCAGATGCTCTTATTATATATCTTGAGATTCTTGACAAAATTCAAAGAAGTGTCTGTAATTTAATTGATCCTAACTTCTGTCACTTTCCCTCTGACATGATGTGACTTCCCTCTGTGTTTTCTACAAATATTTTCATGATAATTGTTCCTTAGAACCTCGAATTGAAGTGTACTACTAGATTGGCAACTAGGTCTGACCATTTCACTGTTGAACTAGTCAGATCAGATGCAACCATAAGTTCTATTCTAATAGTTTCTTTTCTTACACTTCTCAAAATCCCTTCTGATTTCTTGCTTCCCTGCCAACTAGAAGCTAAAAAAATTTAAACGCAATATCAATCGTCATTTTCTGCCTTCCTGGATCCCTTTCCTTTATTGTCCTTTCTCCTCACCAAAGTCTTCTCATTTCCTTTCCCTCCTTGTAGCCCCCTAGTGTCCTAGTGGCATTATCACCTTGCGTGGGGTGAAATGATTAAAATGAAAATGCAACACAGAAATCCAAAAGTGTAAAAGTTGTTTTCCAAAAGCTAAACAAAGTATTAAGAAACAAGTAAAAAGTTGTTAGAAACAAAGAAAAGAGAACTGAACGGCTATATAATATCAATCCTCTTATATGACAATGAATGCTGAATAATTTTCCCAGGGATAAAAAGACTTGATGCAACAGAGATATGGTTCTATAGAAGGATTTTGAGAATACCTTGGAGGGAACATGCTAGTCATGAGAAAGTTTTAATGGAAATAAAAAGGACATATGCTAAGGATCAGAAAGTATCTGAAATTTTGGGCAGGTGATGAAGAAAGCTTGAAGAATTTGACACTGACAGAGTATACTGAGAGGTAGAAGGAAAGAGCAAGTAATGAGGGTGTGAAAATGAATGGCAGAACATGGACAAGAAAGGATAGTAAAGGAAGAAATATTGCTTAGAGTTACAAATTATAGGAAGTTATGGAGAGTTAAGATTGTTATACATCCTGAAGGAATAGAGCACATTCTAACACTTTCGCCCCAGTCCCTCAACCTCCGACGTCTTACTCTCTGGGTTGAGGTGTCTACTCAGTCCTAACCGAACTTAAGGGAGTGGCCATAGGTCCCCTGAGCATCTGTAGATTATTCAACCGATCCACTGGTTTAATCCTGCTTCCTGCCCAAGTTGTGTTTGGTTTGATCCAGAAAGCAGAAGTGATGTTCATCCATTCACGGTCGACTGAAGATGTAGACATGGCTGGAGAGTCTGCACTAAGAAATTTAGAGTGCAGCAAAAAAAAAATTAATGTCTGCAGAAAGCCAGACAAACAACTATTCAAT
The DNA here is from genome assembly GCA_963932145.1 of Acanthosepion lycidas. Taxonomy (NCBI): domain Eukaryota; kingdom Metazoa; phylum Mollusca; class Cephalopoda; order Sepiida; family Sepiidae; genus Acanthosepion; species Acanthosepion lycidas. Next base: position 38,163,651 of record OZ010578.1, on the reverse strand, counting down.
GATTGAATTGTTAATGTCTTTTATATAACAGACAAGAATAGTATAGAAAAGAAAAGTTATTGACGTAGAAGTGTATACACTGGATTCTGGACAGAGAGAGAGTGTTATGATTAACTTGTTAAATAGTCTCAGAACGATATACGACTCTTGCGATGGGGGAATAAGATTTCTGTGCGCGGCTTAAAGTTTATAGTGGCGTTCCTCCTTGGCAGTAGTAACAGTAGTAGTAATATATGTGGTAGCAGAAGCAGCGGTACTTATATCAACAGCGCATGTTAGCAGACGCTTTGTTCCAATCTCTGACTTCACTTTCTCTCCTTCTTGAGTCTCCAACTCGACTCTCCACTGTCTCCAGCCCAACTCTTGCCCGGGCTAATTCTCTTCTGTCTCTCTCGTCCGTCTGCCTCTTCTTCAGCATAACAACACATTTATATAGAAAAATCCGGCTGGTTACAACTGAACCTTGGTCCTACTACTTTACACGTGATTATCACGGGGTTTTGGATGTTTCAACCAAAATCATGTGAATTCAAAAGTTCCTTCTAGCTTACTCAGCTCTATTTCAATTTTTAATCGATAAAAATTATTTCGAACATTTCCATTGTCTTTTGATGACCCAGATTCAATGGATACAACTTCTGCCCTAGATCAAATTTCCTCATCAGTAAACAAAATGCTGTGATCTAATTTCGCTATTCAAATCCACCTAATTTCACTTAAAAAAAAAAATATACGTGTGTTTTTCCAGACTCTCTCTGTCACATTAAAAAAAAAAAAACAACAGTGTGAAAAAGAAATCTTTAAATATTGAAATCTCACAAGAATAGCAACTCACCTTTTTCGTTGACCTTCTTGACAAGCAGTCAAAATTTTCCCGAAAAGGGACAGATTTTCTAGGCTCAGGTGCAGCATCTGGGGTGCTACAGTTGATATCAGATGATCGGTACATTGGGAAATGCTGTAAAAGAAAGCAGAAAAGCCATTTCGTTTTAAAGCCACCAAAAATATTTACTGCTGTATTTTAGCAAAACCGAGGCTGATATTTTGATGATTCATTGATTAATTTGTTTCTTTATGGCTTATCAACCTTTTGTAGGTTATTAAAAGACAGAAAATACTTTTAGATTGTAAGAAGTTTTTGGCAATAATAATGATTTACTGCTTCAAGCCCTACTAATTAACTTATAGCTGGAGGGAGAAGAGGTGAATTCATACCTTTCCCAAGGGTATTTGTGCATAAATATAACAAACCTGACTGGAATTGGAACTCGGCTCTCTGATTTCTAATTCTGAGCAGTTATCCATTATACCACCCACACATCCAAGTTTACTGCACCTAGTATTCCCAAGCAGTCACCCATCTAGGTATTGATCAGGCTCAAAGTTCCTTAACTTCGGTGATCATACTGGAACAAGTGTTTCAACATGATATGGCTGTAAGGAGAGGAACTTTATGCAGTCATTCCTACAGATTGAAACCAACACTCACTTCAATCAAATGAATGAAGACTCATTCCCCTCCTCTATGGGGCCAATAAAATACAAACAAGATACACATAAATATTTACATTGGTTTTTGTCTTTTTCTTTTAATATCTTAATATTGCAAAACTTTTTTTTATTTATATACATATATTTATGCATTTTTTAATTTTTTTTCTCATATCACAATTTTAATTCCTTTTCTGTTTTCTGGGATAAGAAAAAATGGGGAAACAAAAAGGAGGCAAGCAAAAACTTCCAGATTGTGCTCTATGTAGAAAATTCAAAAATGTATTTAATTGTATTCTGCTGATATGTCTAGTAAATAAATCAGCAATATTTTGGTCTGACAGAATATAGTCCAACTTTGTGATATTTAGAATTTCAGTTCATAAAGTGGTACTTTATGTTGACTTGTTTTAAACATTGGTACCTTGATTTTCACAGCAGACAGTGGATGACTCATTTTCTTTTGAATTAATCATGGTGTTTAATAAGTGAATAAGAAATTTTATTTCTTTTATTGTAACTGCTAATACCATATATTCCCCTTCATATATTGACACTGCTACTGTAGGTTGTTTGCACATTTACCAAGAAATCATACAGCAGTTTGACAATAACAGAAAACTGTACTCTGTAATACTGCAGCAATCTTTTGAATTTCCCCAATCAGCATTGAAAAAGCCTTTTAAACTTAGTCTTACTAGATTTATTAAACACTAAACAGTGTATTCTTGTACCTCTTAAATAGCAGAAGTGATCCATGGTTCGGTTTACTGAATATTGTGACAATTTTTTTTGCCACATGACATATTTGGAAGAGTTGCAGTCATAATATATATCAGGCTACCTATTTTTTGGTAATATTTTCTATCTGCTGGTTCCGCATTGTGTTCATCCAGTATATTGACATCCACTTTGCAAAGGTGTTGATTGAGGTCTGCAATCTTGTCTATATATTTTGTTTGGTTCATCTCTATGGAGTTATTTTTAAATGTGAATAGTATACCTAGAAAGAAAGCTGTCAAAGATCAGTCACTTTGGATTGTTCATTTAAACATGTTACTACATTAATTAATGCAGAATTACAATTTGCAGTAATGAGTATATAATCAACCCAAACAAACATAATCAGTATTTTATTCAAAGTGTTTTTTTGGGTAAATGCAGGAGTCAGCTAAGGAGCCAGATAAACCTTGAGTAATTAAATGTGTGCAAGACTTGGTTCCAATTTTGCCTACTTTGTTTAAGTCCATGTAATGACTATTTTTAAAAAAAATCATCATACAAGTTTGTCATTATTTTTGCTGGTAATAAAATAGCCCTCTGGCTGCTGAACATATACTTCGCAGCCAATTGGCACATTTAAGTATGCAGTTTTTACATCCATTTCGTGGACAAATAAATTATGTTGAACAGTTAATTGTATTAAAGTCCTTATAGATTATAAACACACTGTGATGGAGAAAGTTTCATTCTAATCTATTCCAGCTTTTTGTTAGTTAAAATGCCATTATGGTAAATATCCAGAGTTCACAAACAAACAAAAAAAAACAAAAAAAAAATCACATTTTGCTGTTTTTGTTTGAGAATCCTTGTTATGTGTAGTTGAAAATAATCTTCCACATAATCATTTACCTTTTCATTCTGACAATATGGTTTATGTGTTGCTTTTATTTTTTTTTTTCTTAAATCTCTCTTTCACTGCCTTTGCCTGCCTGTGTTACTAAGCTGAAATAGTTGTCTTTAACACTGTTCGATCAAGGCTGGGATCATTCAGACACGTTGTTACATCATCTGCCTAAAGTTCTTTTAACAATTACCATACTCTTTAATCAGATTTTTGAAAAGACCAGATTTAGTGCATTTTATGCGACTGTATAGTTTTAAGAAGGCACGGTGGTGTAATGGATAGCATCTCAGATTGAGGAATCGGAGAGCCAAGTTCAAATTCCAGTCAAATCCATTACATTCACTTACGTGCTAATACCCTTGGGAAAGGTATGAATCCTCTTCTTCTCCCCCCCCCACTTACACACACCAGCTATGAGTAAATAGCAGGACAGACTGGGTTCTATATCCTTGGATGGCAACTGGTTTACTGCAGAAAGAAGTGGCAACCTACTGCGGGGGAAAAAAAAAATCTGCCTCATCAGTCATGTATCAAAAGATACATGATCACCTAAGTGTGTATCATGCATGGCATGTATAGTTTTAACATATAACTTTTGATGATGGCTATAATAAGTATGAGCTTATCTCAAGAAGCTCTTCCATTTTGAAATGATTCATCAGGAAACTGAGATGATTTTGAAAGAATTTTCTTGCATTAAGTTGACATCCAACTTACACACACAATCCCATAAAGAACAACACGTAATATGTAGGCATTATAAATCTTACTTTTGATGCTATAAAGTATATAATTAGATATTAATAATTCTTTAGCCTCCTCAAAGCTAGCACACCTGAAGACAATCCATTGTTGAACAGCAGCTGCCCCAGCTCACATGACAACTTATGGCCAAGGTAAATAAATTCCCAAACTTGCCCAATTCACTCATCATAAATTGTAACATGGATGGGTTATAGTTTTATTTGTCAGTTGCAATAATATTTCATCTATAAGACATTAACAAAAAGTCCAACATAAGCTGTATATCCAGCAAATCTTTGTTCCAGATGTTTATGCATAGTTCGATTTAATTTTCTATATTATTAATGCATATTTTGATCTTAACATCAAAACTTATTTCTTTTGTATTTTGTATTGTAGAAGAGAAAATATGGTAAGTAATTTGAGCATTTTTATTTTTAGAAAACAATTAAAAACTTAGTGGTAATGATTTCTGTTGATACATATATAACAAGACTATCCTCACAAGTTTGTTCATTGTGTCATGCCAGACAATTTTTCTTTTAAGAATCTATCTTGCACATTTATAAATCTACCATTCATCTGTGAATTGAATATTGCTGACATATTTGATTTGGTGCTCCAGGTATATATCTCAAGATTTTTGACAAAACCTAAAGAAGGGTTTGCAATGTTACTGGTCCTGACCTGGCACCTTAACTTCAGTCACTTTCCTGTTTTATGACATGGCTTCCCTTTGCCTTTTCTTTTTTTATAAATATTTTAATAGTAGTTGTTCTAATGAGCTTTCCTGCTTGGTACCTCGATTAAATGTACAGATTGGCAACTAGGTCATTGTTTTACTGTTGAAATAGCTAGTCACCTCTATCCTAATAGTTTATTTTCTCTCTTCTGGAACTCTCTCATGGTTTCTTGCTTCCCTGCCACCAACAATCTTCAAAAATTTAAATGCAATACCAATTGCCATCTTGTCTTCCTGAATCCTGTTCTTTTATTATCTTTTCTCCTCACTAAAGTCTTCTTATTCTCTTTCATTCCCAGTAACACCTTGCATCTAAGTGGTTATATCACCTTGGGGAGAAATGATTTAAAAAAAAAAAAAAAAAAAAAAAAAAAAAAAAAAATTAAATTAAATAAAATCTATGTTAATGCCCTTAATTTAGATATGAATATTAATCACATAGATCAAACACATATAGTAAAAATTCACACAGTATCTACATGTCAGATTATGGAATGATTAATTCACCTTTGTATATTGCATAAAATGTTGTAAGCAAAATAAAACTGCATAAAGTATATTTTTCTTACACACGATCCTAAAATGTTAAGAGATGATATGAACACTTGGTGTCAGTATAGAATATCTAGAATCTAAAGAGTCAAATTGAACCTTGAAAATTAAAACAGTTTTTGGATCCAGAAACAATGGGTAAAATACTGAACTCAAATAGGAGTAAGATACCAATATTCACTTGAAGCTTCCCCCCCACACCCTTTCTTTAATTGTTTATTTTACTCTAAATGATGAATAGCCTCAATTTTGAGACAAACAGGAATTTTAACAGAAATATTCTGGGAATAAGATAAAGATCAAAATAAAGAAATTATTGAAAAAAAATAAGTGGCTAGTTTTGTTCAAATTAAAAGAAATGTTTCATAGTTGTCATTTCTACCAAGAGCAATAAAAGTAGTCAAACAAAACGCCTACAGGTTGTGTGTATGCTCTGCTGAAAAAAAAAAAAAAAAAAAAAACCCCAAAACATCTTTCTAGCTCATTTATTTAGAAATCGGCAGAACATACAAATTTTGATCTGATCAATCATGAGTGTCTTGTATCCTCAGGCTTGTGTGTATGTCCAGTTTGTTTTACTACATCTTGGATTTGTGAACATTCATTTTGCTACAGAAATTTGACCAATATTAAAGTTATGTGATTATGAGAAAAAGGGGTGTATGGGGTATATTTTGTAGCAAAGCAGTTGATCCTGCTTTGCTATGGTTAGTTGGGATGCTTGTCCAGGGCCTACATCCAACTCTCATACAAGGCTCCAAGTCACATGAGTACTGCAATGGCCACACCCTGGTGAACAGCAACAACCTGCCAACTAAACTGTCTGAGAATATTTGGAAAGCTTTCCCAACCGGTGAAGGGGAACACCACTCCCCAAACCACCTGTGCCAAATGATCATCAGTCAGTGGCCAGCCTGGACATGAGAGCTGCATCTCAGAGGTCAATAGCTTTACTAGTAGGCAGAGGAACTTCTGAGAAGAAGGGTGGATGAACCTCAATATCCCTGGTGCAAAAGGGTTCTGCAATCTGTTGTACTAGTTTTGCCTTGAATGTCACCATGAACTGCAATTATGCAGGACAGGGGTAATCATAGAAGCACAAAATGCACTAAATAAATGATGATGATGCAAAAAGGCAGTTACCAGTCTTTTTTAAAACTCATTAAAATTAAACACAACAAATGTAAAAAAAAAAAAAATAAAAAATAAATAATAATGATATAGTAAATTAATTATAGAAATTTATGTTTAATATTCTAAGAAAATTTAATGGTATTTAAAAAATGCAGAGTTTTAAAAGCTGCTTTCAACCACAATTTTTTTCATGGAAACTTAAATAATTCTGTAACGTTAATTTAATTTTCACTTGCAAGTTTTGTTCATTGATTCCAAATCTTTAAAGGAAAGCATTTGAATGTTTTAAATTTGTATATCTTAATCTTGAAATTATTTTTTATTTATTAAAATTGTAATTTCCAGTTACATCAACAAACAGTTTTCTGCAAAATATACAATGTCAGATTACATTCTTCAAATCAATGTTGTCCCAATAAAACTGGTATTAACCAACTGATGCTGGGGAAAATTTTTCAGGAGTTCGTTATATTTACATGAGCAATATATCATGTAAATTTCAATTTATACACTAACTAAAAAATATTTGTATAGTGTCATATTTTATTATTCAACATGAAACAAATTTTTATTTATAAATAAATCTGAAAGATTAACAGTCATAGAAACATGTATTTGATTAACACTATATCCAATATGGCTGAATAACTATTTTATGTGTCCGTATGGACTGCTCAACATTCTATAATATTCATTGCTTTTGTTGACTTTTCTACTGTTTCACATTTAACACTATTTGTACCAGTTTTTACTGGTTCCAGGGGATATTGTTTTGCATTCACATATAAATCTCTTTTCATGATGGATCACATGTTTTCTATCTGATTAATATCTGGAGATGCTGAGAACTGTTCCATTAATTTAGCATCTTGAAGTAATTTTTTTAGTTAGGTGGGCAACAGTCAGCTTGACAGGATTTGAACGAACATTTAAAACTTCATGCTAAAATCCTGTCCCACACAAAAAATATCTTGGACTAAAGCTTATTCTCTGCATTTATTATTACTTCATCAGCAACTTTGAAGAGACCAATAATTTTATTATTTATAATAATAACAGTGTGAAAGATTACACCATCTCTAGGCCAGCCATCAGGTCCATCCAATGTAGCTCTACAATAATCATTATTTCTGAGAGGTACTTCCAACTTATATGATTCTCTTTGGGATGTTTACTTTAAAGTGGTAGTTTGGTTACTTTTATGTCTTTAGCCCATATTCTTCATATTTTCTTTATTTGCATTTGAAATATTAGATTCTTTAAATATCTTCCTGCTAATCACTCTACTTCTCTTATTACCATTTTAATTTTTTTTTCAAATCTTTTTTCCTGGCACTCTTAAAGCCATTTTTTTTCCTGTACATTATGTTTCCAAAGTTTTTAATTTCTTTATTCGATTGTTCTTTGTCCTACTACTCAATAAATTTACAATATCTTGTTTCTTTTTCTTTTTTTTTTTTTTTTTTTTTGAGTTTATATCTTTCTTACAACCCATACCAATCTTTAAATATGTGAAATTAAAAAATTAAATATTAATAATCATATTTATTTACAATGTGATGGACAATGCTTGAGACGTATAATAAAATCTCACACAATGAAATAAACTATTATAAATGTTTCTAATTAAAGCTAATTATTTATAAGCTAAAATTCCCTTTGCATTTTTATCATATAAATATATCCTGAAAATTTAACCAACACTGATTGGTCAATAATAATTTTACTGTGAAAACACTGATTTGCATAATAAAATCTGCCTAACTCAAAATTTTACTTAACCTCTCCCCATTGTCTTCTAAATCCTGTTAACAGATTCTATGAAGGACTAAACCTGTACTACAGCCATCAGGTTCACTCAATGTAACTCTACAATCATTATTATTATTATTTTTGAGAGGTCACATTCCAGGTACTTAAATGTTTCTCTGAAAGTCATGATTGATCATTGCAATTATCCACACACAGACAAAAAAAAAAAAAAAAGGTGTGGCAGTCGCTTACCTGAAGTATAACTGGCCGGGAATAAGGTGATAGTTCAATATCTTTACAATTTTCACGAGAATATTCTTCAGCTCCCTACAATGACAATAAATGAGTTATTTTAATTCTTTCAAAGAAAATAAACACCTGCTTGAATTTCTGGGATGAAGGGTTATCATTATTTACATTCGGATTAATATATTTATCTTTGTTGTTATCATCACAATGTTTCAACTACTGTGACCATCTTCAGGTGTCTATCAATCTGGTTAACCCTCAGAGAATGTTAAACTGAACCCTTTATTCAATCTATGTGTTGTCTAGGTCTAGGGATACTTTTTAGTACTACTCAGTTCTTGCTAGCCCTGTTTCTGCATTACCCGCCCCTGGGATTGACCTCAATTACTATACCACTATTTAATTACGAATTAAATAAAGACTTTCTAATTACTAGATTAAATAAAGGAATTCCCTGAAGGTTACCTGGATTGAAAGTCACCTGAAGAAGGTCAGTGGGCACAACAGCCAAAACATTGTGATAATGGCAAAAAAAAAAAAAAAAAGAGGACATTAACATGCAAATAAAGTAAATAAAATGGAGTAGCAAAGAGTAGATTATGTCAGGGATTTAAAAAAAAAAATATGATAGCACAACTGTGAAGAAAAGTACAAGATAGAAACAAAAATGGGAGGAAAAAAGCTACTTGTCGTTTTTTTTTTTTTCTAAACTCATAGTTACAATTTAAATGAAGGTCACAGGGTGATCCTGAGGGTCATGACATACAAAGATAAAATTAAAAAAAAAATGTTAAAAAACGAAAAAACAAATAATAGTGCAAATATATTAGGTTGGTGCTAAAATAATGTCGTTTTTTGACGTTCAACTTCAAACCTAATATTTACATTACAATCTTCAAATCCAAGATTAACTATTATCTTTATTAAATATCCTCATAAAACACACCAACATCAATCAGTAACCGTCTACCTTGTGTGGCTCTAGAGTCTTGCATTGTGTGAACAATTAGTGGAAAAAAAAAAAAAAAATAATAGGAATCTAAAGCCTCATCAAGACTGGAAAATGAAAATAGTTGAATAAAATAAAAACAAAAATAAAGCATGCAATAGACGTATGATTGTTTTGTTTGTTTACAGCTCAACCTTTTGCAGGTTAGAGGTTAGAAAATACGTTTACATTGTAAGAATGTTTTCAAGATAATAATGATTTTACAGATACAAGTACTACTAGTTGACACATAGCTACGAGAGAAGAGGTGGATCCATACCTTTCCTAAGGGTATTTGCGCATATTGTGAATATAATGAACATGACTTGAATTAGAACTCTGCTCTCTGATTTCCAATTCCAAGCTGTTATCCATTACACTAAGCACACATCCAAGCTTACAGTACTTGATATTCCCAAGTAGTTACCCATCTAGGTACTGACCAGACTCAACATTGTTTAAATCCAGTGATCTATAACAAATGATATTTCAATGTCAAATTACTGTAAGTCAATAGACCAGTGATTCTCAACAGAAATCTCTTCATAAACATTCTTACTAATATTTCGACTTATGTGAAGAAGAATTGCTCACCATTTCTAGTGATCAAGAACTCAAAATAAAACATTCGACAGTACCCATTGATAGATTTTGGATTTCAATACAAAACAAGAACTCAAAATAAAACATTCGACAGTACCCATTGATAGATTTTGGATTTCAATACAAAAAGAATATAACACATTAACTAAAAAGGCTTTATTATTTTTATTGCAATTTCTACTTCTTATTTATATGAATTAGGCTTCTCAACCCTAAATACTACGCTCAACTGAAGAAGAAATGAGGGGGTCTGCTTATTGCACATTCAACCAAACATTTAAGAAATTGAAAAAAAAAAAAAAAAAAAAAAAAAAAAAAAAAAAAAAAAAAACACCAGGCACAGGTTTCGCACTAAATACACTGCACAAATAGATGAATAGAAACATTTAAAAAAAGTAAGTTCATATTTGTTGTGAATATTTTTTTTTTTTAATCTAGGGTTTTATTTCATAACATTTAAATGTATACCCTTTAAAAATTTTGTTAAGTGTGCTAGGATATTTTCATTTGCTCCTAGTTGTACTGTGGCTTAAAAAGTGTTGAGAAACACTGCAATAGATATATGGAAACACCAGTATGTTCACATCCATTACTAGTAAGTCAAAATGTTTAGAGCTTGACATACTCACCAAGCAGAGTCTCATTACTTATTACTCGAAATGCTATTTTGGATGATTGAAAATAAACAGATTTGTAATCAGAAATAATCAGCCATTTGAGTGCAAGCTTCTGTTTGAAAAGAGAGAGGTAGATATTTCTGAGGATTGCCAAGTAAAAATAATTGTGTGTTCAGAGTTCATGACTCAACATGTTAATCAACTAGTCATTGATAGTAATTCAGAGTTCAATCACAGACAGTGTGTACTTGAACTTTGTGGAAACAGAGAGAGTAATAACTGAACAGTACTAAAAACAAGAACTAGACAATAGTCCTGGGCATGATGATAAACTACATCAAGCAAAAAGGTATCTGATTGGCAGTATTGAGGAGCATGGAACCATCTTTTAATTGCTGTTGTTCCCAGGTCCACTCTGACTGACGGTGGTAGCACCTATTAGGGTCCCATTTATGGGCAAATAGTAAACCCCAAACAAAAACAAAACACTATGAAAGTAAAAAAAATTAATTTTTATAATATTTGTAAGATGACCAACAATAGCTATTTATATAGTAAGATGACCAACAATAGCTATTTATATAGTAAGATGACCAACAATAGCTATTTATATAGTAAGATGACCAACAATAGCTATTTATATACTAAGATGACCAACAATAGCTATTTATATACTAAGATGACCAACAATAGCTATTTATATACTAAGATGACCAACAATAGCTATTTATATACTAAGATGACCAACAATAGCTATTTATATACTAAGATGACCAACAATAGCTATTTATATACTAAGATGACCAACAATAGCTATTTATATACTAAGATGACCAACAATAGCTATTTATATACTAAGATGACCAACAATAGCTATTTATATACTAAGATGACCAACAATAGCTATTTATATACTAAGATGACCAACAATAGCTATTTATATACTAAGATGACCAACAATAGCTATTTATATACTAAGATGACCAACAATACATTCTATCTGTAATAGAAACCATAAAATTGTGTTCAAAATATTTAGATTTTGGCATTAAATAACCCACAGAAGTTGATATGCTTCTAAACAAAATCAACCAACTAGAACTAGATGAGATATCTCTAGATATGAGAAGTGGAACAAGAACAGTTTGCTCCCGTACATTAAAGAAATGGTTCAGTTTGGAATTCCCCATAGATTATGCAAACTGATATGCAACTAAGGAAGGCCGAAGGGTACAATGGACGAAACATTGTGATAACAACCACAATGAGGGCAATAGTCCAAATTTAAATAGTGTAAATAATGATAATTCCTCATCCCAGAAATTCAGATAGAAATCAGAAAGGTAGATGTTTCTCCCAGGCGAAAATAAGTGTGCGTTCAGGATTGTAGCCAAAAAGTTTTTCAAAACAGTAGGATAAACCAATTCACTGAGTGAGTTAAAAAAAAAAAACAAAAAAAAAAAATGAATGGGGTTTCTGCTTACCTGCCAACATTTGAGAGTCTGTGAGATTTTGTTCATCCTCCTTACAGCATCAGCACACAAATTACAGTTGTCACCTTCCATAGCCATGGAATTAATAAACACAAACACGGAATCACTGATTTGTTGCATCCGAACAGACGGAGCATTAAAGGCCTTCTGGAAACGATCATGCTTATGGACAGTCATACTAAAAAAAAAAAAAAAAAAAAGTAGAAAAACAATTTTTAGAAAACAATATGATGCTTGAGTGCATTTTGAAGGACTAATTAAATTGTAAAATAAAAATGTCCACTCTATATTTATTCTTCTCTACCTTATAGTGCAGAGGCATGATGGAATAATAGCAACTTGGATTGAGAAATTGGAGAGCCGAGTTCAAATTCCAGTCAAGTTCATTACGTTCACTTACATGCAAATGCCCTTGGAAAAGGTATAAATCCATTTCTCCCCCCAACTATGGGTAAAATACAGGGGAGACTGAGTGACAACCGGTCTAAGAGAAGGACAACTGAATTCAATATCTCTAGCTATGGGTTAAATAACCACACCAAATCCGCAATTGGCCAAGCATAGTGGGTATGGCTACACCACTGAAGATAGGGTCAATCAAGGAGAGATTCTGCCAACAGGTGGGAAAAGGCCTTGGATTTTATAGACAAGGGTCAATCTTTATCTATCCTCCTTATCCTCATAATCTTAATTCCCTAACACCTCCTCTTACATTCATATCACACCCCTTATTTGGTAATCTTCTACCTTGAGTGACTCTTCAGCCTTGTATTGGGTTAACTTTTGAAAACACCTTGTTTTCAGTATTATTAGTTGTAACTACCACATGTGAATTTTTTATTAAAAATATATATCATTATTTTTTTTTAATTAGCCATACACACAAGGAAAGAGTGATTGAAGAATTTGATATATTGAAGGCAGGAAGGACAGACAGAAATAGTAAGTAATCTACCAAACAAGATTATATAAAAAGACAGCAGAACATAGACTATGGGGTGGGGAATGCTAAGAGGACAAACACTAATTAAAGTTTCAAAGGACAGGAAGTTGTGGAGAGATATGATCATCCATGTCCTGAAGGGACATGACATACAGAAGAAGAAAAAAGTGAAGGTGTATTCAGGTATTTGGATTTCTTCTACTTACAACTGACTGCCAAACAGTAAGTCTCTGATTATCCATTTAGTAGGAGATAAGAAAATTCATCATACAATAGGCTGGGCTAGGGAGTAGTTTCGCCCAATACCACAAATTGCTACAAAACCAAAACATTAACCTAAAAAACTCGAGTCATGTTCCTAAATAGTTTTCATCAGATAAAGACTTTTATATAGATATCATTTATGACACCAAACTTGTTGAGAGCTTTCTCAGATCACAGGTTAAAATGGCTTTGAGCAAATAAATCTTATAGATCTTAGCAAGGGCCATCCTTCTTCAAACTTCATAGACCAGTTAAAATGGTCAGTACATCTAACTTGAAGAAAGAATAAATACATAATCAAGATGTTCATGTTTAACACTATTTTAAACTAATGGTTCAGAAGAAACCCCCTCCCTCAGTACTGGAAAGAGGGATAACACTTACTAGAATTGAGAGACTTATTTTCCTGAAAAATTGTTCCGATAGAAAGATTTTATATATTTCATCTAAAAGTAGAACTCTGTCAATGAATGTTGAATTTTCCTTATAAGGAAACAACCAATATTACCATTACTGTACAATGTTGAATAACTTATCGTTACTCTGAGAAAGAAAATTATTAAATAATGGAAAACCAACGATAATACAAGTAAAAACTGAAATTAAACTCTTACCATAAGCTGAGTTTTATGAATAATACTTGGGAATAATCTCAGAACATATAGTAAGAAACAGAATGGAAAAATTTTCTCTTTTCATTATATTTTGTTTTGTTCTGGAGACAATCTAAACCATTGATAATTACAATCAATCATGTTAATATTTTTAAAAAAATAAAATAATAATAACCTGGATATAGCCAATATACTGTAGCAGAAATCCTAAAGACAATTCCTTAGCTCCACTCATTCTAACCTTCACAGCTAGGATCCATCATGCTACGTGCACTGTAGTGAACTACCCTCATTCGCTTTGTATTCCATTAGTAAGAACTAAATTCCACTCAAATAGTGTCTTTCCATAAACTGTTACCTTGTGGAATCGATTCCCAAGTGGATGCTTTATCGACTACAATATTAAACTATTCAAGTTTAGGATTAACCATTATCTTTTCCCACTGCACATCTTACCTCTCATACAACAAACTCCTTCAGTAACCCTCTACCTAGAGTGGCTCTTGAGCCTTGTATAGTGTAGAAATTAGTAAAAAAAAAAAAAAAAAAAAAAAAAAAAATTATTTCTTCATTTTATATATTAAAAAAAATAAAATTGCACAATCTATGGTGTATAATGAATTCTATAATTTATGGCCTAAACCAATGATAATTATATTCAACCATTTTAAAATTTTTCTTTTTAATTTGAAAAAAAAAATACCTGGATATATTTAATATATTGGGAAAAAAAATTGTAGCAGAAATTTTAATGAAAATTCCCTATTTCTACTATAGTTCTACCCTTCACAGCTAGGATCTGTCATGCCACATGCACTGTAGTGAACTACCCTCATTCATTTCGTTTTCCATTATTAAGAACTAAGTTTCACTCAAATAGTGTCTTTCTACAAATTGCAACCTTGTGGAATCCTTTTCTTTCCTCTGTCGTGACCCAATCTTGAAGTCTCTCCTTGTGTTAGTGTCACAGAACCAGCCAACTGACAAGAACAATTATAAAATGCAACAGACAACAGAAGAAAGCTGAATGGTACAATAGCATATATACTCTGCTTTAAAATAAAAAAAATAAAGAAAAACAATAAGAAATGAGGAAACTGCCCTAAATGAATCAATAGCACCTGGTCTCAGAAATTTAGATTTAAAAAAACAAAAATTAGCTTTTCTTCTATTATCTTTTCAACGAATGAAAGTCCAAATAATGAAAGAAAGAATGTTAGAAAATAAAAGCATTAAAAGAATCCAATTTTTCATCTGCTGTTTTACAAATTAATGAACAAATGACATGGTTTACTTTACAACTCGATGGAAAGAAACAAAAGAGAAAAGCTTTAAGATAAGAAAAATAAACAAAGAAATTTCTGCCAAAAGATCATTGCAAATGAATTTTTAAGAAATCTCTCAGTGACTCTTTTTTTGTAATTTAATGTTTTCCTTTTTTTTTTTAGGGAGATTTTAAATATTTAGATTGTCTTGTTAATCAAACCCACCAGCTAATATTGTAATATTTTCAACAATTTGAAAATAGGAGCGAAAGTTACACCAGTCAATATGGTGTGTGCTAGCAGTACAGAAAAAGCATAATTTTAACAATCTGAGCTCAACATAAATAAACACTCTAGCCATGTAAACAAATACATACAAACAAATGTTATATATCATAATAATAATAATAGCAACAACACATACAAACAAGATTGTTATATATATCATTATCATCATGATAATAAACAAATTGGGCATCCATGTTCATATGCAGGAGGAGTGAGAGAAAGCATTATGACATGGTGTAGAGAGGGCAGTTTTTTTTTCTTTCTTTCTTCTTTAAGTTTAAAGGATAAAGAAGCTAAGGCAATTTAGGAATCATGTTTAGATACTTGAGAATGCTGTCAATCAAAAGACAGAGTGGACTAGGTTACCTGACCTGAAAGTAATTCTAACTAGGTTCTACCTGCAAGGTTATGTGCTACGTTTATTAAAACCTGTCACCTTATTGTGCACATTTGGCTGTGAAGCATGTACCTGGTATACCCTTATCAGACTGAGTGTCATGATGGGTATATTGAGTTTCCCAGATATTTATATTGCAGATTCATTTTGTTGGCATCTTGCTCTCTCACTCAATAATACTAATATATTGATTACATCAGGTTTTCTCAAACTTTTTACAGATGGTAGATGATAACAGGTGAAAATAATTCTTCCCTAATCTATAGTATAGAATGTCTATAGAAATATAAAATTACAAATATCTGTCCCCACCGTATAATTAAGCATAAAGACTTAAACCAGTAAAGAGGCATTTTTGTTGACATGCTGAAAATGTCCAAAGAGAACTTCTCAGTGTATAATGTTACTCCACGTCACCCTGTTACCTATAAAAGCTATATATGTGAAAAGTGTGTGACGATCGCAAAAGCGTGAAACCCAGGGTCACCAACTCACATCAATCCAACCAAATATATATATATATATATATATATATATATATATATATATATATATATATATATATATAAAATTTTGAAAAATATAAATTTAAGTCTATTTCTTTTCAATTGCAAATGATCTTCCACAAAACTAGCTGCTGAAGATGTACAAAAATTTCCAAACTTAATACAACTGCTATGCCTGAGCTTTCAATTCATGTGTGTCATCAGCAGGGGTATGTAGGTAGTGAATTTATGACTGTCATAATAATAATAAATAAATAATAATATGTATATAAGTAAAATATGGTTAAGAAAATGATAAGTGGTACATCTAAAGTGTTAGTTATAATGAAAATTGGATGGAATAAATCCAAAATGAATGTCTTTTCGGCCACATATCATGATAACATGCCTCATTCATGTGTGATGAGGTTTTCTTTTTGTTTTTAGATATATATATATATATATATATATATATATATTGGAGAATGTTTAGTTGCGGACTATAATTATTTCTGTTGATGCATAGATGTTTTTGTCTGATGTAGCTGGCTTCAATAATTTATAGCCTTTTTATGTCATTGGATTTATGGATTATTTTGGCACTGTTTGTAAGGAGCTGTCTAATGTTATTTTGGCACTGTTTGTAAGGAGCTGTCTAATGTTATTTTGGCACTGTTTGTAAGGAGCTGTCTAATGTTATTTTGGCACTGTTTGTAAGGAGCTGTCTAATGTTATTTTGGCACTGTTTGTAAGGAGCTGTCTAATGTTATTTTGGCACTGTTTGTAAGCAGCTATCTAATGGCATTTTGACACTGTTCGTAAAGAGCTGTCTAATGTTATTTTGGCACTGTTCGTAAAGAGCTGTCTAATGTTATTTTGGCACTGTTCGTAAAGAGCTGTCTAATGTTATTTTGGCACTGTTTGTAAGCAGCTGTCTAATGGTATTTTGGCACTGTTCGTAAGGAGCTGTCTAATGTTATTTTGGCACTGTTTGTAAGGAGCTGTCTAATGTTATTTTGGCACTGTTTGTAAGGAGCTGTCTAATGTTATTTTGGCACTGTTTGTAAGAAGCTGTCTAATGTTATTTTGGCACTGTTTGTAAGCAGCTATCTAATGGTATTTTGACACTGTTCGTAAAGAGCTGTCATGTTATTTTGGCACTGTTCTTAAGGAGCTGTAATGTTATTTTGGCACTGTTTGTAAGGTGCTGTCTAATGTTATTTTGGCACTGTTCGTAAAGAGCTGTCTAATGTTACATTACAATAGAGTAACATATAAGATGATAATGATGTAATAATATACAAGAAAAGTATTTGACAGAAATTTCATAAGAGATTAATATCAAAGAAAATATGTATCCACCATTTTTTTCTTTTTCACAAGGAAACATTCTGATAAACAGAGTCATTGATACAATAAGTAGAGAAAGTTTAAAATTTTAGAGATGGAATTTCTCTAAATTTTTAATATGGGTGTATTAAACATTCACATTTTTTTCTATTCCTTTTAGATAATTTTTTTTGTTTTTTTTTTTTTTTGTTTTTTTTTTTTATGAAAATCCCTGGTGTCAGGCTTGCAAAAAGAATATTACATCTATAATATGAATGTTAGTTTTCAGTATATGGGATTCTCACAAAAAGTTATAGACCCATAAAAACTGAATCAGCATCAAGGGAAGACTTTTATATCATTTAAGTCCAAGTAAATGGTATAAAAACCTTTCCTTGATGACAAGTGCTACTGGTATCATGTAAACAATAATGGCATCCCAAATTTTTAGGAACCAGTTCTATAAAGATAAGTAATCTTTAAGAACCTATTCTGCTAATTTTCTTTTCAATCTGAGAATGGAGACCAAAAAGAATAAACCCATTTTGATAATTTGATAGAAAACATTAAGATATTTCTTCATTGAAATTCTGTTGTCATCATATTTCTGTTCAGAAGTAGGATCCTTTTTGGCTCTAGTGTCATCAGCTGTTATGGTTTCTTAGTCACATTCAAACTGAATTGCTGCAGTCCCAAAGATCCAATGGAAGACCTATCAAATTTATGACTAGAAGATTTGCCATATTTTTAACTTCAAGAAAATTTCTTTTGTATCAATAAATTATGTTCATCACAGAAAAAAAAAACACTTTCAGCTTCTGCAGAACTTACAGCAATAGTATTATCTATTTAGCTATTATATATTGGCTATTAATATACAAGATTATTTTCGGATAATCCAACAACTTGTTTGCTAAACTTTTATAATTTTAAAAACTGGTTCACGCAAACCGGGAGAATGTCACCACTTCAAGTAAACCAGCACAACCTACCACATGGTCGAGTCATCAGTCACTAAACTGGTTTCTTCACCAGACATTTCTGCAGGATTAAAAAGGCTCAATATCTAGTACATTGGGACAAACTGGGTTCCATAGACGCAGCCAGTAGGATGATGACAAGGCATAACTGGGTGGAGAGCTTCCAATACTGAAGTCTACATCCAGGGTAGCGGGTTCCCCCACCCTTATCAAATCAGCGGTCATGTGTACTATGACCAAGGCAAGCCTCCAAGTTGGAGGACATTGGCAGTGGTTTGACCTGGTGAGGAAATGGCTCCACCAGGTCTATTTGCCCAAGGTAATTCTAGAATTCACACTATAATGAGCAATTTTGAAAAATAAATATTTATGGGTAAATCATTTTACAGTCACACAATTCTTATACAAAGAACTTCACAGTAATGCCCAACGAGAGATAATCAAATCTTGTTCAGTGTTTTGGCTTCCTGAGGTTTATACTTTGCCAGATCTTTCCTCAATTGGTGAAAGATACTTTACTCCTGATTGATAAATTATCAGTTGTAAAAATTATGGGCTCGTCACAGGGTTTGTGTCTAATCCCGAGACTGCCATACCAAGATATGACCTTTCAATAACAATTTCATGCCAGACACTAATGTGACACCATTTAGGGTTGCTAGAAAGAAAGAAGAAAAAGAAAAGGCGAGAATTAAATTTAGGTGATAAGAAGCCATCACGAACAGGACACTAAGCGATGTTATTTTTCTAACAAAGAAAAGTGGTAAAATTTTATTTTCATTGTCGAGAAAGTAAGGTACTGGATTTAATCTGATTTATGTTATGGGGCGGAGAATAAGATATAGCCAATCTGCCCATGGCGATGGTGAAAATTCCAAGCTAGTCAAATGGCCTGTGAGACAGAATTCTAAAGAGATAAAAATTAATTAAGCACGCACTGACCGAAAAAAGAAAATGCCCGCGCGACCTCCCGCAGGGTGCTGGGAGATAAAAATTAATTAGGTCAAGTTTGACCGAAACCAAAATGTCCGTGGAACCACCTCCATGTCATTTGGGAAAAACACCTGTTTATTGTCCGGGCTGGCTATGATAGCGAAATTATTTTATCAGAACAGTTAATTAGCAACAGAATGCAAATACGTCCAATTGACCACCCACTTGTTTGGCGAAGGCCCCAGGTGATAAAGTCCAAGTGATATTTGACTAAGATAAGAGTCTAAGGTTTGTTGTCGGGCAGAAGGAAAGAAAGAGAAAGGAAAAAAAAGGGAGATAATTTTTTTTTTTTTTCTTTGAGCAAGATTTTTTAAACCGAGGCCAGTCTAGCCACACCCATGCCGCTGAGCGCCCATTGGCTGAATGGTGGCATGAGCGTTAGACAGAGGTAATCATGTGAAGAAGGTGGGGAGGCCTGTTGCGCCCCCCTGAAGGGATAGGTGTGAGATGCCACTGTGAGAGAGAGGGGAAACCCGTTGACACCCTCTGAGGGTATGGTGAGATACCAATATGAGAACAGAAGAAGGTGGGAAGACGAAAGACTTCCAAAAATGGAAAATAATAAATTTTCCTGACCGAAAACAAAGAAGTGGATTGTGGATTTAGAATTATCAAGGAACCTAAAACCCCGACAGGCCCACCCCGGTTTTGGTCGGCGTCCATATAAGCAGAGTCGCAGCGAGTGAAAAGCAGTTAAGTTCCAGTTGAGAGGCAGTTGAGTGAAGTTCGCAGTTGGAGTTGCACCTGCCTCGCAGATAGCTGACTTGAAAGATTCCAAGCATCACGACCTCAACTTCTAGCCAAGAACAATTTATTTTTGAAGAACGACTTAGACTCATACCACCAAAACAAGTTTTATGAATATTGCCTGAAGATACACTAAGAACCAGTTTCTTAAAGAACAAACAACTTAAGATGTTAAGACTCGGCTAACAAACACAAAGTGTCACGAATCCATATAGCGGGTTTGGGAGAAAGACGCAGTCCTGTATTCAGCAACCAGATATAAAATATTGTTATCCTTTTTTAACACATTTGAACTTTTCGAGTTATTTTATTTTCTTTTACATATACTTGTGCAGTGTTACCCTTGATCGAACTCGGCTTGCATTATGGCTCGGCGACTGATTGATTTCGTCTGCCTAAGATCAAATCACAACGTGGGTAGGTTAGACTGGAAATCAAAACAGTTACTTTGGTAACCAGACGTTGGAGGCGAGCTGGGAATGACAAGGCTGATACCGAATCTAACCAGATTCCCATCCGAATCACCAAAAGGTTAGAACGTCACATTTGGTGTCGCGACCAATACCAAGCCAGTTGGTCGTCACAGGAAAGGATAGCATGACGGATGCAGCCAGGCAGATGTCACATTTGGTGCAGCGACACTGGGGGACGTCACACTAAGTACCCAGATAAATCTCCATGATGACTTCAAAGAGACATTTTGGTTTTAGGCTTTTGAAATGCCAATGTGTAAACTCCAATGAATAGAGTGTCTTTTGAAGTTTTCAATGGAAAAGAAAGTAAAATTTGAAAAAACAAAAACCAAATATGCTGCAATAATAATTTGGCCAAAATAACACTTGCATATAGTGTAAGTAATGAAGGCTTAAAGAAAATGTTTGAAAATTCTGAGTTTGTAGGCTAACAGTTTCTAAAGTAAAATAATAACCTTTAATTTTTTTTCTCTTTTTAATAAACATGTAAGGTATAATCAAAAAGAGAGGTGAAATTTCCGGGACAAATAGTAAGGAAAGATGGCATGAAGAATTTGATACTCATAGGACAGGTTAAGGGCAAGATGTTCCGAAAGAAACATCAAGAGCCTACCTAATGAGTTTGTGTAAATGAATGGCAGAACCAGGAATTGAGAAGGATAGTAAAAAGACAAACATAGTTACAAGAGAAGAATCATAATCATCTACATCCTGAGAGGACAAAGCACATAAAAAAATGAAGGGAGGGAAAAAGGTTTTGTTTTCATATCAAGGTCAAAATTACTTTAGAGTTATTTTATCAACTACAAAGATTAAAAAAATCCCCCAAAACACTGCCATGATATAAGATATAATCATCAGATATAAATTTTGTAAACATTAGCGATCATATTGATATAGATAAAAAATTCATGATCAAATAGGAAATAATTCACATTCATTTTACTTTATACCAATGTTTCTCAGTATTTTGATTTTTAACTTCAGGGCTCACTTGTAAAATAATTAAAAATCTGGGGTGCACTATAAATTTTAATAATGAAAAATTAGTCATGAACAATTATCAGCCAATTAATTGTTGCCACCCTATTCCAAATACAATGAGAATGGAAGTTTTTTCTTGCTCAATGACACATAGACAATTGTTATAACAACACATTAAAAAAAAAATATTCCATTATTGTGGTTCAACTGCTAAGATCTTAGAGAAACCTCACAACAGGACTTTTACTTACCTCTTCCTGGTGATTATCTATGATAAATTCTACATCAATTTCTTTATCTTTTTAATATTACTACTGAAATTTAACAACACTATTCAAATGCTTCTAATAAAATTTGCCACAGAAGTAGATAAAAGATATTATACATTACATATCCAGCACTAGGGCTCAAATGTTAACAATCTTACACAGTTGGCACAATATGGTATAAGGAAATAGAACTTGATAGTTTTGTTTGAAATTTGAAATGCATGGCGTGTCGTTACGTTAAGAAAGATAAAAATCAATATGAGTATTAGTTGCTAAGTATTGTCTTGAAAGAATTATATTGCATTTTAGTGGCAGTCAGCAAAGAAAATTTGAGAGAAGATTATTCAAAATTCTACAATAGAATCAGGCTAACTTTAGCTAAAATGAAATCCTTTAAGGTTTAACGTTCAGAAGAATCTATACTTTATGAGGTTTCTCTTGTGGCATTACATGCGACAGTGCATTGCACCTTAAAAGCCAAGAGAGAAATGTTTGATTTTTGGAGTGAAAAATGACATTAATGATAGCAATTTATAGAATAAATTTAAGCCTTTTACATTACTTTTGGATATCAAAACTGAAAATTCAGATGAAGCTATTTATGATTAATTTGTTTTTATGTATGGTTTATCAACCTTTTATCAACCTTTTACAGGTTATTTAAAGCCAGAAAATCTTTTTAGACTAAGATTTTTTTGTGGGTGAAAAGAGGGGTGATAATGATTTTTTTTATTTTACTGATACAAGTTCTAATAATTAATCCATATCTGCGGGGAGGATATTTACACGTAAGTGAATATAAAAAAACCTGACTGGAACTTGGTTCCAAGATTTTCAATTCCAAACCGTTATCCATTACACCACCTGATATTTAGCAGTAATTGTTTATGGTGTCTTTGCTCAAATACATATTTCTTTAAAGAGCATAGTTCCTACATCACCTCTGTGGCAGAAAATTCAATTGCGCTAGATTTAAATACTGACATTTAAGAAAATCTTTGGCATATAAGAAATTTTTGACTGGCCGCAAATAACTTTTCAACCACAAAAGATTTTTTTTTTTTTATATTTAAACTTTTATCATGCTTTTTTTCTCAAATAAGAATCAACCAATTTAAGGAAAAAAAATTTTTTTTTCAATATTTCCTGGTGGTTGCTTGCTAGGTCATAATGGTACACAATAACAAAACATTAGCACATGAACACTTGGAATGGAATTCTGCAGCTTTCAATCCATTGCTCCAACACCAAGTTATACTTAGGAGTAGAGAGAAAAGAAAGAGATAATGATATCATTATACAAAGTCACAGCATTTTTACATCTTGATCAAAGAAAAGGCTCCAAAAATCTGTGTGGACCACACAGGTAATAAATCATGGCCAATAGTTCTGCCCCATTTTCATTCAATGGCAAAAAAAAAAAATAAAAAAAACGAAATACTATAATTTGTCAAAAGCAAGCCAGAATTTCAACAACAACCTACTCAAGTGAATATATAGATATTAAGCAAAATGGAATGAAAGAAGAAACTAAATATACAAAGTGTTTTGGTCAGCCAAAGAGAAAATAAACCTATTCTTAACCAAGACATCTCACAATATATGCAGTATTCAATGATTCACCATGTCTATTTACAGACAGTACAATCTGATTCTTATCTATTAATAAAGAGAGAACTTACACATTTCTTGGTTGGCCATTTGGCTAAAATGTTAGGTTGCATTTTGGACAGTCAACTTAAAGTACTGATTCTTGTTCGATCACCAAAGAGTAGTGTCGAGCCTGGCCAGTACTTAGATAGGAGACTGCTTGTGAACACTGGGTACTATAAGCAACCTCCTACAATCCGAAATTTGTTTCGGCTTTAAATAACCTCCAAAGTGTTGATAAGACATGTCAAAGCTGGTCAGTACTTAGATGAGGGACTACATGGGAACACTAGGTTCTGTAAGCAACTTCCTACAATCTGAAATATGTTTTAACTTTAAATAACCCACACAGGGTTGATAAGCTGTAAAAAAAAAAAAAAAAAAAAAAAAAAAATATTGTATCTTGAATAAGCCAGTCATACCAATCAAAATGATATGGAAATTATTTTAATATCTTTATAGCTAGATATTTGCACTGTGTAAGTACAGCAGTTTTTATAAGTGCATGAATATTTTCTTTTTCTATGTACTATCTCCCTTCAGGACATGGGCGATCATAAGCCTCCACAACTTCTTATCCTTCATAGCTCTTAGCAGTGTTTGTTTACTATCACTCTCCCACTCTTTACTGGCAGCCATTTACACAAACTTGTTAGATATGTTAGCTACTATTTCCCTCTGTACCACTTGTCTTCAAAATGTGCTGTCAGTGTCAAATTCTCCAAACCTTTTATCTTCACTTTATATGTGCCTTAGAAATTTCAAATCTTTGATTTTAAGCTTAATTTTCCTTATTACTATTTTCCTTAAAACTTCCTCATTGCTCATATGCACCATCCATGGTATTCTCAGCATCCTTCTGTAGAACCAAAGAGAAAATGAAACTATTCTTAACCAAGACATCTCACAATATATTCAGATGAAGAGAAGACTTGAAGCAAGTCTCCTCTTCATCTGTGAGGAAATTGTCCAGCATTCTCTGCCATAGAGGAGGATTGAGATTATCTGACAGATGAGCACACTTTTCTTTGTTTCTAATGAAATTTTCCCCGTTTCTTAATTCTTTCAGATAGGGGGAGGCATAAGAAGAAGTTGAAATGCAATGAACCTGATTTTCAAGTGAAGAACACCTGTCTACCTTAAAATCTTTCAGAGAGATGTGAACCAGATGTTAGAGACAAATATGCAAACACTTCAGCCATCAAGTAATTTCCAGATCTGAATTTATATACCTACTTTGTTTCTTATCTTTATCAATGAACTTCCCAATGCTAACAGTTCCCAACTCAGTACCCATACTGATGAAAACTCTTATTTACTCCTGTCTTACAAGTATGTCTGATAGGTCCAATAAATTAAATCTGGTAACTGATCTCAAAAATGACATTCAATGTGTTAACTGGGACAAGAAATGACTTGTAAGTTTTGGCCACAAAATTAAACTGCTTTCTTTTAGTCATCTTAGAAAACCGTGATTGATCCCAACCTCCAGGAGAGCTAGTCTTGCATTTTCTCAGTCTCACATTTTTTACTGGCATGAAGAAGAGTCATTATATTGAATCAATTGCTAGGTTTGCTGTTGGGAAAATTGGTTCACTGTGTCATACCAGACATACGTTTTTAACAAAATCCATCTTGCACATTTATAAATCTACTATCCATCTGTGCATTGAATATTGCTGCCACATTTGGTCTGGTTCTCCTGCTATATATCTTGATATTCTTGACAAAATTTAAAGAAGAATCTGTAAATCTATTAATCCTGATCTGTCATCTCAACTTCACTTACTTTCCTACTGCCATAACATAGCTTCCATGTTTATTTTCTATATTTTCATGACAACTTTTCTCCTGAGCTCTTTAGTACTTTGACTGCATCAAGTTCAAATGCTTTGACTCTCTTCCTTATTGGGGAATGTTTAATCACATATGAAAAGCTCAAAATCCTTAAATAAGTGACAATCAACAAGAGAAATATCTGATGAATACGGAAGATGATGCAAAATTTCATAATTCAGGCTATACAGCTTTTGGACAGTTGATTGAGAAATGTGTAATTGTGTGTTGTAGTTTTCTTTTTATAGTACCAGTTTCAGTATTTTTAAATCAGACCTCATAAATTTAAATTAAAAATGAATAACAAAAGTATTTATTAAAATATGGTTTTAAAAATTATGCAAATTAAATATTACTGCTATTGTTGTAAACACCATTTTTTGGCTATATATATATATATATATATATATATATATATATATGAAGGCTGGTAAACATTCATTACATGTTAACAATTCAGGCCACATTGTCAGTTATTTGCCACACATGATACACACTTAGGCAATCATGTATCTTTTGATACATGACTGACAAGCCAGATTTTTTCCTGCAATAGGTTGCCATTTCTTTCTATGGTAGACCAGTTGCCATCTAAGGATATAGAACCTAGTCTGTCCTGCTAGAGAAGAGGATTCATACCTTTCCCAAGGGTATTAGCACATAAGTGAATGTAACAGATTCAAGTGGAATTTGAACTCAGTTCATAAAATATTAAGGGAATATAAATTTTCTTTTAGGAAAGTGGGTTATTTTAATCAAGAAGTTGTATTTTTGTAAATTACATCAACTGTTTCAGTCATAATAACAGTTCCCAATAAAAATGGATATCTACACTTCCAGGTGGCAAGTACACCCTTCAAAACGTATGTCTTTTGGCTACCCAGTAACAACTACTTTTACTGGTCTTGTGATGCAAACCTGTCATGAAAGAGACTTCACTTAACACTTGATCTTATCACCTCATTTCCCAGATTGTCACCAGCAAGCATATTAGAATAGTTAAAGAAAAGATGCCTAAGATTTTCTTTATGGAATTTTTCACAAACAAGATTTAATTTTAAAACAAAAGCTAATAATTTGTTGTGACTTGAAATATTTTCCCAAAAACACTATTAAATCCTTTAGCATTCAAACCATACCATAAATATCAGCTCTCAATGTTCAATCTGCCATAACCCGTTCCATGTATACTCTGCCATAATATATGACAATAATATCACAAATAATGCAGGAAGTCATGCAACAAGTGAGTCTTTCAGAGCCGATATTTAAAGGGTGGGTTTAAGCATGTTGAAATGTTAAATGGATAAAAAACACTAGTTTTTTTTATATATATATTAGTGAGATAATTTTTCCTATCAAGCAAGATGGTTCCAATTTATTGCAGGTTTAAATCCTGTTCATGGATGCTTCATTGGTGCTGTTTAGATATTCTAGGCAGGGACATTTGTAATTATATTAAAGCTATGGAACTGCTATAAAAGGATCGTTTCCATGCTTACACATTATCCAGCATATCATGCAATCATAGAATAGATTCCATGAAGCTTTATTCTAACACCAAAAAAAAAACAAAAAAAAAACGAATCTCTCCTAAGAGTCATGCTGCATTGCACACAATAAAACTGTTTGATTACATGGCAGGATCTTAAAACAGAGTCATGGCTTTATTCAACAATATACTGAGGCCAGTTTTTTTCAATTTTGTACTTTTTTATTTTGACTGATATACTCTTCAGGTGTCATATTTCATATCAATCATATTTTTGTTACATACCTCATTTATTCTTGTAGATACATCTCACTCTTCTGATGTCTAATCAACTAAATGGTAGGCAACCTACTACAAGGGAATGCTGAAAAGTACTTAGGCCCAATCAAAATGTCATTCCAAAAAAAAAAAATAGAATAAAATAAATAATAATCTATTTGGTAATTTGGTCAGATTTGGGGAAGTGAGTCAGGTCAGAACTTTTCACTACACCTCCCCTTACATATTATTCAAAGAGTTATTTTATATTTAAATGCTCTTAAGTCATCATGGTTCAGTGGCCATATACAGAATTTAAGAGGCTCAAATTCTACTCAAAATAGATGAGGTTGCCAAAAGTATATAACAGTTGACATGAGACTAAGAATGCAGTGATCAGGGAAGAACCCTCTCAGGAGTCTGTTCTATAAAGTGTCAGTTCTTGGGAAGAAGATGGACAATGTAATTTCCTTCTTACCAATGGAATACGAAGGGAATGGGGATGATTCAACCTTGTATATGTGGCATGGTAGATCTTAGCTGTAAAGTTCTGAACTAGTGGAACTTAGGAATGTAGTGCATCTGAACACTTGCCATGGAAACAAAATAGCAAAGGGCTTACAATGTTTCATCAGTGGCAAAGAGGTTGTAGGGTGAGAAATATTCCAACATCTAAAAGGCTGTGTAGATGCTCTTAAACTGTCAAGGCTGGAAAGTGAAAATTAGTATGCTCCATTCCAGAGAACAACAGCAATTAAGAAGTGGTTCCACAATCAGAGGCCTTGCTGCAAGATTTAGTTTATAGTCATACTCAGGACGAGGTTATCATATTCAATTGGTATGTTTTTCAACTTGGTTTCTGTTCCTTTTTGTTGCAACCTCTCAGACCATCATTTCACAGACATTTGCGAACAGCATCATTTGGAAATCAAGAAGCTATAGAATTACAGCTTGGGGAGTTGTGATCACAGAAGAAAACTGGGTCTGGGATAGGGGAGTTACAAGTCCAAATACTGATAAAAATGATGGGAAAGGAAAAATTAAAATTGAGACTTAAAATACACTGTTTAAATACTAAATTGAACAGTATGAAAGACAATCCTACAATACATACAAACATGTTTCTTTTACAAGGAGATATGCAAGTATATCACAATGCCTGCAGCCTTGTGAAAATAAAAAGAATTTATTTTACACAACAAATATATATTTTTCAACACTATTTCATTCCTGGTCAATGCACCCAACCCAACACTTCTCTATTTATCACAGATTGAATGTTATAGAGTGAAAATTTCAGATCAACATTCAGCTAATAACTGTGTCAGACAACAAACTTTTTGCTCCACCTTCATGTATGTCTCAGTGGTACTGAATTATTACTGCTACTGTTATCTCACAACCACAGAGTCAATAACAGTACATGGAAATCATTACATGATCACACGTATCAAATTATTAGCTCCAGTACAGATGTTCTAAGCAGAACATATTTACAGCACTATTTTTAGAAAATGTCTTTCTTCTTTTGGAATCATTGCAGGAAACAGGAACAATTTCACCATGGCAACATCACAGAATGCACATAAGTAATGGCCCATTCTTACAATGCACCCTAAATTACTTCATAATTTTCAGATTATCATTTCATTAGTTTTATTTCCAGTCATTAACAACTTTTTGAGCAAGTAGTGTACAGAGATAAATGTGGTTCTACAGCAGGATGCTGAGAATATCAGAATGACCATATGAGTGACAACAAACTTTGAGAGATGATGGAGACAAAAAGAACTCTTATACTTATCAGGATGAAATAGTTGAAATTTCTAGGGCACATAATGAGGAAAGGAAAATTTGGTACTCACAGGACAGATTAAAGGCAAGAGAGACAGTGGAAAACAATGCATAACCTACCTGGCAAGCTTGAGTGAATGGATGGTGGAACAGGTTTTGGGAGAGACAGTCAAAAAAAAAAAAAAAAAAAAAAAAAAAAAAGAAGAAGAAATTTATTTAGAGCTACAAAGGACAGGATATTGTGGAGAGTCATGATCACCAATGTCTTGAAGAAACACGCCACACAGAAGAAGTGTATTCAGCATGAAATATAATCATCCTACTTCAGTTTGATCTATATAATATTAAAATCTGATTTTGTTTACCTGTAACCATTAAGTAGCAAAAATAGTATATTGGTGCCAGAGGTGATGAATTAA
Source organism: Acanthosepion lycidas (assembly GCA_963932145.1). NCBI lineage: Eukaryota > Metazoa > Mollusca > Cephalopoda > Sepiida > Sepiidae > Acanthosepion > Acanthosepion lycidas. The sequence goes on along the minus strand of OZ010578.1, from coordinate 38,134,179 downwards.
GATACCCTTAAAATGTGCTTTAAGGAGGACAAAAAACACAAAGTGATTTGTAACTTTTTTTAATCATTTCACCTCAAGCAAGGCAATAAAACCACTAAGATGCAAGGAGTTACTGAGTGTGAAAGAATACAAGAAAAAGATAAACATTAGTAAGGAGAGAGAACAATAAAAGAACAGGAATTAAGGACATAACAGATAATGATTGGCATTGCATTTAAATTTTTGAAGATCAAAGCAAGAGAAGTATGAAAGAAGAAACTGTTAGCATGGAACTTCATTACATCTAGCCATTTAACTCTAAAATGATGGGACCCAGTTGCCAACCTAGTACTGTGCTTCAATTCATAAAGTCAAGGTAACAAAGAGGAAAGTTCATCAGAACAATTACCATGAAAATATTTATGGAAAAGCCACAGGGAAGCTACATTACAGCATTGAGAAAGTAACTGAAGCAGAGATGCCAGGTCAAGACCAATAACATTGCAGATTCATTGGATTTTATCAAAAATCTCTAAATACATAGCAGAAGCACCAAACAAGATGTGGCAGCAATATTCAATGCATAGATGAATATCCAAATTATATTGTGGAATTTTATTTAACTGACAAGTTTTTATGATGTCAGTGAACACTTGTTGCCACTTTTGTACTGTTAATGAATACTCATTGTCACTTTCATAATGTTCGTTGTAGTAGAGCCTTTGTATTCGCAGATACAACTATGGTACACAATTGAATAATGCTGGTGTCAGATGCTTTGAATAACACTCGCACTAACAGTACTTGCTCGATAATACTCGCTTGAAAAGTAAGCGCCGAATGGTGATCTGAATAAAGAAATAGTATAGCGAATGGTATAGAGAATAACAATCTGTATAGAGGATAGAGTAGAAATGGCTATCCATATAGTAATAGAGGATAGACTAGAAATGGCTATCCATATAGTAATAGAGGATAGACTAGAAATGGCAATCCATATAGTAATAGAGGATAGACTAGAAATGGCTATCCATATAGTAATAGAGGATAGACTAGAAATGGCTATCCATATAGTAATAGAGGATAGACTAGAAATGGCTATCCATATAGTAATAGAGGATAGACTAGAAATGGCTATCCATATAGTAATAGAGGATAGACTAGAAATGGCAATCCATATAGTAATAGAGGATAGACTAGAAATGGCAATCCATATAGTAATAGAGGATAGACTAGAAATGGCAATCCATATAGTAATAGAGGATAGACTAGAAATGGCAATCCATATAGTAATAGAGGATAGACTAGAAATGGCAATCCATATAGTAATAGAGGATAGACTAGAAATGGCAATCCATATAGTAATAGAGGATAGACTAGAAATGGCAATCAATTAGACACCAAGCTACTACCTACTTTTCATTTCTCTATGGTCACATGGTCTACTTATTAGGTTGGTGCAAATATAATGACGTAATAACGTCAAAAAACGACATTATTACGTCATTATTTTTGCACCAACCTAATAATTCAATAAATGAGTTTGCTTGTGTTTGCTCACTGGTGATCTATGTTCAAGCTCAAGTGTCAGCCATTTTTTGTTTTTTTTTGTTTTTTAATAAGGGGGTGCTCATACACATATATATACTTATAAGCCAAGGATAAAAATTGCCCAGTCCTTATGACAACTGTCACAATGGTGTCGATATTATACCAACTTGACCTCCTTTAGTGCAATGAGTTGCTGCAACAGGAGTGAAAATCCTGGGAACTGGCAGCTTCTCCCATCTCAAATAAAGAGAAAACAGATATTACACTTTGATCTCAGCCAAATGTGAGATTCATGTTCAAGCATAATCAACACCCCACCAAAAAAAAAATTCCGGGGAGAAACTTTTAAATTCTAATTATAGAGTAATATCCTTTATTTACTTATTTGCATATGAGCAAAAAATCTACAGAAGGATGCAGAGAAAACTATGGACACAGCATATAAGGAACAAGGAAGTCTTAAGGAAAATTGAAGCCAAAAGGAAATAAACTCAGAATTATAAAAAAATAGCTGAAATTCCTTGGAAAAATAATGTGGAAGGTGTACTTGGAGAATTTGACACTCACAGGACATACTGAAGGCAGAAGAGACAGAGGGAAACAGTGAGCAACCTAACTAATTGGGCAGAAATTGAATGAGAACAGATCCTTGCTTTTTCATTATTACAAATGTTTGGTAATATTGATCTATTTAAAAAAAAAAGTTTTATTTGGAGAGAAAAAAAAAACTATTAATGCTATCAATTTTCTTTTACAAATATAAAATCTGGTTAAAAAAAAAAAAAAAAAAAAAAAAAAAAGTGATAATACCAATACAGCCAGAAAAAAAATTGATACTTACTCATAATGGAAACCTACATCATGATTTCCAACTACCACATGGAAAGCAACATCTTTGGAATGTCTGAACATTCTGCGGAATCGGTCCACATGATACTGAAATTCTTTATCGGAGCACCATTTGCCCTCATCAAACAAATCACCTACAAAGATATAATAGTAATATGGAGACATTTTACATAGGAATATTAAACTTAATTATTAGGTAGGTACAAAACTTTCCAGCTAAAAATTAATTTTCAACTATGTACTAAACATTTAGTTTTCAAATATTAGTGCTGAAAACTTTTGCACACATTTAATATGTCCCAACAATTTTAATGCCTTTCTGAGATAAGTGTCTTTTGTGACCTAGTATATTTAGAATATATAAAATATGAATCAGTTTTTCATTAAAGACTTACAGAGATATGATATTAGGAAAGGATTCTTAGAAAATTTTAGAGATGAAGTTAAAGCAATTTTTCATGAGATAAAATTAAGATAAAAAAAAAAAAAAAAAAAAAAAAAAAAAAATAGAAAATATTTTGCCTACCAGATTTTAAAATAAAATTTTAACCTGCAGTATCTACATTATCCCAATATTCATGGATGTGTGGGTGGAGTAGTGAATAGTGTCTTGGAATGAGAAAACAGAACCGAGTTCAATTTCCAGTAAAGTTTTTTATAGTCACTTAAACACAAATAACCTTGAGAAAATTATGAATCCATTATTGTTATCTGAAAAATCGAAATCCTCCAACATTCATTCTCAAACATTTTGATACAAATATTTTAACAATTTCTTCTTTTTTCGGGAATGAGGGGGGAGTACTGAAAAACCATTTTGCATACTTTTTGAGCATAAATCCTAAATAATAATTTATAGATTTAATGTCTTGTTACTAACAATGTTTGATTAATATGTATGTATTGAGTGTGAATTTAGCTAGCAGATTTTTTTACAAGTATTTCCTTATGTATTACTTCTGATAAAAGAATAGATTTGAAATTACTATTTATTGATGATGCTTAGAATCATATACATGAATTGAGGCAAAATTTTTAAAAATAAAATAAAAAATTGAAGCTTAATCTCTTCTCAAATTCCAGTGGGAAATGGTAGAAAAAATAATTTAAAGCAAAAATCATAACAGTGAGGAAAACAGTAGCTTGCTGACTTTGTAATAATCATACAAAATAATGTATATATTCATGTATAAACCTACTTCATGTATAATGTCATCCCTGAACTTTTTTGTGAAAAACCTGATTTTTTCATACAACTTGTGTATAATGCAATCCCAGCTTCTGAGCAATACTAGTAGACCTACCATAGCCAAATATTGAGGTACTAGACATCATTTAGGACATATTTTATAGCAGATAAATGGTTTTCATTCTTTTCTATCCCAAAATGGTGAGAAAATTCACTTACTGTAAAATATCTGATAAAAGCTTCAGATAACTAACTACGGTAGCTCCTTTACCCTGGGCCTGTCTCCTATATAGCCTAATTTTCTTCCCTTTTGCTGCTACATGAAGAGCAAAACCTTATCCATTATGTATGCCACTTATAATCAACAAATACCTTATAAATGAAGAATTAATAGATTCTTATCTTAAATATGCATTCATCTTTGTTTCGCAAGTGTTTACATCGTTGAGATATTACCTTTCCAATGGCAACATTTTTGTCAGGATTACCAGTATAATAATGCAGGGTGCCCCACGAATTGAGAGACAATATATCAAGTTATGGTAATTCAAGTCATTCTAAGTAAAAAGTACTCTATACACATGTTTTTTGACAGAATGAGTGCTGTGATGTGTTGCCAGAAGCCCTCCAAAAAAAAAAAAAAAAAAAATTACCTGTGTATAGTGAAACCAGCTACTGAAAATACATGATTTTTAACCTATTCAAAAAAAATTACCTGTGTATAGTGCAATCTTCTATTTTTGGGATAAAAACTGATCATAAAAATTAGGACAATATTCAAGCATATATGGTATTTTAAGATAACAGCCTCATTATCAAAGAAATACAAAAATAAAGAAGCAGAAACATTAATATAGTTAAAAATATTCATGTTTAAATTAAACAGGAATAATTTAGTTTTTATAAACTGTCTTTGGCAGAAACAAAGATATTATCTTTAGACTCCAGGCAAGTAAAACAAGAACAAAGATGTGAAAAGAATGATTTGAAAACAGGCCAATAGGATTCTCTTATAAAAAGACAAACTGTCTTTCTTTTTTTTTCCTCCATCAGGTTGAAGGGAGACAATTGGCTTTCAAGTTTCTGACTGCACTCTTTATTATAAAGTTAAAAATAAGCTAAATATCTTCAATAAGAACTGGTTTGACAGATTTTCATGACTAAACAAGGCTCATTCCATACATCTAGAAGAAAGTGCCTTAAAGAAAGCAACAAGATCTATCAAATACCAACTGTCAACTGCTTGGGTCATAATTCTAATGGAAAGACACACAGACAAAATTGTGGAAGCTTAGTGAACAGGTTATTATATTATCTGAGAATAATCTTATATGTTAAGAGCTAATGGTCTAGGTAAAATGTTAGTTACACTATGCTTGTGTGCATGCCTAGTGAAATTCTAATTAGCACACACCCACAAAGCAGTAACTCTTATAACATAAATCCTAAAATTCATGAATTAGTTCATATTGTGAACCAAGATTCTTGGAATATGGAAGCTGTAGTTGCTTAGAACGATGCTGAAGAGAAGTTACCGAACTTTTATAAAGTATTTCACCATCAGATCTGTTAATGATTTCTGTGATTACACTGAAAGCATAATGAGAAATTACCATAAATATGTTGCATCCAAAACTATCCAAAGAGCTAAAAATATAATTAATACCATTACTGTAAGTTCTGCAGAGGCTGAAAGAGGGTTTTTCTGTGATGAACAGAATTTATTCAGACAAAAGAAATTCTCCTGAAGTTAAAAATATGGGAAATCTTCTAGTCATAAATTTAGTAGGCCTTTGGGACTGCTGCTATTCAGTTTGAATGTGGCTAAGAAACCATAACACTACTGATGACGCTAGAGGCAAAAAGCATCATACTTTTGAACAGAAATATGATGAGAACAGAATTTCAATCTGGAAATATCTTAATAAATAAATGTTTTCTATTAAATTATCAAAATGGGTCAATTCTTTTTGGTCATATAAAGTGATTTGTTCCCATTCTCAGATTAGTAAAAAATTAGCAGAATAGGTTCCTAAAGATTGCTTGCTTTTATAGAAATGGTTCCAAAAAATGTGAGATGCCATTACTGATCACATGTAAAAGTCCTTTACATTTAAAATAGAATCTCAAACTTTTGAGTCACTGCTCTACAACTTTAATAATAATAATAAATGTCTTGATGCTACACAAGATATAGCTCTCCCAGCCTGTGATCTTGATTGGAGATGTTAACATGTGAATATTTTGACTTGATAAAATAAGTTGGACTGTAGTATATATACCCCCTTTCAGTACCACAAATTTGCTTGTCAGCTGGGAGATCTTTTCCAGTTGGGAATGTCCCCTAGGGACTGACAGACACACTTCATCTTTTCATGAGCAGGAGTAGTGAAGGAGCATTATGGCTACATGTTAAGAGTTTTTTTTTTTTTTTGTAAGTTTGATGGATGAGACAACCAAGGCAACTTAGAAGTGACATCTCAATATTTCAGAACACTCTCAATTAGAGACTATTTGAGTTGACTGGTTTGTCCAGAGTGAAGGTATTTTTGACTGGGCTTTACCTAAAATGTTATACACAGCTTTTATCAAAAGCTGTCATCATATTGCACATATCTAGTTGTAATACATGTGCCTTGTACATACTTTATCAGACTTGATGTGATAAGTATATTGGGATTTGTATATTTGTATCCCAGTGTTTTGTTGACATGCTGATCCATAACATCATCATAATAGTAATAATAATAAGAAAAAAGAAAAAAAAAGAAAAAAAAAGAAAAGAAAAAAGAAAGAAAAAAGAAAAAGAAAAAAAGAAAAAAGAAAAGAAAGAAAAAAGAAAAAGAAAAAAAGAAAAAAGAAAGAAAAAGAAAAAAAAGAAAAAAAGAAAAAAAAAGAATAAAAAGAAAAAAAAAGAATAAAAAGAAAAAAAAAGAATAAGAAAAAAAAGAATAAAAAGAAAAAAAAGAATAAAAAGAAAAAGAATAAAAAGTATAAAAAGAAAAAGTATAAAAATAAAAAGTATAAAAAGAAAAAGTATAAAAAGAAAAAGTATAAAAAGAAAAAGTATAAAAAGTATAAAAAGAAAAAGTATAAAAAGTATAAAAAGAAAAAGTATAAAAAGAATAAAAAGAAAGAGTATAAAAAGAATAAAAAGAAAGAGTATAAAAAGAATAAAAAGAAAGAGTATAAAAAGAATAAAAAGAAAGAGTATAAAAAGAATAAAAAGAAAGAGTATAAAAAGAATAAAAAGAAAGAGTATAAAAAGAATAAAAAGAAAGAGTATAAAAAGAATAAAAAGAAAGAGTATAAAAAGAATAAAAAGAAAGAGTATAAAAAGAATAAAAAGAAAGAGTATAAAAAGAATAAAAAGAAAGAGTATAAAAAGAATAAAAAGAAAGAGTATAAAAAGAATAAAAAGAAAGAGTATAAAAAGAATAAAAAGAAAGAGTATAAAAAGAATAAAAAGAAAGAGTATAAAAAGAATAAAAAGAAAGAGTATAAAAAGAATAAAAAGAAAGAGTATAAAAAGAATAAAAAGAAAGAGTATAAAAAGAATAAAAAGAAAGAGTATAAAAAGAATAAAAAGAAAGAGTATAAAAAGAAAAAAAGAAGAAAAAAGAAAGAACAAGAAAAAGAAGAAGAAAAAGAAGTAGTAGTAGTAGTAGTAGTCGTCGTCTGGTACACCCTTATCTGATTGTGTGTGATGATAGGTATATTGGGTTTTGTATATTTGTACCCCAGTGTCATTTTGATGGCATGCTGCTTTCTTATCAACAAAAAAAAAAAAAAATGACAATAAAGATTTATACTTTTGAAACAAGTATTTAAAAATGGTATATTTGGGAAAAAAAAAAAAAAAAAAAATCTTCCATTCCCTCACAAGTTAAAATCACTTATCTTCCAAGATATAGAAATAATTAGAAATATCTGGCTTTACTTGGATTTCTATGCAATTTAAAATGAACAATCAGATTAGTTCACTATATATCAATTGCTTTAAAAAGATGCTGACAATCTTTAGTTGGTTCAGGAATGGTGACTATCAGAATTGGTGCTCCCAAGCAATTAAAAAAAAAAAAAAAAAAAATTATTTATATATAAGTTTCATTAAAGATGACTGACAAGATACTGCAATTAAGATTTTGATTCAATTTTTCTTGCATTGATGCAATTATTTTTCTTTTCTGAACATAAAATGTGCAAAAATTGTCCAAATGTTGTATGTATCCAAGCATTTTCAGCTTTTCTATTAGTCATTGTCAAGGATGTGGTTTTATTTTCAACTAAATATGTAGATTTTTATATATGTGTAGTCAATTTAATTTTCTTTTTCTGGTTGACTGGGGTTGTATATTTCTTTATGTTTCTTATTGGGGAAAAAAAAAAAAAAAAAAAAAAAAAAACATATTCTCAACACTGTATGTATATATATATATATATATATATATATATTAGGTTGGTGCAAAAATAATGACGTAATAATGTCATTTTTTGACATTAAAAAATGTCAAAAAACGACATTATTATGTCATTATTTTTGCACCAACCTTATATATATATATATATATATATATATATATATATATATATATATATACACACACACACACACACACACACACACGAGTGTGTGTGTGTCCACTTTTATAATTACATACACTTTCCCTAATATTGAGTACTTTTACCCATAAATATAGCATACATAGCCATGTTTTTTGTTGAGGCTGACCAGATTAATCTTTCACAAAACAATATGGGTCCTGCCTGACAAAGAATTTGTTATAATGATTCAAGGCAAAGTTTTGTAAAACTGGATGCTTTTCCTGATGACCAGCTAAGAACAAGTATTTTTATCGAGACACCATCTCTAGGAAGGTTGCCATTCAAGGTTTGAGACACCATCCTAGACACATGCATGTGTTGGCCTTTGGCTCCTATAAGAAACTCATCCTCGCTTTGATAGGTTTTGTTTTTTATCCTGTAGGTGGATGATATGCCACCCACATCACCAGCAGAAAAGCTAGTGAGTGACCTGGCTCACCATCTGTCCATGCGGCAGGTTGTACTGGGCTACATGTTACCAGTAGAAAGCCTAAGCCTGACCCGACACAAAAAAAAAAAATTATATTGTTATCATTTATAGAAAGAGTGATAACAGTGGACTTGAAAAACTCATTTTCCTGAAAAACATTTCTAAGAGAAAGATTTTATAAAATACAACCAAAAGCAGCCCAGACCCCTTGTTCAATGAATACCAAATATTTCCACATAAGGAAAAGGCTAGTATTACCATTAAAGAAATTAGAACTGAAATATCAAAGATTTGAACAAAACTTTTTCACTTTATTTTACCAGACTTATTTCTGATGAGCTAATCATTTATTTCATGATAAAACCATATGAGTCAGTTTTTGAAATTAAAGAACTGGCAACATCCTGATGCTATGGCTACACAACAGAAGTACTAGGCAAATGCTAATATATTTTAGTCATTTTCCTGCCTAAGGAGTGACACTTTTTTTCCCTGTCTAATGCTTTCATACTGAAAGAACATATCTATTTTCATATCCTGAAACTATTTTTGTTCTGTCCAGATCAATACCTACAAATAACAACCAACTACTAATGACTAAACATTTCAAAAAATCTTAAGAGAATATGAATCATTTACTTTGTTTTTTTATATTAACACCTGCACAGTTCCCACTGCGCCACACAGTATATTTTCTTTTTGTGTCAACAAAAGGATTATTATTCAGAAAAGAAACAAAATGATCTTATAACAAATAAGACAGTTGCTATTGAGATACCAGTTGTCTAGAGAAAATATATTCTTGCTGTGTCTGTATAGGCTTCATAGAAAAAGATCTTGCTATAGAATACACTAAGGAAAGTGTAACCTCTTTAATCCAGAACCATTAGGACCAGGCTACTACTGGACCACAGAAAATGCCAGATGACAGAAACCACCCCTAAAAAAAAATTTTTTTTATTTAAATATATACAGTCTTTCCAGCTTATTCCATATATATATTATATTGTTGCATATATCAAAAGTAGAACAAAGCTTAAAACAAGAAATAAAACAATCATTAATGCTTTCAGTTTTTATAGTTTAATGCAGTAACTCCACCTTTTCAAGCTTATTGAACGGTTATATCACATCTGTTCTCTTATATGGTAGTGAATACTAGACAATCTCCTCACAAATGAAAAAAAACTTGAAGAAACAAATATGTGGTTCTACAGAAGGATGCCGAGGATACCATGGAGCGAATATGTGAGCAACGACAAAGTTTTAGAGAAAATGGAAATAAAAGACAATTGAAATTTCTAGGATACATAATGAGGAAAGAGGGCTTAGAAAATCTGATACTCATAGGACAGATTGAAGGCAAGAAAAACAGAGGAAAACAACACATAACATACTTAGTGAGCTTGTGTAAATGGATGTTGGAACAGGGATTAGAAGAAATAAAAGAAAATTCATTAAGAGCTACAAAGGACAGGAAATTGTGGAGAGCCATGATCACCTACATCCTGAGGGGACATGGCACATAATGAAGAAGTGCCTTATGATTGGGTTAGTTCTGTTTATAATTCAGTCTATTGGTTGTAACAGTACAGTCTGATTTCTTTAATATGGCAGCCTTGGGACCAGGCCACTGTTGTACTACAGAAAATGCTGGATGACAGAAATCGCCCCTTAAAAAAAAAAAAACACCTATGCAAACAGTCTTGCTAGCTCATTCCAAATATATATTGTTGTATTATCAAAAGGTGGAACAAAGCTTAAAACAACAAATAAAACAATCATTAAATCATCCAAAATGGGGTTTTATTGTTTCAATCAATATAAAAAAAAAAGAAAAATGCCTAAAACCAAAAGGTAATATATACTTTCTATCCTGAATGTGTAAATATGCAGCTATATATAAGAAATGAGCAAGACCATATCACCAAAACACTCTGCTGCTGTTGGCTGCTGAAGAAAGTTGTAAACAATGTGTATCACTGCCCTCATAAACACTCAGTAAAATAATGGTGACTAATTTGGAAAGTACCGGACCTTGAGAGTTGCCTGATCACAAAGTGCCAGATTAAAGAGGTCAGACTTTATTTGGATATATTTGTTGTCTTTAACCCTCCATTAATACTGTAAGGCATTGTCAGAAGATTAGTACCATGGAAGATCATTCTCATTCTACTTTCCATGTTTAAAGAACATTTTCTGTCAGTTAATAAGCAGTCATATTCAACTTGGAGGTGTTTTTCTAATTTTTACACTCAACCAGAATATATGATTTTCATTACTACCAGCTCAGGGATTGAAATATCAACTCACAAAGACATATAGTCTAGTGGATTAAAGCATATTAGTTAAAACATGTCTAGTTCCCTGGCAGTTGGGAGTTGATTGATTTATGTTTTATGACTTTTGCAGGTTATTTAAACCCAGATAATATTTTTAGATTGTAAGAATTGGCAGGGGGGGTAACAATAATTTACTGACAAGTCCTATTAATTAACCCATAGCTAGGGGGAAGAAGAGGTGGATTCATACCTTTCTCAATGGTATTTGCATGTAACTGAATATAAAGAAATCAACTGGAATTGGAACTTGACTCTTTGATATCCAATTCTGAGCCATTATCCATTACACAACCCAAGCATCAAAGATATTCCCATCTAGGTACTGACCAGGTTCGACATTGCTTAACATCAGTGATTGTGTGGGTGATTCAATGTGACGTGGCTGTAAGACCAGAAGCTGTGAGTTCAATCTCTAGATCTAGTAATGCTGAAATGTCACACATTCTTCTTCAGTAGGAAAAAAAAAAATGAACAAACAACACAAAGGTGAATAAGACTATTGAGAATTAACTGATATGAAATACCCACTAAGCATGAAAAGCAAAATGGGGACAATCTCCTCCCATGGATTGAATAAAGTGTTCTGTTCAAAATTCTAAGATGCTTACTGGGTATAACAACAGACATCTAAAGAGAGCCAGAAGATACAATTGGCCAAAATGTGAGCCTAACTACTAAGATGAATATGCTGGTCGAAATAGCAAGGAATATAATAAGGCGTCATCTGAAAACTTCCAGGTTTTATTGATTGAATTGGAGGTTCTCTAAGAAAGGACTTCCTTTATTTTAAACAGATCACTTGTTAGACATGATCCTATTTCTAAGTTCCATGCCCATTCATGATGTGGCCAATAATGGCTCACCAATATTCCAAATGTTTTATGTTGTAAGTACCATATTTGACGACATATAAGGCGCATTTTTTTTTAATGAAAAATATCTTAAAACTCCCCTGCATCTTATATGCCATATGTAGGTTTAAAATATATGATAGTCAGCCAAAATTAGAAGAATCATTATTTAATAACGATGATAGTAGTATTAAAAATTAGTATCAGAGTTTTGATAACGAAGAAAACAAATTTTATGGATTTGAAGATGAATAAAATTTTAATGGTAACTGTTTTGCTCAATTGTAATAATTGCTTGATTTTTATTTTGTTTTCTTACGTTTGGATATAATAAAGTTTGTATAGGCTTGTGTTCTTTTTTTTGCTATTATTTTTCATTTAATTGTAATCCTGGCTTGTTTAACCAAAATAATAACTCATAAATATAGCCTAGGCTGTAACATTTACTAATAATTTTACTAATTACTAATTTTTTCTTGATTTGCCCTACTGAAATTGGGGTGCGTCTTATATGTCATCAAATATGGTATATTTATATTCTTAGTGGGGAAATCATATTAGACCGAATATCTGGCACTACAGAATTCGAAAGAACCAAATAACAGAAATCGCATCACTTGAGGACTTTCAACAATACCAACAACTAAAATGAATAGCACATGTAACTCAAAGAAAAAATAATGACAATCACAATATTGACATTCCATGCTATTTCAAATAAATGGTTCGGAAGAAAACTATCAATACTAGAAAGAGCAATAAAGGTTAGTGGACTCAACTTATTTTCCTGAAAATTATTTTAAAAGAAATATTTTATAAATTTCAACCAAAAGTAGCACTGGCTGCTTGGTCTATGAATGTCAAATGTTTCCTTATAAGGAAACCACTAATATTACCATTACCAAGAACTTCATTTTTCATTAATTTCTGTAAATAGTGCTTTGCTATGATTGCTCTTGGATGGGACAGTTGGGTGGTTTACTGGAGTCTCCTCCAAAGTTTTGAATTCAGAGTTGTCCTTCTCCTAGATCAGTCACCAACCAAGTATAAATAGACTAATATGCCCACACTAATTTACACATAGCTTGAGAGAAGAGATAGCATCAAGACTTTTCAGAAAAGCATTTGTAAAAAGTGAATATAAGTTTAGCTGAAATTTGAACCTGGCTCATTAATTCTATTTTGTACATTGTTAACCGTTAATCCATCTTCATCTCCATAGAAGACATAATAGATTAAGATGAAGCACTGAACAGACATTAAAAAAAAAAATTATGATAGTTCAGTCAAGCAAATCAAGCAAAATTATTACAGTCCATTTACTTGGAACTGGTCATGCCTCATATTGTTTGCAGGAGCAAACTATCATCATCACTTTACTGATAATAAAATATCATCAGTTGTGTAAAATTTATAGAGCACTAGACCGTGACCTTTACCATAAGTCTACAGAGTCTCCACAATTGACTACTTACAGAATGGTACAGTGCCAAATAAAAAATGAAATAAAATAAAATAAATAAATAAAAAAAACTACTTCAGTAGTTGAAAGTACAAAGCATTTCTAAATGTGACTTTCCCTTGATAACAAAAGCAAATGATATCTTCAGCAGTTTAAAATTCTGTTTTATTTTGTAGAGGTCAAGTGATAAGTTAGCACAAAGCTTTAACATTTTTCTCAGTATTCTCACTGTCTTCAGTTATACTCAAGTTTGAACTGTCTATCTTGGCTTTTTTATGACAAATTTAGCACAGGAGATAAGGAAAAGTGAAGATAGAATAGGCTGCATTAGGTGTAGTCTTGTCCAATATCACAGACAAAAACATTAATCTATAATCTTTAGAGATAGAGTCATGTCCTTGTTGGATCAAGATTTTTATATGGATATTATGCATGAACCCAAAAGCATTCATAAACATCTAAACTGTCACCTGTATACAACAGCTTTCTCAGATCAATGATTAAAAATAAGTTAGTGAATGAAGCTTGTAGGGACTTAGTGACAACCAATCCTTCCTAGGAGTAGATAGGATTTCCTTTTCACCCAGTTCACACTAATTCCCCATCTTTTGAACCCGAGTAGCAGTCTATCATTTGTTTCCTCTTTATGATTGGGTTTCTGGCTCCTTGTTTAAAATTCGTATTTTCTTTTACTCCAAATAACCTCTTGCATTATTGCCTTTCTTGAAGTGAAATGATTTTGCTGTAATGGAATGTCCCATACTCCCTATTGCCTATGTGGACTGACTATATCAGTAGCTATATATAGTAAGCACAGGATATACCTGATGTACTTGCTTCGGCAATTAGTTGGAGATCCATCTCCAGCTGTGCTGGTCAACTCTCTGCCTTCGGGCAAAGAGGAACCCAGACGAGTCATCTGGGGTGGTAGACCGCTACCTGGCCCCATTTTTTACGGGGTCTACGGGGAATTTTTGCTCGAGCCTATAGGCTCGGTTTTGCCCAATATTAAAAAACGGCCTTGTGCTACATACTGCCTTGCGGGGAGGTAAGGTAAATAACTTTGCTTCGGGAATTAGTTGGAGATTCGTCTGCAGCTGTGCTGGTCAAACTCTCTGCCTCTGAGCAGATAGGACCCCCAGATGAGGCCATGTCGAAGGGCAGATTCTCTTCTCGGGAAAACAGCTACCTGACCCCATTTTATACAGATAATTTTTGGCCGAGTCTACAGGCTCAGATACCCCATGTTAAATTTGGCCTCGAGCCACATCTGATCGTGCGGGATGGTTGGTAGATATCCATCCTTTGGGAATTACTAGCTTGCTAACCAATTCCCTGTCTTTCAGTAGTGTATTCTCTTTTAAAATAAACCTCTCTTTCTTTCATCTATGTCCATGTTGCTGTTCCTTTTACTAGAGTATTACCTTTATCTGTAACCTTTAAGGATACAAAAAATTTAAAAAAAAACAAAAAAAAATATCTACTGAATTACAAACAAAGAACCATAACAAATAAAAGAAACCACATCACTTGAAAAAACTCAATATGTTGATGTTTGACACTACTTCAAATAAAAAAGTTAGGAAGGAAGCCTCCCATCAATACTAGAAAAAACAATAACAGTGGACTTACCATTACATGCTCCTGAAGTACTAATAATTAAAGATGTAAATGACATCCTTACAGTCCACATCTTTAAAGTATTTCATCTATGTTCTAGTTAGCTCTATGATTCACTGATCGGACACAGCAAATATTTCAAAGATTTTTCATATGCCAATAACAATTAGATTTTGCAAGTTATGGCTTGATTAGTGAGGTCAGTATAAGAGAGGCAGGCTTTTCCACACTGACTGCAAAAAAGATTTTGACATCCAATATGGGTTCAAAATTTTGTAGAACTGCTTCTTTTCTCCTGCTATTTTTCTTCAGTTTGACTTGTTGTAAAGTAATGAGCAGAAAATATGCGAAACTCAATTTTAGAGAGAAATTCAATCAACCATTTTATTCTTCACCTTGAAAGACTTGTTCACAATGACAAATTAACCTCAATGTTAATGATGAAATTACTCCAATGTACTTTTAGAATGGTGCAGAAGCAAAGAACAGCTGATCAACACCTGAAAGCAAAGTTGCTAGATTGGACTACTATCAAATGCACAGTACAACAAGATTTTTGAATTTCACAACCTGCAACTTTTGGGGCTACTTTTCAAATATACACTGGCCTAACTGGGGCTACTGACGAAAAGAAAGTTAATGCAAAATTTTTTAGTACAGAGCTTTCAAATGTAGATCAATTTGATAATCATATTTAAAACAGCATTAAAAAATATAAAGAACAATTTCTATCTTTATTTGTACAATTTTTCACAACTTTTATTAGTGACATGGCTTTCCTCTGTCTTTTCTAGAAATATTTTCATGGAAATTGTTCCGAGATGAGCTTTCTTGGTGCTTCGACTGCATGGATTTGAGCAAAGCTACTAGATTGGTAAATAGGTCTTAACATTTTACTGTTGAACTAGTGAGATGCAACCATATCTTCTACTCTAACAGTTTCCTTTCTTTGAACTTCTTGCTTGTGAAACTCCTTTTCGATTTCTTGCTTCTTTGCCACCGCCAATCTTCAAAAATTTAAATGCAAAACCAATCACCATTTTCTGTCTTCTTGAATCTGTTCTTTTATTTCCCTTTCTCCTCACTAAAGTCTTTATATTCTTTCACTCCCAGTATCCCCTTGTGTCTTAGTGGCATTATCACCTTGCTTGGGGTGAAAAGTAAAATAATTCAATACTGGACAAATTTTTTCCATGGTCTTCATTTGAATTTTTAAACACATTTATTTCCTGTTCATAAAAATCATCTCGATAAGTGTATCTACAAAGTTTTTATGAAAAGTTAGTATAACAAGCATACAGATAGTTTATGGAGTTAAAATATACATAGTCATGTATGAATAAAGATAAATCACAACCTTTTAGTGTTCACTGTTTCACTCAGGAACATATTTCAAGACATTTTTTTTTTATACCAGATAAGTATCACTTTTGATTATTTTATTAGCAATATACATGGAAAAGATTAAAATACAATACATGCTTACACACTGCGCCAAAATACATTTGCTGATCTGGTATAAAAAAAATAAAATAGGTCTTTAGATACGTTCTACTAGTAGAACAATGAGCACTAAAATGGTTAACAATATTCTTTTTGTTTTCTTTAATCATTTCACCACAAGCAAACCAATAATGGCACTAAGACGCAAGGGAGTTACTGAGAATGAAACAAAATAAGCAAACATTAGTGAGGAAACAGGACAATAAAAGAATAGGACAGAAAATGGTGTCTGAGATTGCATTTAAATTTCTGAAGATTACAAATGACAGAAAAGCAAATAAAAACAGAAGAAAGTTCCACAGGCAAGAAGTACCAGAGAAGAAACTATTTTTTTTTTTTTAATCATTTCACTCCAAGCAAGGCGATAGTGCCACTAGTATGCAGGTGGTCACAGAGAGTGAAAGTGAGAGAAAAGACGGGGTATAGGCGGGGATTGAGGAAAGGATAAAAGATGAACGGGTTTCATGTCAACAGAAGATGGTGATTGACATTGCAATTAAATTTTTGAAGATTGTAGTTATCAAGGAAGCAAGTAACAGAAAGAAGTTCCACTGTCAGGAAATGCAAGAAAAGAAACTGTTGGCAGTTACATTTAACTATTTCAACAGTAAAGGGATGGGACCTAGATGGCATTCTAGTAGCACATTTAAATTCATGTAGCTGGGGCACCAGGGAAAAAAGCTCATCAGAGTAGTTGCCATGAAAATATTTGTAGAAAAAACAGAGGAAAGCTACATCACATTGGTGAGAAAGTGACTGAATTTGTGATGCCAAGTCACGATCAATTACATTGCTGATCCTTCTTCAGATTTTTTCAAGAACCTTCAGATGAACAGCAAGGGCAGCAGACCAGACATGGCAACAGTATTCAATACACGGACAAATGGTAGATTTGTAAATGTGCAAGATTGACGGGAAAACCTGACACGACACAATGAACCGACTTTCCTTACACTAGATACAGCTATTGATTCAATGTAGTTGTTCCATTTCAAGTCAGTCGAAAACATAAGGCTGAGAAGGTGCAGTGAGATGCTCTCCTGAAGTCGAGAGTCAGCCATGCAGATGGCAGGCAGGGAAGTTTCTCTATGGTGGTTAAATGAGACTAGTTTTGTTTTGAAGGCATTAATATTTACAAGCCATTCTCTGTCCCATTTAACTACTGATTGGAGATCCTTTTCAAAAGCAGGAGGTAAGGTTAACTTTGTCAACTCTGACAGATTTGCTATTGAGACAAGAGTAAATGGTAGCTTCATCTGCATAAATGCCTACTTGGGAACTGATAACATGAGGAAGGTCATTGAAGATCAGAAACAGCATAGAACACAGTATAGAGCCTTGAGAGACACCCGCGTTCATGTGAAAGGGTCTGGAAACAAGCCTGTTCAAAACGACCTTCATTTCACGATTTGATGGGAATGATTGGATTAAATCAGTCATTCTGTAATACTGTAGCCCTGAAGCTTATGTACAAGACCAGCATACCAAACCCTGTTAAATACCTTTGAGATATCTAGAGCTACAGCTCAAGCTTTGCCATTATTATGAAGAGTTTGATATACATAATCAGTGATGGCCATAAGCACATCAGTAGTAGACAAAGCAAAACGGTATCTATATTGTTTGTTAGAATAGTACTTACGGTTACATCTAGCAACTTCAACAGTAAAATGAGGAGACTGCATTGCCAATCTTGTTACAGTTTTTTTGTATATATTATGTAACTAGTGAGCCAGTTCAAATGACACGACTCACTTTATAGTCTACCAAGAGAAGGTTAACCAATCAGAAGCCGCAGAACATTCTATCCTTTGTGTATAAAGGCGGCCATTTTTGTTTACCCTACCTGAATGACCAGTGCCAACTTGTCAGGCGAAGGTGACAGAAGGAAGTACTACGCTCTGCTACGTTGCTGCGATATCCACTGCTATTCTGAACTACGCTTTCCTACTGTCTCCGAAATATTCACTGCTAACCTCTGGATTCTATACTCGAAGACGACTGTCAAAATGTCTAACAAATCTAATCAGTTAACTGCCATTCATAATACACAGTTTGGCAATCATGTTTCTTTCAATTCATGACTGACTAGACAGAAAATTTTTTCCACAGCAGGCTGCCATTTCTTTCTGCAGTAGATTGGTTGCCAACCAAAGGCTCCAGGACCCTGTCCTACTAGTCAGCCCATAGCTGTGGGGGAGTAAAATGGATTCATACCTTTCCTAAGAGTATTTTGCATATAATGAAACTGACTGCAATTTGAACTCAGCTCTTCAATTTCTCATTTATGAGCCATTATCCATTACACCACACCACACTTCTGGCCAATTTAGTACTATGCTTAAATTCCTGAGGACAAGGTACCAAAAAGGAAAGCACATTATCTTCTAACTGTTATTGGGCAGGCAACAACAGTTATAATTTGAACTATAACTGTTGTCACCTACTCAATAACCATTAGGATAATACCATAAACCAGAAAAAAATGCCTAAACTTGCTTGATATAATGTCTCACTTGCCAGGATATATAGTCAAGCCAACACACATGGCATGAAGATTGCATTCAAGCATTAGACAGACTGTCACCACTCAGAGTTAATTTCAGTGTCCACTTAACAACCAGTGGTAACATCTCATTCTGTGTGGCATTATTTTCATTTACATAGGTATAGATATAAGCAATGAAAGAATATGGAAGAACTTACCTAAAACAAAAACAACATCTGGACTATGAATCGACATGCTGGTTTGAAATATTCTTTGCATTTGCCACTCTCTGCAAAGAAAAAGAAAATGAAATTAAAAAAATAAAATCCATCAGTTTGACTTGTTGGCTTCAAAAAAAAAAAAAAAAAAAAAGAATACAAAAAATTTGTTTTGCAAATTTGCATTTTTAAGAGTAAAGAGTAACAGTGAACCATACTTTCCAATCCCTATTTACCACTTATATACCAGAGTTCATAAATAACTATCCAGGTTCCCATCTTAAATGATAACCAGTTATTAATAAATAAATAAATATCAGTATTTATGACTTCACTTTCATGTATAAGTCAATATTGCAGGTGTGGCAAGATATTCAGTCTTTTTCACATATGATATATACATTACATTGAAATCATTTATAAACAGTTCCCATTTTTACAGATTAGTTTATATAGAGTTCTTAACAAATTAATATCTACTGCTAGTCATGCAATAATGTTCTCTCAGACTGAATATTATTTTGCTGCATCCAATAAATACTACTTATTGTATTACACATCATCTAGATGTCTCAAGAATCAGTTTTAGTTTAGTCTACCATTATGTTCTTGTTTATTGTACCTTATTTAACAACAAAGGGGCCAATATTAAGTTACAAATTTGTTTATCTCTCAAAACAAAATCAATATAACAGTTTACCCAGATTTGCATTGACTACTTTTATTTGGAATCTGTACTTTTCTTAAAATAATATGCTATTATAGGAACTGAAAACTTTTAATGCTTTAACCTAAGCATGAATAAGCCATAGCAGTTCAGCAGTAGTGATATCAACCATATTTAAAGTGACACATATTAAACAGTAGTTATAACTCACCACTGATAAGTCAGCATCAGCAGTTACATGGAGAATCTCACATCTAATTCAGTGTTGTTTATGAATCATTACACAACAAATCAGCATCTAAAGGCAATAGTAGGATCAATATTTTTTTTTTAACAAACATTTTCTTTTTTTTCTTTTAAACATCTCAAATTTTTTGTCTATAAAATTATGAACCATTTCTCACAATAGCCAATGAAATATAAGAAGTTGTTCTGCAAAGTAGTGTAACTTTAATAAACAGTTTGTGTGAACCCCATCACTCTCTATAAGGAAGGCTGAATATATAACATACAAACCAAACCCAGTAAATAAACAAATTATTTTAAGCAATATATGGATACATTTGTGCGTATGCAAGGAAGTGCTGAAAAGTTATAATGTACTTCCAAAAATTTACCCAAATGATCAAGCATCAGATTTGATTTCTGGAAGGGCTTCTTGGTCAGCCTGAGAAATTTTCAGCACCCTCTCATATAAATGTTACACAAACATCAAATTTATATATTTTCCATACAACTACAACCCTATCCTATACTGTAGGGTTAACTTGCAATTTATCAAGTCATGCCTATATTAATAAGCAGATTGCCAAACTGCAACATACAGAACATTAACTGTATAAAAAAATATAACAGTAAAAAAAAAAAAAACAACACATTAATTTGGAATGTATTTAATTCAGTCCACAGGTTGCCTCGCCCCACATATCCACAATGGTAATATGAGACATAAATGACAATGGCCGAATTTAAAAAGCATTCTAAAAATGTGAACAGCTAACAGCATTCATACCTCTTCTTTTTGATAAGGGCTAAGAAATATAGTTGAAAGCCCTCAAACATATATTTGGACAATATTTAAACTTATTAGATAGACATATGCTCTCTTGTGTCTCCTCAAAAAAAAAAAAAAAAAAAAATTAAACAAATCTCTTGTTTATCATCTTTAAACAGACATGTATTAATGAAAGACTGTTGCCTAAATACAGCTGAAAGCATAATATGTAAAGACATAGAGAGACTTCTGAGAACAAAAAAAGCCTAAGACTTAAATCTGCCCAGTATTTTGCAAGCAAACTTTTGCTTTCTCAGAATACCTAAACAGACAAAACATTTGGCTACACAACACTAATTCAAATGTATGTAGTTTGTAATATAAAATAATGACCCAATAACAAATAGTGAGAGTCAAACATTCCACTGGTGCTTAGCAGTTGTGGTAAGCAAAAGTAAACCAAGCAATTGATTTTGCTTACTATCAAATAATGGCATTTTATGAGCTTTAAAAGAGTCTGATATTTAAGAAAACGTTTACCATCCATGGGAATATTCTTAGCAACTATGGATTTTAGAAAAACAAATTTGGACATTTTTTTGTTGATTAAGAAGAAGAATTCAAAATTGGTAGAAAAGAACTAGACAAACTATATATTTTATGGGATCTTTTGATCTACTCTTCTGGGTTTGATTCATTGATTCATCTTTTACAGCTTAGCAACCCTCCTCAGTTCAATTAAATCCACAAAATATTCTTAGATTGTAAGAATTTTTTGAAGATAATAATGATTTACTGATACAAGTCCTAGTAATTAACCCACAGCTGTGGGGAAGTGTATTCATACCTTTCCCAAGGTTATGTATTTGGAACCTGGCTCACTGATTTCCAATTCCAAACCATTATCCATTACACAACCCACACATCTAAGCTTAAAACCAGCAGTCATCTAGGTACTGACCAGGCTCAACTTTGAACTAGTGTTTCAGTGTGATATGGCTGTAAGCTCTGGGAACTAGCCTAATAATTGGATCATCTTAATTTATTAAATATTTAAACTTTTAACACTGTATTTCTAACCTTTCATCTCTACAATTGTTGCTTATTTCTAATGAATATCAGTTTCATCACAAATTTAAACTTTCAACATTTGTCTGTCCAGGGACAGGAGAAGTATGGAGCAAGAGAATTGTTAACAAGTTTGTCTGGTTGACTATTATTACTGAGTAGTGAGAAATAAAGTGAATAGCATTTGTCTGTCAGAGTTTTAAACTTGAAATTACCCATTTTCGTTAAATTTCTGGGGAGAACAAAAAAAGAAACAAAACAAAAACTCCTTAGTTATTTCATTTGAAGATTACCGTTACATGATGGAACCAGACTGAGATCAAGACACCTACAGAGAAATGAATGGTAAATGATTTTAGCATGTGTTTTTATAACTAATTAGGCAATAAAGTTTAACCCATACCTGGGGGGAGAAGAGATTCAGATCTTTCCCAAGGGTATTTGTATGTAAGTGAATATGATGAATCCAACAGGAATTTGAATTCAGCTCTCCGCTTAACAATTCAAAATGATTACCTATTACGCCACCCACACATCCAAGTTTATAGTACCTGCTATTCCCAATCATTCATCCATCTAGGTACTGATTAGGCTAGATGTTGCTTAACTTTGATGATCATACAAGAATCAGTGTTTCAACAGGATGTGACTATAAGCCCCCCCCACTTCAAGTCAGTGTAGTATCTGTGTGCTCTGCTTAATATAGTATTTAGACACTTTTCTCATGCTGTCCAAGCAGTAGTACACTGGCATAATGTCTATGTTGCTTGTCTACTTATTCTCACGTTGAATGTTTGACAAAGCAGCCAGTGCTACTTTCTACTGAAATTTATAACATCTTTCTATTAAAACAATTTTTCAGGAAAATATTTTTCTCATGTCCAGCATTTGTTAATACTGTTTGCAATATTTATGGTAAGGGGGGGGGGCTTCTATCCTGACTTTTTGTTTCAAGTAGTGTGGAATAGCAACATCTTGCGAATTCCAAATCAGATGACAAGTGGATGAATTCGTTTCTATATCCCCCAGTTTTTTTTTTAATTGAAACCAAAAGTCTTATTTTCAAAAATAAAAAAAATAAATAAAAAGTATACACAAGTACATTAATGAATCTGCAAAAATGAAAAAAATGTTTTATTTTACATAATTCAGTAGAGAATATTAATTACATACATACACCGACAATCAGTCACAGTGCCAAATATCAACACTTATAATCGCATGGCAAGTGAGGTGTAACGTGTTGCAGGTGTGGGTGTTTTCATCCATTCATTATTTTCACCTGTCACTGGTCTCTAGATGTGGTTATCTAGTGTTTTAACCATCATGTATCTGCCAGGATGGGATTATTGAAGAATTCTTCTCTTCATTCTAGTGGGTGGTGATTTTCTTGACAGGAGACTTTCTCAAAAGGCAAAAAGATTATGGGCAGAAATAATAAACACCGATATAGAAACTTTTTCTTTTTAACAATGATGTTCACACTATACAAAGCCCAAGAGTCACTCAAGGTAGGGGTTTATGGAGTTAGAGGCACAGTTTATGTAGGGAAGATAACAGTTAACCCATAGCAATTTAATGCCATAGGCTGTCAAAAGTTACAATCATTCTAGTTGATTTTCTACCAAGATCATGAAGTATTGAAAGCAACATAGTTAGACATGTCTGTATATTGAATATTCATGCAGCTTGAGGGGAGAATACAAAGACAAAAACAGAGTTACGGCTGGATTCAGTTTGCACCCAAGAATTTTTTTTACTAATTAACCCACAGCTAGAGGGAGAAGTGGTGGATTCATACCTTTCCCCAAGTGTATTTGTATGTAAGTGAATATAATGAACTCAACAGGAATTGGAACTCAGCTCTCCAATTAACAATTCCAAGCCATTATCCATTACACCACCTGCACATCCAAGCTTACAGGGCCTGGTATTCTCACACAGTCACCAATCTAGGTACTGACCAGACTCAACATTGCTTAACTTCGGTGATTGTGTTGAAACACTGGTTCCGATACAATGTAGCCATAAACCTCAATATCTAAAATCACTAAACAACATTTCATGACTTATTATGACTCCATCAAGGCCACTGCTCTGTTGCACATAGATTGAATGATACATTGAAAATTTCAGATCAAAATTCAGTTAACTATATTTCAAGCTACAGACTTATTGATTCCACTTATATGAATTACTCTGTAGCATATGTAATAGTAAGGTAAACTGAAATGATTCAATTCTTTTTTTTATTTTAAGAAATTTAGCCAATAAAAATTGGGATTTGTGTTCACTACTCAGAACTATGGTATATATCATTAACAAAGAATTTATCATAGTCAGCACTAAGCACATTAGGCTTCAGATTACTAGTTACTCATGAGCTCAGATTTGTATCTTCTGGCTTACTTTAGATATCTGTCATCAAAGTTGGTAACCTTATGGGAATTTCAAACTAAGCCTTTCATTCAATTATTTTGGGAATAGATTGTTCTCATTTTCTATTCATGTTAGAGGATATCACATATCAGCTAATTACATTGAGTTAATTCCTTCTTGTGATATTGCTGGTCTCTTCTACCAAACCAGAGCATATGAAGTTTTCCCAACGTGACCCAGGGATTGAACTCATGACCATCAGATAATGGCTGTGACATGACAATAGCAACCAAGATGAGGACAGTGTAAATAAGATATAAGAATGTGAATAAATATATTTAGTCTAAATACAGGAGATATGAAAATGACTTTAAAGGGCTGCATGTTTCAGTTTATATTCTTTTCCTGCTTTCTAGGTTGTTTTTTTTTTATTTTTGATGTTCACCATGTGCAAAGTTGGAGAGCCACTTGAGGTAGAGTATTACAGAGTAAGAGGCACAGTTTATGCAGATATGTGGGGAAGATAACAGTTAATCCCAGACTTGAACAGGTCAAAACTGTAGTGATTGGGGAAACATCCTCTTTGGAGTTGGTTCCACAAAGCAGCAGTTTGTGGAAAGAAGCTGCTCAAGTGGAACTTGCATCTTGCCAATGGAATACAAAAAGGAATGTGGGTGGTTCACTACAGTGGTTTTAGCTGTGAAGGTTAGAACAGGTGGAGCAAAGGAATGTTACCAGACAACAGGAGAAATCTGTCCATGTGACAGAGATGTCCATTTCAATTTCATTCAGATTGTGGACATATAATTTAGAAAATAATTTTATTTATTACAGAATAATTTCCATAAGGTTCAATAAATTCTTTTAATTATCAGATTTATCAATCATAAAAAGAGTCATGTTTTTTTCTTGTCTCCAATTAGGATTTTATTGCTCAGCCCATATTTTATTATTCATACTACAATTTTTTTTTTTTTGCAACGCGCTGACACGTGTTGAAATCCTCACAGTATTTAGTACTGATGAAGTTATCACTGACATTTTTCTGTCAAGATTTACAAACTACATTTCATTCAATTTCAGAAACCAATTGATGAAATTTGAACAAGCTGATTTGTTTGGAAAAATACTTTGACAAAATCCTTACTTTGCAGTTTAATAAGTGCTTTTCTTTAATTTAACTTTATAAGACTTCATGGTAAATAATATTTTTTAAGAAAATTTCCTTTTGTCCTTTTTAACAGTAAAGACAAAATTCTTAAGATTTCTTACTCTTGAACATGCAACTGGCCACACATAACTATTTCTTTCTGGATCCAAATTCCAAGTTTTTGAAGCATGTGATTTGTTTATAGTTCTCATAAACACAAGGTAAACTTGAAACTGAAAACTTAAAGATATGCAAAAAAACAATATTGCATTTTTATTAAATAAGTATTTGTTATTTTAATAGTGGGAGTATTTTGAACATTAAATAATAAAATTTAATTTTTCCAAAGAAATTAATGAAAAATTATTGTACTAAGCTACACACACTAGTAAAACTAACTGTACTTTGCACCCACTTCCCCATTTGCACTTCTCCCCAAAATTTGATTTTGATTAGTCAATGTATGGCTATTTTAGAGTGTGACAGAGAGTCTAATGGAAGTTACAGAATTTTATAGATAGACAGATATATAATAAAAGGTGAACCAAAGTTTTTTTGCGCAGAAATAACAGAAAATAGAAAATATGCAACAGAAGAGAAGGAAAAAGACCATCTTTAAACATACAATAAAAATCAGTTATTTTGGGGTTTTTCTTTTTTAAACTAATGTTTTTCAATACAAGGCTCAACAGCCACTCAATGTAGAGGGTTACTGAATGAGGTGTGTGATGTAAGAAAAGGTAGAAATAGGTTAAGACTATGAAGATAAGGAGAATGCATAATGATTAACCCTTGACAAGAGATTAAGATTGTAGTATTCAAGGAAACATCCACACAAGATTCTGTTCCACAACATGGTAGTTCTTGAGAAAAAACTGAGAGAAACCTATTTACAATTAGAATTACCAAGAAATGTAGGTAATTCAGTCCTGTGGAAGTAGCATGGTGGAGTAATGGATAGCGGTTCGGATTAAGAAATCGGAGAGCCGAGTTCGAAATCCAGTCAAATCCACTACATTCACTTACATGCTAATACTCTTGGGAAAGGTATGAATCCTCCTCTTCTCCCCCAACTATGCGTAAATAGCAGGACAGAGTGGGTTATATAGCCTTGGATGACAACTGGTCTACTGCAGAAAAAATGGCAACCTACTGCAGAAAAAAATCTGTCTTGTCAGTCATGTATCAAAAGATACGCGATTGCCTAAGCGTGTATCACGCATGGCACATAAGTGACTGACTGGATGTAGCATAGTGAGTACTAGTTATAAAGGCCTGAACTAGCAGAAGATATTTTTCTTGTATCATAACAGTCAAAACTTGCCAAATAGTGCAGATCAACAAAAAGTTAAGAAAACCTATAGTAGATTGACCTAAAATTTTAGACTATCTGGAGAGATATTCAATATTTAAATACAAGCAACAAAATCTTTCAATAAAAATAAAGAGAAAAATATAGTAATTGTTTATAAAAGATATCATGATTAAACTTTTAAAAACTATCTTCTAAACTATCATATGAAATAGGAAATTCTAATTTATAGTAGTGATATTCATGTTCACCATCGTAGATTACTGGATATAACTGGCAATCACATACACTGTCAGACATTACAAGCCATAACTGGCAATCACATGCACCATCATACATTACTAGTCATAATGAGCGTCAATAACATTCAGCATCATACATTACTAGTCATAACTGGCATTCCCATTCACCATTATACATTACCAGTCATAATGACTGACAACCATGTTCAGAGTCATACATTACCAGCCATAACAGGTAATCACATTCAGTGTCATGCATTATCAGCTATAACTGGCATTCCTGTTCACTGTCATGCATTACCTGCATTAGCTGGCTCATCATATAATCAAAACTGAACCTTTGTTCCTTTGTACTAAGATAAAACAATAGAAGATACTGTTTAGAGATAGTGTTTTTCAGTGTAAATGGTAGAAAAGAGAGGCTGGCAGGGATTTGTGTTTGCATCTATCAGGCTTGTAACAGAGTGTCCTAGTTTAAGAATATACTGCCTCAAAAAAAAAAAAAAAAAAAAAAAAAAAAATCAATATAATATGCTCGTGACTGGAAAATGTCTTTCTCCCCATTGCTCTCTTTGTCTGAAGAAAAACCGTTTTGTCAGTTTTTACCTGTTTTATAAATAGCCATTATGTCGATCAGTTTTATTTGGTAATATTAGAACAATCATGTAATTGTGCTGTTCATTTGAAATGAAGCAAAAAATATATAAATACTTTAAAAGTAATGAAGAAAAAGAAATTTTATTACTGAAAGACTAATAACAATTAGATAATAAACTAGACCATTCTATTAATCCAATTACTGAATGGAATAAAAAAGATATGTAACACTTGCACAAACTACTTGACTATTGCTGAAAAGATATATATGGTAAGAGTAAAGGTGGGATTAGCTATTGACTATTTTTCTCACTAGAACCCATACATCAAATAATATTGCCACATCTAGTCTGGCCGGTGCTTCTGCTATGTATCTACAAATTAACAGAATCCAACATAGAATCTGCAATATCATTGGTCCTGATATCTCAGCTTAAGTTACTTTACTACTGCCATAACATAGCTACCATTTGCTTTTTCTATAAATATTTCCATGATAATTGTTCTGATCAGCTTTCATCTTTATTATCTAGACTTCAGAAATTTAAGAGCAGTACTAAATTGGCAGCTAGTTCTCATCATTTTACAGTTGAAACTGTTAAATGTAACCATAAGTTCTAGGCTAATGCTTTCTTCTCTCACACTTCTCACTTGTGGAACTATCTTCCAGTATCTTGCTTTCCTATCAACTACAATCTTCAAACATTTAAAAGCAACATCAATCATCATCATCTCTTTGAATCCTGCCCTAAAGTTTTCTCAGTTTCTTTCACTCTCTGTAACCCCTTGTGTGTCTGTGGCTTTATTGCCTTGCTTAAGGGTGAAATGATTCAGCATTCATTAACCAAACAGTATTACTGCCAAATGAAATTTATAAAATCTTTCTCTTAAAACAGTTTTTCAGGAAAACAGGCTTGTCAAATCTACTGTTATCACTTTTTTTACTATTGATGGGAGTTTCCTTCCTAACTAATTTAAGGTCATGTGGAAAGTCATGACATTGTCATTATTTTCCTTTAAGTTATTATCTAGTTACTATCCATTTTAGTTGTTACCACTGTTGGCAGTGTTTATGTGATGTGGTTTTGCTATTTGGTTAATTTCTCTGATTCTATTGCACCAGTGTATAACATCCGAGGAAGAACAGTCTTCTTTAAGATCTACTGAGTTCATTTGCTTCAAGCTATTTTTAAATCATTAAGCTGAGAAAACTGTTGTATATAGAGATGATGGTTCAGACATTTCTGAAAAAGATGGATATCATACAGGACATCCACACGAGTGTCTAGATCTGACAAGGCTGCTTAAGAGCATGACTCAAACTCTTAGGTTAATATTTTGATTCTGAAACATCTTTGTCAAAACTACCCTAAGTGTAGCTTATTCTGTATTCAATTTCCTTATCTCCTGTACTAAATTTGCTATAACTGATATATACCAAGGTAACTATGTGATATATATTGAGCATATTATGAAAGATTAGTTCCTGTTCAGATTTTTGCAAAGGGAGGTACAAATCCCTTTAGGTCTTTGGGTTATTATTTAGGCTTTAAGAAGCAGGAAACTAGGGTTAGAAAGGGGTACAGTTCATTAAAAAAAAAAAAAAAAAAAAAAAAGAAAAGAAAATAGAAATGTTAGTAGTTATTTCATTTATGAAATTCTTAGTTTCTTCACAAGGGAACTCTTTCTTGAATTTTTAACATGTTATTTCACAGAATATTTGACTGCAATCAGCTCGCCTTTCCAAAAGAAGAAAAAAAAAAAACAAAAAAAAAACAAATCAATACACAGATTTAAAATATTTACTGTTTTAAACTAGAAATAGAGAAATTAAGTTCAGATTATCTAACCCTGATAATGAGAATCGTTTAATACTGAACTAATCTCCAAAACAAATAGATTTTTATTTTTTTATAGTGTATGCATTTGTTTCTCTTACTAAGTATACTTATTGGATATGACAAGCGAAAGTAAAATTTTGAAAAGCTAGAATAAATTATTAGTTTTGAATTGTATTATTACCACATGTAACAATCATTCAATCCATTCTTCTTAAAAAAAGAAAAAAAAAAAATATGCAATGATTAAATACAGTGGATTCAAATTAATTGTCACTATGACCTTGTGCCGGACCAAAGCTATCGATTGATGCCTGTTATTGATAATAGTGGTCTGTTTGGTCTCAACAGCTCAGGGTGGCAAATTGTCTAATTCATTGTGTTTTGTAGTGTAATGTAAGTGATTTTTCAACTTCCTGTTTTGTTGATTTCCCTACACACTCTATAATAATCCCAACATCTGTTTAGTGCTCAACAAGTTCTTGTTTATTACAAGGATGTAAGACAGCTAGTATGACGAGGCTTATAGTATACTCTTATCTAGATACGATACCATGATATAGTAATTGCATCTGTACATTTCTTTATCCAGTCAACAAGATGTTCACAATGATTGATAGGATTTCTTTTATCACCCCCACCTGTGTACCTTAAATAAGTAATTTGCTTCTACACAGAAATATATGTTCAACTAATTTCTAGCAATAAATCTCAAGTTCCAAAGATTCTATGTTTGAAAACCAGATGTCCCTAATGCTGGCAAGTGGCCTAAGACCCAAAATATGACACTTTCCACAACTGTACATAGAATTAGATGAGTAGTATAAAATGAAAACATATATACTTAAGTTGACCAACTTAGATTTTATGTAAGAAATCATGTTAACCTCAGGCTAGACAAGGTGATGAAGGATTGGGTGAATTTTTGATCCTGTTAAGTTAAACCAGTATTCAGTCCTTGCTGGTTCTATTTCTGCCATTCATATACAGATTCTTATTAACATTTTTAACTGGTTCTTTCTCTCATCGATCCTTGTTCAATCTAACCAATTTCCATGATTTTTCTCATTAAACTATTTAGAAGGTTTCATGCACAAAGGAAAAACCATACCCAATTACATCACAAACCAAAATGAAAGTTGTGATGAGTGTTTAGAAAAAAAATAAAAATGCTGAAAGGAACTTCGGAATATAATGCATCATTGATACTCCTTTGTAGGTGATGTGTCTCTACGATCATGGCCCTCCACATTCTCCTGGCCATTGTAGCTCTTAATAAGTTTTGTCATTTTGTTATTTCTCCCAAACCCTGTTCTACCAGCCACTTACTCAGGCTTATCAAGTATGTTTCACTCTGCTTTTATCTGTCCCCTAAGTATCAAATTTTCCAACTATCTCTTTCTGATGTTAAGTATAAGTTTCCTTTTTGTTTCCATTTTCTCAAAAACCTTGTCATTGCTCACATGTTCGATCTATGGAATCCTCAGCATCTTTCTGTAGAACCACATTTCTGTTGTTTCAAGTCTCTTCTTCATCTTTCAGGAGATTGTCCAGCACTCACTGCCATACAGGAGGACAGATATCATGTAACAGTGCAGTACTCTTTTCTTTATGGAACAAAAAAAAAATTATCTGCATATATTTCTGATATGAGGTATTATAATTATTTATATTATTTACATTGTTCAGACTGTTGTCCTCATCTTTGTTGCTATATGCATGATGTTTCAGCCATTGTATACTCTAGCCTTCTTCAGATGATTGAAATTTTGAACTGAACCCTTTATTTCATCCACCAGGGTAGATTATTCTAGTTCCACATGCCATGCTTCATCCAGATGTCTCAGTATCAGTTCACTCCCTTTAACTCAACTCTCCAAATTTTTTTTTTTTTGGTTCACCTGTAGCCAGGTAATGAACTTACAACACTTTGGGTCAAGTCACTGGATTCAACCAATGCTTTATCCACTGGTCCATGTGTCCTATATAAAATGAAAGGTTCACTTCAAAATTCCAATCACCTGTAGAAGGCCAGAGTGTACAATGGCTGAAACATTGTGAATATGGCAGTGAAGACAAGGACAACATTCCAAACAATGTGAATAATGTAAACAAAAAATAGTTATGACTAAAGCTTTGATAAGTCTATGAAAATGCTTGTAATATTCAAGTCTATTACATATGAAGGCAGCCAAGTTCTGATGAACATGCAGTATCATTTAATACTCACTTCTGGCATCACCGTTTTGGATGCCAGATCTTCTGTAATATTCACCTGAGACAATAACATTTAAGTGGAACATTTCTTGCTTTCCAGTCAACTTTGATCTTCAAAAATTTAAATGCAATACCAATCATTATCTTCTGCATTCTTTTTCTTTTTATTGTTTTCTCTTCTTAAGAGTGCTTTTTTGTACATATTCTCTAACATTCAGTATCTCCTTGTCTTTATTGACTTGCTTAGTGTGAAATAAATAAAAACAGAAAAGTTAATCTTTTTATTTTCTTCAATCAATGAAAATATCAAGATTTTTTTAAAATCATTTCACACCACACAAGGTGATAATGCCACTAAGATATAAGGGGTTACTAGGAGTGGAAGAGAATGAAAAACCTTTAATGAGGAGAAATGACAAAAGAACAGGTTTCAGGAAGACAGAAGATGGCAATTGGTGCTGCATTAAAGATTGTAGGTAGCAGGGGAGCAAGAAACCAGAAAAGCCAAAAAGTGCAAGAAAATAAATTACTAGAATAGAACTTATGGATACATTTAGTTAATTCAACAGTAAAATGGTGAAGGAAGAAGAGCTCATCAGGACAATTGCAATGGAAATATCTATAGAAAGGACAAAGGGAAGACATATGACTTCAGTAGGAAAGTGACAGAAGTCGAGATGTCAGATGAGAAACGATTACATTACATACACTTAAGATTTTG
Source organism: Acanthosepion lycidas (assembly GCA_963932145.1). Lineage (NCBI taxonomy): Eukaryota > Metazoa > Mollusca > Cephalopoda > Sepiida > Sepiidae > Acanthosepion > Acanthosepion lycidas. The sequence continues at coordinate 38,101,907 of OZ010578.1, read as the reverse complement.
TCTATAATCTTGAGATATATATATATATATACATACACACACACACGTGTGTGTGTGTGTGTGTATATGTAAAAATATATAGAAAATAGGAAAGAACTTGTTAGGTAAATAATCCAAAGTTCTTTAGTATTTTTGTTATTTTTAAAAAATAGTACTCAATACAAAAGTAGAGCATATATATATATATATATATATATATATATATATATATATATATATATATATATATAGCATGAGCACCAGACCAGATGGGGCAGTAATATTTAATGCATGAATGAATGATAGAGTTATAAATGTGTAAGATGCATTCTGGTCAAAAAAATTGTCTGGCACAACACAGTAAACGAAATTTCCCAGCAGCAGACCTTGCAACTGATTCAATATAATCACCCCAATTCAACTTAGTGGAAAACACTGGATTAACAGAATAAAAATTAATGGTAATATTAGTCATCCTTATAAGGAGAATTTCAGCATTCATTGACCGAGCTGCTAGTACTACTTTTAATGGAAATTTATAAATTCTATTTAAACAATTTTTCAGGAAAATTGTTTTTCCCTAATTCCCTGTTTCCAGTATTGATGGGGGACTTCATTCCTAACCTTTAATAGTGCAAACATCCTGATTATGCTATTATTTTCTCTCTTTGAGCTACATGTGATATCCAATTTAGTTGTCACTGCTGTTGAAAGTCCTCAAGTGATGTGGTTTCTGTTATTTGGTACAGATCTCTGTTTGTGATTCTCTAGCACCAGTCCATGATATTCAAAGGAGAATTGTCATTGCTAAGACCTACAGGTTTCATTTACTTCAAACCATTTTTAACCATTAATCTTAGAAAGCAGCTGCATCCAGCTGACAGTTTACATATTTTTGAATGCGTGTGGTGCCATGCAGGACATCCATATGAAAGTCTCAATCTGACAGGGCTATTTTAGTGTATGACTCAAATTTTGAAGTTAGTGTTTTGGTTTTGCTACAACTGGCAGTATTGGGCAAACATCAAACAAAGAGCTAACCCAATATGCTTAATAAATGAATGCTCACACAAAATAATATTATTCAAAAATATGCTTCCCAGGATCAAGGAAAATATATCTTGGCTTTAATGAGAGAATCATTTTTAATTCTAAATATTAATCAGTAGATAAAAATACCATTTTACCATCTCCTGATACAAACAAGTCATCTGAAGTTTGAAAACTATTTTTATTAGGTTAAGTCATAAATAATTTCCATTTTGGGGAGCCAAATGTATGACAAATGTATCACCCTAATTAAACATGACTTAAATATATAATAACAGGTAACACATAATTACATACAACATTGTTCAATGTAAAAGGCAATAGATTGACAAGGAAAAATCTCTACAACCAAACACCATGGAAGAAAGATAAAGTGGTGCATGTTGTAGGACCACCAGGGTATTATCTGTTTAAAATTCTTAAAATACAATAAAAACACTAAATGCACATTTATACCTCCAGCAGCTGCAACATGTACATAAAATTTTTATCAAAAAGCAATAGCAAAATCTTATTCTGCTCCACGACACTGCAAGACTGTATCCACCAAAAATAACATTGGAAAAAAATTTTGGTTGTTCTGTTGTTCTTCCGCACCTGCCATATTCACCTGACCTTACACCAACTGATAATTACTTTCTTTCAACTGCAACAAAATGATATCATGGGGAAAACTTTCTCTAATAAAAACTACATTCAAATGTTTGACAAAAACTGTCACATCAAAATCAGTAGAATTTTACTCAAAAGGCATTAAAAGGTAAATGGCAGTGTCAAATGATAAATGGTAACAAGTCATTGCAAATAATGGTGAATATATAATGTAATAAAATGTAACTGGACTATTTTTTGAAGAATGAATTTGATAAACAAAAAATGTTTACAACTAAAACTAATATCATATGTTAGTGATAAAAAATAAAATAATAAATGGTGTCCAAGACAAGAGACAAATGGCTGCCAATTTAGATTTCTAATGTCTGAAACAAAAACAGAGAAGCCAAATAGTCTGCCAAAATGGTTATAAAAAAAAAAAAAAAAAAAAAAAAAAAAATTTTTAAAATAATGTTAATCACCTCTGTAAATGAATTTCCCAACACTATGGATATTTCTATCTAAACCTAAGATGATCTCAAGCAGTAGATCAAATACAAATCAATGATTTGATTGTGATTGAATTTTTTCATAACTTATAACAGTACTGAAAGGACTAAGCATCAATTGTAAGAAGACAGAATGTATGGCTGTCAACAAGAGAAAAAGCCCAAAATGCAAACTACAAAATGGAGGTATGAAAATCAAGCAAGTACAGAAATCTTATCAGGAAGTGTTTGAACAGATGAAGGAAAATGTGACAAAGATGCATTGGAATAGCAAAAATGGCTTTCCAAAAGCTAGGAAAAGTACTAAGAAACAGAAAGGTTTCATTAAAGACAAAGAAAAGAGTGATGAAATTCTATATAATATTAATCTTCCTATATGACAGTGAATGTTGGACAATCTCCTCACAGATGAAGAGAAAGCCGGAGACAACAGAAACATGGTTTTACAGAAGGATGCCAAGAATATTATGGATGGAGTGCAAACAAAGAAATCTGAACGGAAAATGGAAACAAAAAGGATACTTACTCAAAATCAGAAAGTGAATGCTGAAATTTCTTGAACATATAAGGAGGAAGGAGGGTTTAGAGAATTTAAAACTCACAGTACATACCAAAGGCAAAAGGGACAGGTGGAGGCAACAGCCCCCCTACTAAAAAAGCTTGTGTGAATAGATGGTGGAACAAACGTTACTCAAAGCTACAAAAGATGAGAAGTTGTGAGGAGCAATGATCACTGACATCCTTAAAGAACACAGCACATGGACAATTACAGTATTATCAATAGTTGTCATTAGTTATTTTTATTAGAATAAAAAAAAAAAATAGACTCCAAATGCTTAATTCTATGATGTTGTTACGACACAAATTTAAAAAAAAAAAAAAAAAAAAAAAAAAAGAAAAACAAAGAAGAAAGAAAACAAAAAAAAAGAAAGAAAATTTATGTTTGAAGAAAATAAATATCAACCAAACATTAAACAGTTTTCCAACATTGGTTCCTTAGTGAACATACCCTCTTGTCAAGCCTTTTCTTGTTTCATTAACACTTCCCAAAATTCTCTCATTCAAGCACATGAAGGTATATTTAGGCAAGAGAAGCAAATCTTTATAATGTCATTTCCACTTTTTTTTTTCTAAGCATTTAACCCCAAACAAGGTGGAATGCCACTAGTACACAGGGGTGGGGGGGTTACAGGGAGTGAAAGCACAAGTGAAAGTGAAGACTGAGTATAAGGAGGATTGAGGAGCAGACAAAAGATGAACAGGATTCAAATAGACAGAAAATGGAGATTAACATTGTATTTAAATCATTGAAGATTGTATTTAACAGAGAACCAAATAAATGGAAAGGAATTCCACAGGAAGGAAGTGCAAGAAACTGTTAGAGTAAAAGTGGCAGTTGCATTTAGCTATTTCAACAATAAACAGTGAGATCGAGATCAAAAACAAAAAAAAAAAAAAAAAAAGCTTGTTAGAGCAGTTATGAAAATATTTATAGAAAAGACAGGGAAGCCATAACAAGTTGGTGAGAAAGTGACTGAAGTCAAGATACCTGGTCATGATCGATTACATTACAGATCCTTCTTTGGATTTTGTCAAGAATCTTGAGATGTATAGTTGGAGCGCCGGACCAGATATGGCCACAGTATTCAATGCATGGATAAATAGTAGATTTATAAATGTGCAAGATGGATTCTAACGAGAAAAATTTTCTGGCACAACAGTGACCCAAATTTCTTTGCAGTAGATGCAGCTATTGATTCAATATAGTCTCTCCACTTCATGTCAGTGGAAAATGTGAGGCCAAGAAGGCATAGTGTGTTGTTCTTCAGGAGTCTAGCATTAGCTATGCTAATAGCAGGCAGAAAAGTTTCTCTATGGTGATTATATGAAAACAGTTTTATTTTGGAGGCATTAAAATTTACAAGCCATTTCCTACCCCAGTTAACCACTGACTGGATGCCCATTTCAAGAGCAGCTACCAGGTTTCCTTTGTCAGATCTGATAGACTGCTATTTAGACAGGAGTAAATGGTAGTGTCATCTGCATAAATACCTAATTTGGAACTGATGACATTGGGGAGACTACTAATGAAGATCAAAAACCGTGTGGGACTCAGGATAGAGCATTGGGAGACACCTGCGTTCGTGAGTAAATATTACACTTAGACACTGATGTATTCTTGCTTGCTTAACTATAAAATGGTAGTATAAAAGTAATTTGTTCAGCTATTAAATTTATTACAATTTAGATAGTCATAAGAAAAAAAAAAAAGAAAGAAATATTGTTAAGATGGCAAAAAGAAATAGTTTTAACCATCAACAAATTTTATTCAATCCCATGTTTGTCAATGTTTTGATTACTTTAGTGCCACATTGTTATTGTAAAATGTTACTACTATAATGAAATACCATTATATATTTTGATGACATGTGACTTCCTCTCTTATTTAACTCAGGGCTTTGTCTCTTACTGTCAGCCAGTGTATATATCTGTCCTTAGGCCACATCTGAATGTGAGCATTAAATGTGAGGGAGAGGTCTTCTCTCTTGGGGGTGGTTATATATCCATTTGACACACAGTTCTTTCTCACATGTGCCCATCAGGTGTTCAACATGCCAGGACAACCAGCGAAATCCTGTGAGGTACAAATCTGCACTTGGTGGGCAAGAAGCTTACCTGTCAGGTCAACCCTTATCAGATGCACCTGGCAATGTATATTCTGGCATTATCTGAGGTGAGTCACATACTAAACTACACCTGTTCTATAATTGTTGTCACAATTTAGTGATATGGAATGTGCCTGGAAATGTAATGACTATTATAGGACAGAAATAGTAACATCCTGAAATAGTCAATTTAAAAAGCAAACAGATAAAAGCTTCAGAAACTTAAAATGTTTAATACCAGCTCTGAATATTAAAACAAGAAGTAAATAGTTGCACAGTTGGTGCCATTCCGATGTAACTAAAAACAGGGATTTACATTGGTTCCTACTGATAATTTCAACTACAGTTGTATACAGGGGGTTAAAATGGTTGAGAACGGTTAACATTCTCAACCCATTTAAAGAAAAGAAACCGACATTTTGTTGTATGTAAACAATATGCAAACTAGAGGGAAGAACACAATACTAAAGCTTGCTTTAAAGAAAGCACAGTTTTGTAATATATTCAGTAAGTCAACAGACATTTTTTAAAAAAATAGAAAGCTAAAATCCTTGGAAAAAAAAAAAAAAAAATCTAGGCCGAGAAGGTGTTCAGATTGTTTTGTATATAAGCTTATTAGAGCACTGTTCATGTGTAAATTTCAACAGATTAAAGTTTTAAGGTCACAAGAAAAAAGATCAATACAAAACATTCTATAAAGTACACGACACTTATTTGGCTTAAATTTACAGAACAATAGCAAGTCATATGACTAATAATTATAAATAATCATGATAAAGAGAGAAACAAGACAATAGCAAAATATCAAGGGATTCCCAAATTATACAGAAAACTTTACTTGATAACAAATCGATAAGCATAATATACTAGAGTCTCCAGATTATTGGTCAGCGAACTGTGATCGAAAACTGTATGTGTTTTTATATTAAAAGTATTTGCATCAATTTGTGAACATTCCTTGATTTGAGTTAGTTTTTCAATACTAATGTAACTGAGACTTTCTAATATGTGACTCAAAGTTTGACTAATAAAATAAAAACAAAAAAAAAAAGGGGAAGTATATAAATAAGAATACTATTTCATTTCAAGCCTTTAAGACATTTGAACTTGAGCTGTGTGAAAGTGCATATACCATATTCATTAGAGGGTCAAGGTTCAAAGTGTTAAAAACATGATGCAATGATTTCTTCTTATATTTTGATGAACAAATATACTAAGAGTGCTGTTATAAATAAAACCAGTTAACTTTTCAGATAAGAAATTATGCAAAACAGCATAAAATGTACCTTTCTGCTTTATGTTGTACCTAATTTAAACACAATATTCATAAATTTACTGAACTGTAAGCAATTAAAAAAAAAAAAAAAAAATGATAGTCCTCTCACAATTACTTTTACATAATGCATGAGCATCAAAAGGTGAAACACAAATACACAGGTGGAATTAACCATTGCTTAATACACTCACCTGTAAAAAATTATGACATTAGTGATGATTGTGAAGTGAAAAAAATTTTTTTATATATGTAAGGACAGCATATTTATACTTGTTAAATCCATAGCCTCATGGTGTCAATGGAACTGATGCCTTTTTCCTATATATTGGGATCATTTTTGCTTAAAAGTTTATTATATTTTCTTGATTTCAGATGGAAATTTGAATATTTTTCAACATATTTCAGTGAAATTTCACTTAAAAAATATTATAGTTTATGATTATAGTTAAAACATATTGATTAAAAAAAGGCATTAGTTTAAACTGACACCAAGAGGAAATGGGTTATGGCCACTCTCAATAAATTTACTTACCTACTACCACATATCTATTATTTTACAAAATTCAGAAACAATTCTTGTAATGTAGACCCAAGTAAAAAGATCAGTGAAAACTATGATCAGAACAGAAAACGGTTAGGTTTCAAGAGTAGCAGATACATAAATGTTCTGCTCATGCATGCAGACCATCAATTAAATACTTGAAGAAATGCCAATGAGGTACTGCTGGGATTTGAACCCAAAGTTGTTAAGAAATTATAGGCTTATATCCTTGGGTGACATGAGCCAGCATTGGTAACAAATTAATTTGGAAAGTATTAATTCAGTTTATACACAAAATTTTTATACTAAAAAAAAAAAAAAAAAAAAAAAAAAAAAAATGCAGACAGCTACTCCTCACCTAATGAGCAGATTCCATTCCAGCAACTTGGTCACTAAATGAGAGAAGATGTACCTAATGACTATTACAGATATTCTATACATGTAAAAGGCTTGTGCCAACCAACTTCAAATTGCTTAATGTTATTTCTATGCTATTTCTAACATTTCTATGTTTATACAGTACAATAGTGTAATGGCTGGCCACTCATATCTGAGTATTCCTGTCTACTAGGGTGGCCAGCCAATCCTTGTTGCAGACATCTGCTCAGGCACATTTGTGTTTTTTCAACACCCACAGAGCCCACCTGCCATTTATACTGTAACTATGCTGAGTGGACCTTAGTTACAGTTTCTAGGAGAGAGGGCATTATCTGGCATGATTAACAAGACCAGTACACTCAAACTCTCAGTCATAATGACTTGTGATTTCATGCTAGCACAAACATCAACAGTTCCTAAATAATTCTATCTACCCACTTTCACTCTCAAGGATTGGCTCAACCTGTGGTATGGTTTTCAGGAAATTTCAAAAAGGTGCTGCACGCTGGTCTCATGGTCAGAAAGCAAATGTTCTAACCACTTAGCCACATACCAATAGTGTACTGAACAGTAAACATAATAAACAAATTCAAAAATTAGCTCTAGATTCAGTATATTACTTTGGTTTGCATACTGAAAATACAGTGCAAATTTTTATTTATTTTTTACTTCATTGATTCATTTTAATGAAAGAGAAAACAAACATGATCATCCAATGCATAATACCGACTGGTTGGAATTTAAAAAAAAAAAAAAAAAAAAAAAAAATATATTTTATAAGATTTTATAGTAAGTCATAAGTCATGTTGGCACTACTAATGTTCTATTTTTACTAAATAAAACTATATATTAGTGGTAATTTGGTGAGTAAAAATAGAGACAATATCTGATGACCAAGCTATGGAAACAGTAATAATAAGAGTAAAGCTCCACTATATCTAGCTATAAAAGATCACGCTCCTTCTGGGAAAAGTGATAACTGCCTTCCACATATAATACATCCATCCATTCATTCATCACTGGACAAAAGAGATTACATGAAACACAAAAGAGACAGGAGACAGTAACAGTCTGTGGATAAAGAGTAGTGGGTTCATTGACACATTTTCTATACAAAAAATATATCCACTACTCTAAAAAAGGAATTGAGGTCTATATCAGTGCTACTCAAAATGTGGTATGTAACTAGTGCCAGTACATAGAGTGTTTCCAGGAAGCAAAGAAATGGTAGTCACTTTCTAAACTGCTGGAGATATATAACAGTTTTTTTTCTTAGCATTTTCATTTAAGTTTTTAGAATTACTGATTTACAAAATCAATATAAATAAAAAATTGAAAAAAAAAAAAAAAAAAAAAAAAGATGCAAATTTTATTATATTCATTATATTTTTCTGGTATAAATGAATAATACTACAAATGCTCAAATAATATTTTCTCGGATCATTATTACATAATTATGTGGCACAAATATGGTACTGATCCCTTACACAAAGGGAAGAGTGTTACATCAATGATGACTGGCCTTAGAATGAATAAGACATCATTTCCTCATGTTTAGTACAGATTGTCTCAGAATAGCCCTGAAATAGGACACATGTAATAAAAAAAATAAAAATAAAAAATATAAAACAAAGAAGCAGCTGGATTGGAAAGCTTTACTCACAGGTTCATTGCAAATTGAGAAATGAAACTGCCAGTATGCCACATCAGATAGTTTGAGAAGCACTGGTCTAGAACATAATTTTCTGAGCAATACAAGAACATTCTATCAAAAACTAATATTTTGGTGCCAAAAGCAAGTAATGATCAATTTAACATATGAAAGGAATTAAATAAGTTTTAAATATCTTCCCGCAAACAATTTTCTCACATTTTGCAGATTTAAATTTAGTTTTTAAATTGTTTGTTTCTTGCACTTTAAAAAAAAAAAAAAAAAAAGAACGTATCATGGACATTTTTGTTATCCTTTATTATAGCTCTAAGCAATGTTTGTCTCCTTACTATCCCTCCCACTCCTTGTTCTGCCAACCATTTACACAAACTCATTACTTGCCATTCCCTTCTGCCTCACCTGCCTTCAATATGTCTTCTGTATGCTAAATTCTCCAAGAGCTTTTTCCTCAGTATGTGTCCCAACAATATAAACTGTCTCTTTCTGATTCTAAGCATAAGCATCCTTCTTGTTTCCATTTTCTTTAAAACTTCATGGTCACATGTATCTAAATGAGCAACAGCTTGGGAATATCAGATACAATAAGCTTGGATGTACAGATGGTTTAATAGATAATTGGCTCAGAATTATTACTAGGAGAGCCAAGTTCTAACTCCCACTGGGTTTGTTATATTCACTTACATGCAAATACCCTTGGGAAAGGTATGAATCTACTTCTCCCTCCAACTATGGGTTAATTAGTTAAATCTGTATCACTAAACCATTGTTATCTTGAAAAAAAAAAAATAAAATAAAGAATTCTTACAATCTAAAAATATTTTCTGGCTTGAAATAACCTGCAAAAGGTTGATAAACCATACAAAATGTTTGATTCACTCAAGAGAACATACATTCCCTTGCCAAGTTAAATTAATTTTAACAAAAGAAAAAAAAAACTATACTAACTTTGCTGAACTCCCTAACCAATCAGTACAAAATGTCATTCTTCATTAGCCTCATTCAATGACACAAAAGTGGAAAATTTGCACTCCTTTCATTAAAGACTAATAAATAAATGCAGCTTCTCTCACACTACTCTTGCATTAACCTTAAGATTGAGTTTAAAGTATACAACCAGATGAAGTGGAAAAAGCAAGCCAGCCTTTATGGACTTCCTCCATTCATGCCATACAAAATCACCATTCATCTCAAAGCTAATAAACAGAAACATGTAATGTTTATTCATGACCAATAGGCCCATGTTGCTACATACAGAAATGGCTTCCAAGAACCATCCATGACTCATGTAAATAATGTGACCTTCAAACAAGCCGACATAACAGATATAAGATTTCCCAGTGAAAGAAGGCATGCTTGATGGTCTCCTCCATATTACTATCATTTTTTTTTTTTAAATGGCATTTCAACTCTTTTAGAGTTACTTAATGTCATGATTTGTTTAATGAGGGATATTTTAGTTTTAGTTTAAAGGTTAAATTAATTTTGAATTTTTGTATTTATGGATCCAGTTTGCAAAAAGTACCTCTCCCTCAATCCCTCAACATTCTGAAGGGTAATGAATGATGCAATGCAGGGACATTCAACTCAATGAGGTATTTAATATAGCTGCACCCAACAATGAATGCATTTTGACAAAAAAAAAAAAAAAAAAAAAAGTCTCACTGTAAAAGAGTGCACCTTGAGTCAGCAGCCAGGTGAATGATGCCTTGTCATGTTTTTTAAACATGACAACCCAAATGCCCAAGGCTATAGGGTATGATAATTCTCCTTTATCAGAGCAAGCACCACAATCCAATTGTCTTTGCACAGCCTCTCCACCTTACTAACACTTGATACAATTTTTTAGGTTTCAGAAAGGCCAGTCTTCACATCAGGGAAGACACTTGGAGCATGTTGACATTCATAATAAAAGATCAAGACAAATGGCAGGCCTACTGATCACCAAAGTGCATGCTCGTCAAAGCTAGAAAGGCTTTCTTGGCATCTTCCTTCTATCAGCATCATGGCTTGACTTTACAAATGAAAATACAGAAATATTTTCCAGGATTGTTGTAGGAAACAAGTGAAAGAGCCTTCACTGAATATATGTATTGTTTTATGTATGTATCTATAGGAATGTTTTATTTTCCAAACACAGCACATATATTCAGTTAAAAGTAAAATAAAATTCATCCTTGATAATGGCTAAAAGTATAGCTGAAAGCGCTTAGAAAATATTCAGATAATTTTCATATAATTTATGTCCTGAAAAATAAAAAATTATATAAGTACATGAAAAATTACATAAAAAAATTTAACTACAACACTTTGTTAGTTGTTTTCACTCACATACATACACTGCAACGACTACTCACACCAAAAATGCAAATAACCAACATCATGTTTCAATCATCTTTAAGTACACCTTACATTACACCATCAATATTTATGGATGTCCACAAACTAAAGGTGGTATAAACAAATTCACATATGTTGGGATCAATATAAACAGACACTGCAATCTTGAAATTGAAATATTTGCTCATGTGAAGGCAACTGTTGCTTTTGCAGATCAAAAAAGATAGGGTCTGGTCAAAGAAAGGACTTAAATGCCGAAAAATGGCAATCTACACTACCTGGGTGTGGCATGCCTGCTGTATTCTTCCAAGACATGGGTTGTTAGATGCTCAGGGGAGATTTCACTAAGGTTGTTTAAGATCAATTCTTGTTATCCACTGGGTGTTTCACATGCCAGGTCACTGTGGTCCTCAAAAAAGCCAATACAATCAACATCTAAACACTCATTCATTGCCACCGGCTTTGCTGAGCAAGTCCAATCATTCAACTTGATGTCAAAATACCCAAACAAATGCTCCATGGTAAGCAGCTCTATACTGCTCAATCCCAAAAAATAAACCAAAGAAGCACTTCAAGGACTGAGTTAGAAACTGCTGCTTCTGATTGATATAAGTGGATACATAAAGACACTAAGATCTCAAGACAGAGATATAAACAGAGAGAGAGAGAGAGATAGACAGAGACAGATAGTGAAACTTTTAAAAAGAAAACAAAAATCACTCTATAAGAAACAGTATAAAAAATTACAGCAAATTGTACTCACTGCCTAATTGCAGAGTAATTAGACAAGGCAACAAAAAAAAAAAGTCCTTGCTGTTTTTGATTTATTAGAAAAATTTGACATTCCGTTAGTCCTCACAGTAATCCCCATCAACTTCCAGAACCTTTTGTCAACATACCTCCAGCTGCACAATGCCCTGGCAGTAAAAATCAGGTGTCTTGGACACAAAGAAATCTGATTACCTGCCACAAGTCTGCAAAGGATATCCCACAAAGGTGGTTTTCCTGGGAATGGAAGAGGTGGTAAACTTTTAGCACAATGCCTGGGGAGTAGGGTGGATGGTACAGTGTCTCCCAGCCAAGTCCCCATATGGTATCCCTGGCCACCCACGCCACATGAGATCTGACATTGCCCAGGACAAACAGTATACCCTTGCAATTAACCAATGCTGACTCCTACTTCAGTGCCTGTTGCACATGTCCCATCTGCTGCAAGTACAGGTCTGCAGTGATGGTTTGGCTTGTTGGTAACAGCTCATAATGCACTATCTGTTGACTAGTCCACCAAGTACAGAGCATGATCTTGCATGGATGTAGAGTTGGTCATGGGGTGTGAAGCACAGGTTCCTATGGTGACAACCAATGTCTGGCATACTTAGGAGTGTCACATCAATGGTGATCACTATCAAATATGGGTATATTGTGGTACCAAGAAAGCAACAAGAAACAGGCTGTCACTTGTTGGCCACTTGCTCAACTTTTACACCTTTCCTATACTAGGCAGGTGAAGTCTGACTGTTTCATCAGAAAACTGAAAGCATTCAGCAAGCTCACCACAGGTTTGGTTGTTGGCCTCCTCTATGGCCGCCTTTAATACCATTTTACATTTCTACCAATTTCTGGTCAGTTACCTTATATTGAAATGCTTGTTTTGCAAAAAAATGCCACGGCTACAACTAATAAATTTTTAAATAATCAGAGTGCATTAGCACATTTTTATAAAAAGAAAAAAAAAAAAAATTACCATCACAATGAAAATGCAGATTTTATTGCAGTTACAATAAGTTTGTCTTTGTAATTCACCCCTGAATATAATCTTGGAACATAATCTGGTTTACAAATCTATGACACCTTGTTTGATGAATTTCATCTTAATATTAGGTTGGTGCAAAAATAATGACGTAATGTCATTTTTTGACGTTAAAAAATACGTCAAAAAAACTACATTATTACGTCATTATTTTTGTACCAACCTAATATCAAAAACTGAAAAGCATCAGTATAAAAATAAATAGATGCAATATATCTATATTATTCAATCAGATATATAAATTAACTGATTTAAAATGTTTTTTTTTGCTACACAGTAATAACCATGTTTCAAAAACTTCAAATTCAATTATACAATTAAATTAAAAGCATTAGTTCCATTTCATCTTTAATTTATAATATTTATGCTCTGTAAATTTATATTGAGCACTGTTTTGTAAAAATAAAAAATGTCAATAAGAACGCCAGATTATATATCTTACTGTTCTTTCTTTTTATTTATATATACATACATTGGTTCCTAATCAAAGTCAAGCACTCTTAATCTTTATTTTTAACAAGAAAAAATATGGAAAAAATAAATCTTCGCTTGAAGAATTTGAATGAATTTGAAGTTTTTGGCTTCAGTTTTTTAAACATGGTTATTACTGTGTAGCAAAAAAAAAAACATTTTAAATCAGTTAATTTATACTCTGTAAATTTACATTGAGCACTGTTTTGTAAAAATAAAAAAGAAAATATAAGAACACCAGATTATATATCTTACTGTTCTTTATATATATATATATATATATATATATATATATATATATATATATATATGTATGTGTGTGTGTGTTACATACACTTTGACACACTTTCAACATACATGTACTTGCATTTATACATATGTGCATGGACGTGTACACACATACATACATACTTCATAGTCATCAGTATTGTCATCTTTTCAGATCTCAGAAATAATGAAATATTTCTAATTTAACCAAGGATCAGTCATAGTAATTTTATCATAAACTAGATAGAAATTAAAAATCTTCATTTTTAAATAAATAAATAGCATCTCCTAGCAACTAGCTTGATTTGCCAGCATTCCTGCCCCTTTGATCAGCAAATAACAGATTTTCAGTGATCTGACTAATCATATGGTGTAGTGGACAAATCTATTTCCTTTTAGTGATTCCTTGGAGCTTGGGATAACTAAGCTACTTTTCTATGCAAAAAATGGATTTACTTATTTTTTTGTTTTTTTTAATTTCCTCTTCCATACCCACAGTTCCACATACATATTAATGCAAAACTTTGATCTAACAAATGAAATAAAAATTTCTAGGGAGTTTTTTTTTTATTTGTTTTAATTCATTTTTCTAATCAATTGTAGTTAAATAAAATGATCAAATCTGATTGTTCTGAAATCCAACCTCTCAGAGATTTTTTGACTAGTAACTAAACCACTACATCTCTTACTGGTGAAGATCTTATACGAGTCTTATGGCAGGTTAACAGCTGGACCTTGGTGCCCAAAAATTAAACTACGGCAAAATCTAGAGTCATGAACACCTTATAAAAAATAAATCGGTTCACAAGCAACAATCATGTAAGCTAGCATCAATATAGGGCAACAAACTGGTAGTATCAGCAAGAGAGCATCAGTTGTTGTGTAGCTTTCACTTAATACACATCCCTGTTCAAATTTGCTGTGCCATCTCTTGAATTTCACTGTTTTCTGTTGTTTTTCTATAAATTATTAAATAAGGCACCTTTTTATTATCAAATAAACATTTTAAAATGTAGACAAAAACAAATCTCATTAAGAATCCCAGTGAGTTTCAAGCAGTGTTGACTGGTGTCAAGAGACGGAAAAGAGAAGAAACCCCTACAAAACAGTTACCTAATTTTTTTTTTTTTTTTTTTTTAAAGAAGGGAACTCCTCTTCCAAACAATAATATCTCTCGTCTTCCTCACCCCCTTCTACTTACATCATCATCTCTCCTCTATACATTTAGAATTAAACTAAGTTTTCATCTATATTCTATCTGTATAGTATTGTGTTTATCTTTTTTTTGTGTTAGATTTGATTTTGATTGTTTTTGTCTATGAACTTTGTGCACAAAGTCGTGTTGTAAAAAATTTAATAAGCAGTTACCTGGGGTCCAGGAACGGATTAATTCATTTTACATAGATTCCTGTGGGGAAAATAATTTTGGGTCACAAACGGCCTTCAGGAACAAATTAAATTCATGAACAGAGATTCCACTGCATAAGGATAGCTTGAAGGATGGAAATGGAATAAGTAACACTTACCACTGAGAGCACAAGAGGTTGCAGCAGGCTTATTTAGGGTCAAAAACTACTATTTCAACCCAACTACAAAAAGAGACATCTATTTAAACATTTTTTTTTTTTTTTTTTTTAATTGAGTTCACCCCCATGCAAGTTAGTAAAGCCACTAAAACAAGGGGTACCTGGGTGGGGAAGAGCTTGGGAGTGAGAACAGAGGAAGAATAATCAGGATGACAGTAAATAGCAATTGTCATTGCATTTAAATTTTTGAAGATTAAAGTTGGCTGGAAAGGATGGAGGTGGAAGGGAATTCCACAAGCAAGAAAAGAAACTGTATAAGAAAAATAATATCAGTGAATTTGCCATTTGCCAAGGAGTTAGCAGAGAAACTGAAATTGGCAAGCTGAATTCAAAGTATAATCTACATTCACTTCACACTAACGTATTTGGCTTATGGCCATATCACACTGAAACACCAGTTCCTGTACAATCACTGAAGTTAAGCAATGTTGAGGCTGGTCAGTATCTAGATAAGTGACTGTTTGGGAATATCAGATACTTTGAGTTTGGATGCACTGGTGGGTAATGAATAATAGCTCAGAATTTTTAAGCAGAGATTCAATTCCAGTTAAGTTTGTTATATTCACTTACACACAAATAACCTTGGGAAAGGTATGAATCCACCTATTGGTTAATTAGTAACACTTGTATCATTAAATCATTATTATTTCTATAAATAAATAAAATAAAAAATTCTTACAATCTAAAAATATTTTCTGCAAAGAGTTTATAGGTCATAAAATATAAATCAATCAAGAAAACACAATCTAACCTTTTTGTAAGTGCATGGATAGGAATAAATAATGTAATTGGACAAAAACTTCTTAATTCAAAAGCATTTACATACAGTAAATATATAAGTACAGTGTAAGTACCATGGGGTGTTTAAATATGTCAAAAAATATTTTTTCTTAATATTTAACAAGTGGAATATCAAATTTTCATGATTGGTTAACTAGCTTTCAGAATACCTCTGTCAAGTAACTACTAGGAGTTACTGGTTGTAATCACAATATTTATGTGAATTACAAGCAGTTTTATTCATTTACTGAAAATAAAATGAAACCTATTTTTGCATAGATGATCTTTTGAAAATTACTAATTCATTTTTTTTAATACTGGCCTTTCAATTCAATTTTTCAAAACAAAACATTTTTTCTGCCATTTTTATTTATTCTATAAAAATCAGAAAGAATACTGCAGACATTTTTAACAAGAAAATGAATTAAATGATGTAGCTATATTTCAAATGAGGTAGTTGAAAATACTGAGACAATGCTTCAGTAACAGGGTTTTGAGAGAGAGAAAGGAAAGAAGAAGAAAGGAAAGAGGGAAAACAACTACCGGGAAATTAAAAGTAATAGAATTTAATCTTCGGTCGTATATTTCTGTCTCCATGAATTTTCATAAAAGTAAAACAGATATCTTTTCTTAATTGCTTCTTCAACAATTCTGATGGAATCAATATTCCTCAACCAACTGAAGATTGTCAGTATCTTTCCAAAGCAAATGAAAATCAAGTACATTGAACTAACACACAAGATTCTATTCATTTTACATATTTAGAAATTCCATGCAAGGCTGAGTACTTTGAATATCTAATAAAACTTTTCACTCTTCTTCAAAAGAGACAGCTAAATATATCATCAGTTGTATTTATACTGTATCTCTGAATCTCCTGAAGATTTTTAAATGGGTGGCAAGTCCTTTCATTATTACACTTAATAAACTGCTTAAGGCAAGCAAAGCTCTAACAAAACATCTGCGTTGGTGCTCATGTAAGAACTGATATTCAATGTTTGAAGTATATCTTATATATGCTATGTCCCTTCAGCATGTTAGCGATCATGGCTCTCCGTAATTTCCTGTCATTTGTAGCTCTTGATAAATTTTGTCTTATTGTTCTCTCTTAAATTTTGTTCCACTATCCATTTACTCAAGCTTGCTAGGTAGGTTATACATTGTTTTCCTCTGGCCATCTCGCCTTCAATTTGGCCTCTGAGTATCAAATTCTCCAAGTCCTCTTCATTAAGTACCCTAGAAATTTCAACTTCCTCTTTTTGATGTTAAGTAAAAGTGCCCTCTTTGTTTCCATTTTCTCTAAAACTTCAGCATTGCTCACATGTTCAGTCCATGGTATTCACAAGCGTTTTTCTATAGAACCACATTTCTGTTACTTTAAGTCTCTTCATCTGCGAGGAGATTGTCCAGACTGATACAACATAACAGTTCAGTACATTTTTCTTTGTCTCTAACAAAATGAAATCAATATCTAAAGTGTATTGCATAATATCATACATATTTCTGTTCACTTTGAAAAATAATAAAATATATCACATTTAACAAGCAATTATAGAGCAAACAAAAACATTGCCAATCAATATATTAGGTTGGCACACATGAAATAATGCACTTTGTAGTCAATGAATAAAACACTTCTGAAATGTTAAATAACTAATTTATTTAGTTGAAATCAGTACCATGTTGATGAATAAATGTTCTCCAATGTACCTCTAAATTCTTGATCCCATGTTTAAAAAATTTCTCATCCTTTGATGTGATAAACAGTTCAAATGCTCTTTTAGAGTATTAAAAGCTCAAAATGCATAAATAAGTGATAATGAGTAGGAGAGATAGCAGATGAGTATAGCAGATGAGGCAAAATTCCATAATTCAGGCTTTGGACATGTGATTGAGAAGCATGTGACCGTGCATTGTTGTGTAACAAAATTGGGCCATTCTTATTCACAAGTTTAGGAAGCTTCATTTTCAATTTTCTGTACATACACTCAATTTCACCACAATATGAGGTTGCTGCTATTATTTTCCCTTGAGGCAAGAATGAACACTAAATAACACCTTTGAAAGACCACCATACAGTAACCATTAACTTTTTAGGGTTCAGTGGAGATTTTGGGTATTGTTTTGGTGATTCACTTGCATCTAACCACTGGTCTACACTCTGTTTTCAATAAGTATCCATTTCTGATCACATGTAATGATTCAATGCAAAAATGGTTCTTTTCCCTCAGTTTGTACTCATATAGTAAGATTACTCAACATTGTTTCATTGTAATCATTTTCATTGGGCTTATGAGTAACAATATACTGAAAGAAAAAAAGTCAGGAATAAGTCAAGATTTTTTTTTATAAACTAAGTTACTTCATTAGATGACCAGATCAACAACCAACACAAAGATACCAAAATTTCATGTAACAACCTAATAAAAGTATAAAAGATAAACTCCAAATATCAGACTTGTTAGTAATCCAGAATTGATTGAGAACATTTGTGATTGACGCCATGCTCTGAGGGTAATGTGAATTTACATTAAATTAATAACAAAATTAACTAACAACCCTGGATTGTTATTAAAATACTAGGAATTGGGGGGGGTTCAGTTAACATTATGCGTCAAGAGTAAAATGATTGTTTTGTCACTTTCTGTAATCCACAAATGAGAAAGACAAGACATGTTCTTTCCCATATGATTCTAATGTCTAAAGAATAAACAAATAAGCCAGAAATCAATACAAGTTACTTATACTGCATAGGTAGTATAAGTTTTATAAATAAAAGACTGTATGACTGCTTGCAAGAAAGGCTTTATTGCACTTGCTCAAAGTTTTAGTTTCCACTCTTCAAAAAATCAATAAATCAATGAAGAGATATTCAATATGGCAAGTGTAAATGATTGTACAAGTAGAGAGAATCTATTTTCTGAATACAAAACTTTCTTTTTGCACATCAACTTGTGATTTTATAAACACAAAAGTATCTTTTTAGCTACTAATATTTCCTTTTGCAAATCACAGATCATCTTTATTTGCAACGATCATGAGGGAACCAAAATAACTCAAGTTTTCTGTTCAGTGTTTTCAACACTGATCTGACCAAAAAATTATTGTTCAAGTTTAATTCCTTGAGCTGCTTTTGAACAGGCAAGTTGAAAATGGGCAATGCAAGGTTTGTTAGAAAAGAAACCAGTTTTGAATTTAGCAAAATAACTTTTAGCTAGAGGTTACTTAAAACCAAAAACTTTTTTGATAGCAAACACCAAATTTGAATAGGTCTTCATATTAATATGATAGCTTTATATTTAATTTGAATTATAATTTTTGTCCAATTAGAGTAGCAGAATCATTAGTGTCCTGGTCTCAGCAGTTATTAAAACAAAGTTACAAAGTTGGCCTAGTGATACTCAAGGTAGACAAGATTGAAGATTGGTTTAAAAGAAATGCTCACAAAAAGAAGATTACTTCATTTAAGAAATACAAAAATGAATTATGAAACATTAATATCTTTATGAGACGTGTGGATAATATAACAGATGTTGGCACGGAAAGTGAAATCATTGGCCAGAGTTTAAATTCTAGACTAGTCTGTTACATTCAGTTTCATACTAATGCTCTGGGGCGTGGTGACATGAATCCATTTCTTTTCCCCTTAGTTATCAGAGTAAATTGAGATTTCTAGTTTTGGGTGACAATCAGCCTCAGAATTCCAAACCGTGAAGAAGGCAACAGAAAACCACTCCATTACCTTTCGCAAGAATTCACAAATAATAAAGAAAAGGAATCTGTGGAGAGTCATGATCACCTTTGCTCTGAAGGAACACAGTATTTTAAAACAATAGATTTTTTGCAATTTATAAGTGCTTTGAGATATATATATATATATATATATATATATGTGTGTGTGTGTGTATTTGTGAGATTTGTTATCTGCAATATCTAAGAGTTGTCTCCCTTGCACTAGTGATGCCAGGTAACAATGTCTTTATGAAATTAACAGAGTGTTGCAATATGTTTACAAAGCTGGGAAGTGAAAAGACCAACTCTATGAGAAGGAAGAGTACAACAATATTTAAAGACTTGCATGCAAAAATCTAATAATAGTAGGTCATCATTTTTGACATCATGGTTAGCCTAGTATAACAACAAACAAGGAAGGTTATACCATCTTCACTGGTCAGTTGGCAGATAAAAAAAAACAAAAAAAACAGTGGAAATTTTCTTCCATCTCAGCTTCTAAGAAACGGAAAATCCACTTCCTCTGTCGTGCTTTTATCTTATAGAACTGCATTAAGGCTAAGTGGCTTTAATTCTGCGTAGGTTTGAATCTCATTCCGAGTTATTAGTTGGAAATTGTTTGTTTTTATTGCTAAATGCTTTCAACTTTATCCAGGGTTAGACATTATAATAATTAATATCATTAACTAATTACCAAAAAAGAGTGAAATGACCTAAGATAAACTAGTAGCTATTTATACTACTATGTAAAAAGGTATAAAAAAAAAAAAATAAATAAAAAAAAAAAGGGTTTTTCTTGCAATTTATTTCTACTAACAAATGATGTCAAATGAAATATCAGACTTATCACTTATTCTCTACCACTTGAGCTAAACTTACAAGTAATAGTCTTATGGCACAGCAACTATGATATAATGGTCAGATAGAAGTGTATGTTGAATGTACTATTTGCACATGGGCATTACTATTAATCAAAATTGTGAAAATGATGATCACAAATTAGCTATCTACCATCTTTATATTAAATGAAAACTATCCTACATAAAACAAGGAACACAACTGTGTACAAATACAAAAAGCTAGACAACACAACATTGGTAGTCTCTTCTGAAGATATTGGGTACAATCATTAAAAGAGTTATTGAAGCAAAATGTCTCTAAGAATCACAGAGGTAGCTCCTGCCTTTTTGAGAGTCTATGATCTGATCACAACCCTTAACACATTTAATTTTGATTTCCTCTTTCATCAACATCATCTTAACTCTTCATTAACCCTCAAATGACGATCACAAATAAGGTTTGTTGAATCCAAGGTCTCTACCCGAGATGCATTGTCAGTTTTGTAAAACACTTCAGGTAACCTCGTCAGTTGGAATATTTCCTGTCACATAACTGCTATTAAAACAGCAGCATCAGCTGTTTTGCTAAGTGTAAGAGCTTTCAAGGCTAGTGGGCACTTTGTTAGTCAATCAAGCTTTTTTGATTAATACATTGGGGCCATTTTGCCCATTTTACCACTGACAAAGATAACAAAAACCACCCTGTGAATACCCTACTTTCAGGCTAGCATAGGTGGCATCAGAAAAACAAATAACCTTCAATTTTGAGAATTTCTGCAACTCTGGAAAAGATATGAAGCCTTTCTTAGATTTCAACTCAGCTAACAACTTATTGGCCTCAAAAAGTATTTTCTCTTTAAGATGTTGCATTGTACAGACAACAAACAATACATTTGGACCTGTCTGGGTAGATACCTACATCATTTGACCAGCAAGTCTTTTTAATTCAGTCCTTTCATCTTGATTCAACACATCATTTTTTTCTCAAGGACCTTCCTTTCTTTATTTCTATCAGCGATAAAGATAACAGATCTTGATCTAGAGAAATTCTATTTTTTGGATAGCTTCACATTCAATCAAAAAAAAAAAAAAAAAAAAAACATTTGAAAATTCTTTTTAATTCTGAGATCACATCTTTTTCTTTTTTTAAATCATTTCATCCCAAGTAAGGCAAAAAAAGCCACTAAAACACTAGAGGTTACTGAGAATGAAAAAAAATTAGAAAAATATCATTATGAAGTAAAAACGACAATAAAAAAACGGGTATTAAGAAGACAGAAGATGAGAACATTACATTTAAATCTTTAAAGATCAAAGTTCTCTGAAAAGCAAGAAGCTGGCAAAGAGTTCCACAAGTGAGAAATATGAGAGAAGTAATTGTTAGCAGAGAAATTATGCTAATATCTAGCAATTTCAGCTGTAAAATGATGAAACATAATTGTCAATCTAATACTGTGTTTAAATTCCTGAAGTACAAGGAGGAAAGCAATATTTATTTCTGAAATAAAACAAAAAATGTGACAAGGCCAAAATTGGTCATGGGTATCTGTCTTAGCCACAATCACTGACCCAAACACACTAAAAAATATTCCTTTGACCAAAACACCACATTCTTACTTATCATTCTTACTACAACCACCAAAATACCTCAATGTCTACGAAGTCCTAACTAACAAGGAAAGTTGGTTCTATGTGTCACACCAGAAAGTGTTTTTTTTTGCCCGAGTCCATCCTTCAAATCAATAAATCAACCATTCACCCTTGCATGGAATACTGCTGCCATATATGGTCTGGAATTCCCATTGTTCGTTTTAAGGTCCTCAACAAAATCCAGAGACGGATATGCAATGTGACTGGTCCTGATCTGGCATCTCATTTAGTCACTCTCACAGATGTGACATCGCTTCCCTCTGTCTTTTCTACAAATACTTTCAGAGTAACTGCTCCAATAAGCTACTTTCACTGGTTCTCAAACTGCATGAATTTAAACATGCTACTAGGTTGGCATCTCAGTCCCATGTTTTCACTGTCAAAACGGTTAAATGTAGCCATCTCTTCTACTCCAGTAGCTTCATATCTCGCACTTCCATCTGTGGAACTCCCTCTTATTTGCTTCCCTGATAGCTATAATCTCCAAATATTCAAATGCAATGTCAATCGACATCTCCAGATGCCTTGATCTATTCCCATCTTTCTCTTCATCCTTTCCTCTATCACACCTTTTTACTCTTGCTCCCACTCTCTGTAACCCCATGCATGCTAGTGTGCTAGTGGCACTCCTGCCATGCTTGGAGTGAAATACTTAAAAAAAAGTCCCCATAAATACAATTTGTCTGTAGGGGACAGGGAATAAAATAACTTAAAACATGAAACCCCAAAAAGGAAAGCTGATCAAAACAGTTACCATGAAAATATTTATAAAAAAGACACAGGAAAGCAATTCAAAGAGAAGTCTACCATTTGGTCATGCTTAGAATATAGCTTCCATATATAGTCTGGTGCCCCTGCTATTTACCTGGAGCTCCTTGATAAGATCCAAAGAAGAATCAGCAATATTATTGGTCTTGATCTGGCAGCTCAGATTCAGTCACTTGTCCACCACCATAATGTTGCCTCTGTGCCTTTTTTTATAAATACTTTCATGGTAATTGTTCAGATGAGCTCTTAACTATGCTTAAATTCATAAAGTCTAGGTGCCAAAGTACTTGATTAGCAGTGAGATCTCATCAGTTTACAGTTGAGCTGGTACATGTAGCCATAAGTTCGATGCTAACAATTTCTTTTTGTGTACTTATCGCTTGTGGAACTCCCTACCAGCTCCATGCTTTCCAACCAACTTTAATCAGCAAGAATTTAAATGCAATACCAATCACTATCTACTGTCCTCCTGATTACTCTTTTTTCTTTCTGCTCATTAGTATTGTTTCTTTTTCTTATTCTTCCACACCCTGTAACCCTTGGCATTTCAGTTGGGGGGGGATTAAAAAAAAAAAAATTTTCAAAAATCATACAAATACATTGCGAGAACACCAATTAATTTGCCACTAGCACCATGCCAAAGAAATAGTACATTATCATAAGCACTCACTACACCTCTCAACTCCTTGGGTAATTGAGTAATTACTCACTTGCTCCATGAACAAGTAACCTGTGACCCTGGACATACATCTGATGGAGGTTTATGGAATATCTATCTCCAGTATATCACTCTGTAAAAATGCTAACATGAAATCTATTGTCGTGACTTGCCAACTCATAACAGATGCTGTTAACATGACCAGACACATAGCTTCTCGGCTGCAGGTTGGAGTGTTTTTGCAAATAATTGAAATTTTTGTAACCACGCCTTTGTTTATTTTATTATCTTTGTTTTTCAGTTATCATCCCAATGGTCGATAGACATTTCTGACCAGTGAAAGGCACAGATTCATACACTTTATGACTTTTCATATTTTTGATTTATTGATACTTCAATCACATCTTTCGCTTGTTCTTGTTTAGATGCCAGTAAAACATGTTTTTTTAAGATTTATTTCAACTTGGTTCACTGATCAACATGATCCCATGTTCTTCAGTCTCCTCTTCTGCTATTATATATATTTAGCCAATGACTATATTTCTCAGATGACTTGGGCTGTGCTCATAATCTTTCTTCTCCATTCACTTCATCCATTCATTTCATATTCAACAATTTTGCTTTTACCTGGTTTTTCAGTCTTGTCTTTCAAATCTGCAATATTGTCATTAAATTTTGTGATATTGCTCTACTCTGGATATCCTAGCTTCTTCAACATCTCCTGATCCTCAACTCCATGAATTTTTCCCTTCTTTATTCCTTTTAGTACCTAAATTTTTGGTTTCCTCCTTATTCTATCCAGAGACGGATATACAATGTGATTGGTCCTGATCTGGCATCTCGTCTACAGTCATTTTCTTACAGATGTGCCATCACTTCCCTCTGTCTTTTCTACAAATACTTTCATGGTAACTCCTCCAACAAGCTACTTCAGCTGGTTCCCAAATTGCATGAATTTAAGCATGCTGCTAGTTTGGCATCTCAGTCCCATGCTTTCACTGTCGAAACTGTTAAATGTAGCCATCTCTTCTACTCCAATAGCTTCATATCTCGCACTTCCTGTCTGTAAAATTCACTCTCTCTTGCTTGCTTGATTCCCTGATAGATATAATTTTCACTTATTCAAATGCAATGTCAATCAACATCTTTAAATGCCTTGATCTAATTCCCCCATCCTTCACTTCATCCTTTCCTCTGTTATGCCTCTTTACCCTTGCTCCCACTCTTTGTAACCCCTTACGTGCTAGTGGCACTCCCAACTTGCTTGGGGTGAAATGCTTGAAAAAAAAAAAAAAAATAAAAAAATAAAAAATAAAAAAAATAAATAAATAAATATTCTCAACTTTTATTAACTGACATAGATGCATTCTGTGAAAAGCTCTTCCATGCCTAATCAGTACACACTGATTATGAATCCAACAGTTCTCTTCTCCCCCAGCCTGCTATGAATAAATAGCAGGACAGACTGGCCTAATAACTTTAATTGGCAACCTAAAGAAAAACTGAATTCAAACCAGCCTGGAGAGGGTCATGCTTTTTTTTTTTTTTTTTTTTTTGGGTTATCTTGCCCAAGACGCACCACTTCTGCTAAGGATGCAGTACATATGGCATCCATACAACCCCCCTAATGGGTTACAGGACTCATGATCATGAATAGATTTGGTCACTAGGCAAAAAAAAGAGTATTTGTCAGCATAAGTCTTCACATTCAACCATAGTGCTTTTTGAATTTTTTCACTTCTGCTTCCATAAAGCATTTCCTTGTAACATGCAGAGTATTTACATTTACTCTAACCATGTCACTAGTTGTTGTGGTTACCAGTACAGGTAACTGATCAATCAAGATTGAAGGTGTGTTAACATTGAAACCAAATACAATTTCATTTGGGCTATATCCTGAGTAATTCTGAAGTGCATCATTTGCACTAAAAGCCCATACCAGGACTATTTCTGGTTCCCACTTCTCATCTTATTTTCAAAGCTTTAGCCAGTATCAAATTAGGCCATTCCACACTGCCATTTCTAAAGGAACTTTCAACAGCAGTAGTGCAAGTCTCAATATATCTTATCATTCATGTGCCAGCAATTATCATTAAATTCTACCTCACTGTCATTCAAGAAACACCTGAGAGCTCCAACATATCCACATTAACTAACGAGGCAGTTCCCCCCCCCCACACACACACAGTAATTTGACATTTTTTTTCTGCAGTAGATCAGTTGCCATCTAAGACTACAGAATCCGGTCTGTCCTGCTATTTATCCATAAGTGTATTAGCACATCATTACAGATTTCCTTAATAAAATCCAGAAATTCTTCATGAAAAGTTCTTCCCTTTTTGACTAAAGATATCAATTTTTCTTTTGAAACAGGAGCAAACTGTTAATTTTTTCAACTTTCTTCCTCTTCTGTTGGAAAGCACCCATCCAAAGCATTCACATGCAATACAATGTTTGGATAGTCTATCCCTCTCCAAGATAAACCACAGCTGATATCCTCCAACTTGAAGGCTCACCTTAGTCAGACATGTGGCTGTCAATCCCATCAAGGGAACCCTCAACCCTAGCTGTTGACTTCAATCTAGGAAGCCCTTTGCCCAGCAATGCTATCTTGTATATAAATTTAAAATTTTCTATATATAAATAGAGCAATTTAATATATTTATTATTTTTTTTTTTTTTTTTTTTTTTTTTTTTAAATCAACCCTTTGTGGGTCATTTAAAGCTGAAATATTTTTGATATAAGAATAATTCCTTTTATTTATTTTTTTTTGTGAGTAAATATTCCCAAACTGTCAAAGTTTTTCAACTTTCTTCTGTTCTAGAGTATTGATCGAAAGCATCCACATGACATAAAATGTTTAGAGAGATCCCAACCTCCAAAAGGCATATTAAAAGAATAATGTAATGTCCAAAATATGCAATTCTCAGTTTTATAGATTTACTTGAAATCCAACAACAGTCATTTTTAAAATCCAACAAACAACATTCCAGCAATTTTTGTGGATTTGTCTCTTAGGATCAGGAGTAAATCATTTAAAAAAATGTCAGATTCAATATACACTGACACACCTTACATCTCCTATAGATAATGTTCACCCAATATAAGGTCTAAGAGTCACTCAAGGTAAAAGGTTACTGAATAGGGCTGTTTTATGGACCTAAGAATTGTAAATCATGAGAATATGTAGGATAGATAACAGTTGATTCTGGATTTGCAGAGGTTAAGATTGTAGTGGTTGGGGAAGCATCTTCTCAGGAGTCTGTTTTGCAAAGCTTTTGGGAAGATGTCCAAATGAAACATTCTTACCAATGGAATATAAAAGGAATGAAGATAGTTCACCCCATGTATACATGGTATGGTAGGTTTTAGCTGTAAAGGTCTAAACTGGTGGAACTAGGGAGAAATAGCAAAGAATAGGGAGTCTGGCAATGGTGCATATGTTAGAAAGATGTAGGGTAGAAAATAATTCATCACCTACAGGGTCACGTAACCACTTTTGAATTGTTGAAGATGGAAAGAGGATTGGGTAGTTCAAAGCCCAGATGCAGTATCAACAGTCCATTTTTGGTCTGATCATAGAGGTTGTTTGGGTTCATTTAATGATAATTCCTTTGGAGAAGGCATAAATCCAACTTTCACCAATAGATCAAGTCAGGGATTATTCCCTGTTGCTTAGTTACCAGCTACCGACAACTAACAAGGCAGTTGGAAACTTTTACTTTACTACGAGAAGGCTACTCTGAGAAAAACCTACAGCTTGAGAGTCACCTTGGCCATCTGCACTTGAGCTGATCTTGACTGTAAAAGAACCAGTGTAGGCTAGAAAGGAAGCCAACAAAAAAAGACAGACCATCTTCCCCCGAAGCAAAGAACAAGTCAACAACAACAATTAAAATTATGAAAACATCATTTTAATGCCACTTAAAAAGAAAAATAATTTAAACAGCATTAAAAATCTTACTATCCGTGGTAAGAATGAAACCAATAAATCAATATGTATATGTAAAAATAATTGCAAAGCCTGAAGCTCACGGCTAAGCTTTCAAGCAGTCACAAGAAACAGTTGAATCA
Source organism: Acanthosepion lycidas (assembly GCA_963932145.1). Lineage (NCBI taxonomy): Eukaryota > Metazoa > Mollusca > Cephalopoda > Sepiida > Sepiidae > Acanthosepion > Acanthosepion lycidas. The sequence goes on along the minus strand of OZ010578.1, from coordinate 38,074,269 downwards.
GTCAAAAATCCATAATCAGAGATACCAATTCCATTATGCAGTTGTTAGCTGGCTGCAGACACCAATGCCTTGTGATTGTAGTAACAGAAGAGGTTTAATCATGCAGATGTCAATCAATTAGGCATTCATTCGACAAAGAAAAATTTACTCATTGAAAATCTAATATTTGTGCAGATAGAATGGCAGTGAACCATTAGTAAACTTGAAAAAAAGAAAAACATGGAGGGGAGTAATTTTTTATCTTTTTTACCCACATTTTAGGCAGAGTGAAAACAAATATAAATAATGTCATACAAAGATGTATTCAAATAAGATGAACAGCTTCTATTAAAAATAGCATGATCAAAGAATGACAATAATGGCTGGCAACACATTTCCAAGCATACCGATCTTCTAGGACAGATGGACAATCCCTGTTGCAGACTTCTCTTCAGGCACATTTTTGTTTCTTCAACACCCACGGAGCCCATCTGTGCTTTATACTGCAACTATGCTGAGCAGATATTACAGTTTCTGGGAGAGGGCACATAATCTAGCTTGATCAACAGTTCATAGAAGACAAGTACACTCAACCCCTCAGTCAAAATGGTTTGTGATTTTGTGCTAGCACAACCATTAGCAGTACTTGAACAATCCAGTCTACCCAATTTCACTCTCAAGGCTACAGTCAAGTTGTGGTAAGGTTTCCAGACGTTTTCCAATGGTGCCATATGTTGGGTTCATATCCCTGTACCAATAGCATCATGAAGTCACCTTTCTGATAAATTGACCATAGTGAAATTTGCCCAGGGTCTCATGGTCAGAAAGCAAATATTCTAATCATACATCTATGGTCAAAGAATGACATAAAACATGATTAAAGTCATATTTAGCCCAATCAACATTTTACCATCAAATTTACAAAAGTCAAGCAAGAAAATCTTTCACTTTTATTCAATCATGTTAAACAGATCAGAATTTGAATACTGATTTTCAAGGTAGGCAGTCTCTTCTCAACTGCAAGTGGAAGTAGACAATTTTCTACCACCCCTCAACAAACTGAGCTTTGTACAAACTTTAATATATATATCTCATCAGTCACATAACCAGGTATGGCTAGAGGATTACTGCACATCTGAGCACCTGACCAGTTCTTTCCATATATCCAAGTTGAAAACCAGAAAAGTATTCATTTATGCACAGTGTCTCTTGGACAAGTAGACTTAGTGGAACCAATCCCTCTCCAGGTCAACTATAGCTGACTGATGTCCTCCAAGTTGAAGGCTTGCCTTTGTCAATGACATGTGGCTGTCAATTTCATCAAGGGAACTCTTCACCCTAGCTGTTGACTTCAGTCTAGGAAGCCCTTTGCCCACATAGCTAGCTAGATAGATAGATAGATAGATAGATAGATAATTTTAAACTAATATATTGATTTAAGTTTGTTTTTTTACAGCATATCAACACTGTGGATCATTTAAAATTGAAACATTTTGGCTTGTAAGAATAAAATCTTTTTTTATGAGTGAATATCGCATTAACAATTTTTTAAGAACAAGGACTTTTTCAAATTCAAGTTCTACTATTTACTCATAGGTGAGAGGAGGAGATGGATTCATACCTTTCCCAAGGCTATTTGTGCATAAGTGAATATAATGGATCTGATTGTAATTCAAACTCAGCTCTCCAAATTCTCACTGAGTCACTATCCATTACACGACTCATTTATAAGGGGAGAGTGCTCAATATTGGTGAGAGAGAGCCTGAACCTATAAATCAACACTGCATGGTGACTATGTCCACATACTCTTTCTTTCTTTCTCTCTCTCTCTCTATATATATATATATAATTCTTTCTTCTGCATATAAGAGTACTCAATTTTAAATACTTTTAATGAGCTTTTTAATACATATAAAAATAACATTTGATATTTTTTACCCATTAACAGACTGCTTCATGCATTTCCATGTGATTTTCAAAAAAATGCGCATTTGTTATCGATGGATTCTCCCAAGCTCAATAGTCTTTTTCATGTTTTTCAAAAGGAATGTGTCATCATGTGAACAGTTCGAAATAATTAAATTCCTTTTGTTTATCAATTCATTTATGTGCTTGAATTCTATGATTTTCACCTCCTCCTCTATACAAAAATTGCAATTTCTTCCACTGGTCTTCATCTATTTTTTTTTTTATTATACCCCATTCCACTACTGTTCTTTAAATTACATATCACCAACAAACACAAGAAATCCATCAAGTCTTTACTAATAACACAAAAATAAAAAGCATAAAAACACTCAAAATATAGTAAATACAGTTCACAACTAAAAAAACAAACACAAATTGACAAAAGATATGATACTTGAAAAAATTTGACATGACGTTTAAAGATAAAACTGACATAGCATACAAAAAAAAAAAAACAAAAAAAAAAAAAAAAACTGTACATCAATAGTCATACCATTATGAATAATAACTCATTGATAAGGACTTATGAAAGCTAAAAGTACTCAGATATTGAACAGTTAATATTCAAATTTTCACCAGAAAAATGGTCAGAAATATAGAAAAAAAATCTTTAACAAAAGAACTTTCATTGGGCATTAATTAAACTTGTGTAAATGAAAATTGCTGCCATAATACACCTTTATTATATATTACTTCATACATTATTATAGTGGACAGTTGTATTTAAAATAAACGTTTTTTTTTAAATCAATTTACCCCCAGGCAAGGTAATAATGCCACTAAGACACTGGGAGGGAAAGAGAATGAGAAGCCTTTAGAAGGAACTGGAAACCCAATCCTAAACAAGAAACAAAGGACAAACCTCTACTCCTGTTCAAAAGACCAGGGAGGAGTGTGAACCAGACAATAGGCAAATCTATCTACTCCTGTTAAACAGTGTGTATTAAGTCCTAACGAAAGCGGCACACAAGTTCAATCCCTGCCAAGGAACACATTTTTTTTTTATTAAGATTTCTAGAATGTTCAGGCACCAATAGACATTATACACACTGTTTAAAATGAAAATGGGTTATCTATTTCAAATGAGTGTCCACTATAATGACTTTTGAAGTAATAAAAATGTGGGGTTAAAAATAAATCCATTAATTCTTTAAAAAGAAATTATAGATATATAAATACATATTACACACACACACACACACACACACACACATTTCACTTATTAGCCACTTTTAATTTTTGATAATTTTTACGAAATTAATGAAAGGATTCATTGAAATATTTGCATGCTTAATCTGTGGGACATTTGACCTAAAATGTATAAATTATAGTAGACTCGATATAACTACCAATATGACAAGTGTCTGATGAATACTGCTGGATTTCCAAGTTTTACATTATTCACCAGGTTACTGAAACATTATGCTGTAATTAACAATTATAATCACAGGATGTGCACATCAGTGACAAAGACAAATTTACTGAAGAAAAAAAAAAAAGCTGGAAACAGTGTGATTGTAATGATGACAAAGTTATAGGGAAAACATTAATATGAAATGACTGCTCCATCTTCTGAAACTAATTTTAGATGTCGTTCATCCATTGATTTTGTGAGATCTTTCTTCATATGAACCAGACTGCATAGCATCCAAAATATTTCATCTTTGCTAGTAGAATGCTCAAAATTTTCAACCAAGCTGAGGTCAACCAAACAAGACAGCTGCTTCAAACAAGCGTCTAAGATGCATTTCATTCAGATATTCATTATTTTTTCTTTGCCTAATGTGATGGAACACACTTGAGTATAAAAATCATCTTTCTGAAAGTATTTGGTTTCTTTTTGCATCATAACTTCATGTGTGCTTTCTAGACAAATAACAATGTATGTTCAAGTTATTTTAATATCATCTGGAACTCAACATAGGTCCACCTATAATTCTACTCCAAAACATCACAAGATCCAAACTGAGCATGGTTTCCACCAGTAGCAACTGCACCTTTGCTTTATTGCTCAGGTTCATTGAGGCTCTAACAACAGTGTGTGCTTTGACATTTTCTTACTACCATATGTCTAAATCACTTGACAAAGATGGTTTTTTATAATTTCTCAACAACCTCATTTAGTAACCCTGTACTTCAAGTGGTTATTGCATAAACAAAAACAAAACTTAAATTTTGATAACATTGTAATAAGATTTTGAATTAAAATTTTGTCTCTTTACAGAATTAAGAAGCAACAATTCCAATTTAATTAATGTAATAATTGAACTAAGACTACTAACATCTGAGCAATCATGAGACATCATTTTCATCTAATCTGTGTCTGAACTTCTGGAATGAGGAGCTATCATCCCCTCCCCAAATTTATAGACAAAACATGCTGGGATTCTTCCTTAACCAATCAGATAGTACTGTTCTTTCTTGTTTTGAAGTCAAAATGATGCAGTCCTTTGTATCCCTTTTGTGTATTAGCACCACTCTTAGTTTGTGAACTTTTTGTCTTATTACTGTCATTTTGCCTTGCATATATTGTCTTCTCAGTATTATTATTTGCCTTGTTCTTTTCTTTTCCTTGTTATTGTTTATTGCAAATTTTGTCAATTCTGTTTGTTGGGCATTTCTGCCAATTGCATTTAACCATGACCAATTGATCTATAATCATTATTCACCATTACTTACATTGTTGTTATCTTTGTTAGGAGCTACTAATAAAGAAAATAAAGACAAATGGAAACAAATCTTCAGCAGCAGCAGTCAAGAATGACAGGCAGCAGCAATCAACAGCAATGTTAGGTTTAAGACTCCAAGTTCAGAATTGTCCTATGAAACAATAGCCTAATGGATTAAATTGTTGGTTCATGAAGTTGGTGACATAGGAATTGTGAGTTCAACCCCTGAGAGAGGCAGTGTATACTTGGACTTAGTGGAAATGGACAAGCAATAACTGAGCAGTACTAAAAATAAGAACTAAACGAGACATAGGCAATAGATTAAATAAAGGGTTCAGTTCAGAATTCCTTGTAGGTTACCAGGATCAAAGTTGATGAAGGTTGGAGGATACAATGGCTGAAATGTTGAGATAACAACAAAGATGAAGACAATAGTCCAAATATAAATAGTGTAAATAATCATTTTTATCTGTTAAAATAAATAACCTAGATATTTTTTTAAAATCAAAATGTCTCATGCTTAAATAAAGCTGTTCTTTGGATCTCTCAAGAAGCACTTGATCTGAAACAAACATTTCAAGTTAACAAACCATAATAATCTTTTTTTAGTGTATTGTGTCTAAGAAAACAGACTGTCTCTGCATGTGATCGCTAATAGAAAAATTAAATTTCTTTGACTAACAATGTTTGCTTTGGTAACATTAAAAATGGAGAACGTAGTAATCCTTTTCTTCCTCATGTTGCCATTGTTTTTTTGTTTTGTTTTTTTTCTTCATTCTAAAACTAGTATTCCACAAAAGTATATGTCTTAGGTGATATAAACACATTTATTTTAATATTCCAAAAATTTTGGTTTACCAGATAAAGTTGAACTTGGATTACAAAACCAAAACTTACAAAATCCAAATATGGACTAGCAACACAGTTTATGAAACCAAGAGTACAGAATTTAAGTAAACTCTAATCTAAAAAAATTAAAATTAAATGGTGTCTTTGTGTTACTTTGTTTAAAATTATATAATATACAGATTCCATTATTGTTTTTTGTATCATATTCTAACATATTTTATACTATTGTTCACTGAATACAAGGCCCAAAAACCATTCAAAGTAGAGGAATGAAGATGTGCATATTATGAGATATGTAGGATAGATATTGGTTAACCCTAGACTTGGAGAGATTGAGATTGTAGTGGTCATGGAAGCATCGTCTTGGGAGCCTGTTCCACACAGTGACAATTCTGGAGAAGAAACTATCTAAATGGCATGGCAGCTCCTAGCTGTGATAGTCTGAACTGGTGGAACTAAAAACTATAGCTCATTTGAAAATTTTCTATAATAGCAATAGAGTAGTGAGAGGTTAGCAACATTGAGTAATTCAACACCCACATGGCTGTGTAATAGCTTTTAAACTATCAAGACTGAACAATGGGAACTGGGCAGTACCAGTCCAGATATGGCAGCAATATTCAATTGGTCTAATCTGACCCCATAAAAATAGAGCATAGTTATTTTTGGGGGGTGATACAAAGAACAGATTATTATTGCAGTATCTTCAGTAATATACAAGTTCCATTTGAGATTTAGAGAGAGTTTTAGTCCCAACAGACATTTTAGGCAAGTTGCTTCATTGAGAGTACAGCCACTCATTAGGAATGGAGCAATCAGCTCAGCGGTGATTAAACATTACTAGTTTTGTTTTTGAGGCAGTCTTTTCTCTATTGAGCTGTAAGAGTTAGTTTAGTAAATATATCAGCTGCTAGGTTCTGGTCACCCACATTTTGGGAGGTGCACCCATACAATGTGATATCATCTGGATAGGTATTTACCGACTCATTTTCCATCTGCCTTCAAGTGAAAAGACAGAATTGTCAAAATAGTAATAAGTAAATAGTAATGGGCTACAGATTGTATTATAAAACAGAATTAGAGCCAACAATGTCAGTGCTACCTGCTGCATGGTCAGGTCATTGGCAACTAAACCAGTTCCTCCACCAGGCTTTTCTGATAAAGACAACAGCTAGACACACAAAAGGATTAAAAACAAGACAAGTCAAACAGTGGATGAATCTTTATGTAGAGTTTATGGACATCTAGCACAATGGTTTCTAATTATGTACGCAGCTAGTCCAGTAATGAAACTACTGGATGGAGAGCTTTCTATACTGAAGTCAATGGTCAGAGTAGAGTGTCCTCCCAATGAAATCAACAGCTACATGTCTGTGACCAAGGCAAGCCTTCAAGTTAGGATATCAGCTGTAGTTTGACTTTAAGAGGGATAGGCTCCACCAAGTTACTTTCCCAAGGCACACTACAAATGAATAGATATCTCTCCAGCTTTCACTCCAGATATGTAGAGAGATGGTCAGTTGCTCAGCAACCCTACGACTATACCCAGTCATGGGATTAATGATGACGATGATACCTAATAAAACAACTGTGTGCTAGAGGAATATTTCCTGAAGGCCATAGAATAGACCAACAAAATATTGTAGAAAGATAAAGAAAATAGTTATAACAAAGGAAAAAATATTAACGCAAACTCATTTCAAAATCTACAAAAAAAAACACACAAAAAAAAATTATTTACATGAACCTAGCATACATACTGTTTACAATGATAGATTGCTTGCTGTGTGAGAGAGTTATATATTTACGACTACAGGTTGAATATCTTATCTAAAATCCAAAAATCAAAAAGTTTTTCATGTGCTGGCTGACATAACTTGCCACAAATGGAAAATTTCAGAAAGCAACATGCCTATCCGTAGTATAATTATTGGGTTGTAGCATTACAAATAAAATACTGACTTTTTTTTCAATTTTCATTATATTTAACTGTAATCAAAATCCATATTTTCCTTTTATACAAATACTGTGTCCCTACATATTGTAACATTTTAATCAAAACATGACATTGTTGGTAAAGAATGATAGCTTACTAAATATTCCTTCTCACCCTCACAGTTATGTCATTGATGATGTACCCTTGGTGTAGAAGTAGCATTTGGTATTGCATTTATATATTTCTTGTAAATAGTGATCATGTTTTTTTTTTCTACACAGAGAAAATACAAAACATTTTTATGTGAAATCTTAATTTCACCACTTAAAAATCCATGTGAGGATTACATGACTAGTGTCATTAACTGTATCTGCATGAACACAAAATTTATTAAATTTTATATAAAACTGTTTTCAGGGTATAACCTGTTTTACGAAATGTAAAGGGATATCATGTTTATGCTTGGGTTCCATTCCTGAACTGGACCATTTTATAGATGATATATACAAATAAGTCTGTATTCAAAAATCAGAAAAAAAAAATCTGTAAACTGAAGCACTTCCAGTTCCAAGAATTTCGGATAAAGGGTTGATGTTTAAATCCAAGCCCTTCCCATTTGGAAAACTAGCAGAACATAAATTTTCATACCTCCATCTCTTCTATTTGGAGATGGATGATAAAATCCTAATGTTTTAAAAAGAGCTTTCTCAGGTTATGAGCAGCATACTTCTAAAATCCCTCTCTCAACAGAATAATAATAATAATAATATTAATAGCAATAATAATAATTGATCCAATGTTTGATTTCTTAACCATCCTCCTAAAATTCCACATCCTTTCAAGTTTCAATGTCCATTTTTTCTTCTTTGCAGACTTCTTGGCAACAGAACAGATTTTCTCTCCTACCCACTACCTCTGGCACCACAGCCAACAAATCTGTCCAATTCTACACCCACACCTGCCACTGCACCCAGCCAACATGTATTAATCTATAGGCCCAATCTTGGAAAGTCTAATAAATCTAAGTTTCTCATATCATGATATACAGACCCTAAAATTTTATCTGTTGGAAAAATCCACTTGAATAAACTTTCCCCTTGTTGCAAACATCAAAATCAATAAACAAAAATGAACTTCTCCATAAAAACATTAGGATATAACATTACTTTTTTTTTTTAAATTCTAGCCAAATACTAGTCATCCTATGAATGAGAAAAGTCATCAAAGTTCTCTTCCCACTCTAAAATTTCTGTACAAACACTTTCAAGGCATCTATTTTCTAAAGTTCTTTTTGTCATTATACAAAGTCCACTTGAATTTGCTAATTTTTTTTTTCCATTAAGGAAACAAGGCCTGGTGGGAGGTGAAGGGGACTATAGGTAGCAGGTTATGTTGAGAGACCATTGTGTGTATAGGAGCGGGAGATAACAGTTAACCCATGCCTTGAACAGGTTCAGAGTGTAGTGATCAGGAAAACATCCTGTTGGGAGTTTGTTCCACAGGACAGTGGTTTGCAGGAAGAAGCTTCTCATGTGGAACTTGCTTCTCACCAATGGAATATGGAGGAAATGTGGATGGTTTGCTACTGTGTAAGTGGCATGGTGTGTTCTTGCCGTGAAGGTTCAACTTGGTGGGACCAGGGAATGTAGTTCATCTGAGCACTTTCTGTGGAAGTAGTGGTAGGGCAGCAAGACGCTTGCAACATCCCACCTGTGGGAGAGAGGTTAAAAGGTGGAGAATAATTTGTCACCCACAAGGACTCGGAGATACTTTTGGAGAGTGAGGTCTCGACAGCTCCAGCCCAAATATGACAACAGTACTCCATTTTTGGTCTGATCTGGCTCTTGTAAAGATAGAGGATAGCAGGAGGAGTCAGGTACTTACTGAAGTGGTACAGGGAGCTGACCATTTTACCTGCATCTTTAGCAATATATAAGAGTTCCAATTGAGCTCAGGTATGAGTTTGAAACCCAAGCCTTTCAAAGCACAGTGGTTCCCTGAGAGGATCCCTATTCATTCTGACTGGTGGTAGTTCAGGGTCAGATTGGCAATGATGGAATGTAACTAACTAGTTTGGTCTTCAAGGCATTGAATGTGATCAACCAGTTTTACCCCATAGAGCTGACCATGAGAGAAATATTTTAATAATTTTCTAATGTTTATATTAATAACAATCAAAATTAATTTGACAAACTATCTTTTCACTTCTATAAATAATTTGATACATTTTTAAGAAAATCTAATTAAATGGATTATTTCAATTTATTTAGATAATTCCATAATTTTTTTTTTTTTTGGCTCCATTCAATTTTATAGTAATGTGAAATATCAGATGACAATGATGCTTATTATCATGAATGCTGGGATTTTTCTAACTTACAATTGAATTATAACAAAGCAAATAGAAATTCTATACAAATACAATAAAATAAAAATTGTTAGAAATATTGCTTATTATTAGGTTGGTGCAAAAATAATGTCGTTTTCTCACATGTTACTATGTGAGAAACGACGTTATTTTTGCACCAACCTAAAAATAAATAAAACCAAAGAAATATTTATTTAAATATGCTTTTAAAAATTGTTATAAAATTAGATTTTACCAATACTGTTGTAAACATTGTTTATATATATATATATATATATATATATATATATATATATATATATATATATATATATATAAGCTGATAAACATTGATTTACATCTTAACTAAAAAATTGTGGTATTTTGGTGATTGTAATGAGAATGGTATGTTAACAATTACACTGGAATTAGATTTTAAAAATGCTTATTTTATTCCCCACCCTCCAGAAAATTATTGTACATATGACAACTAGTTAAGACTTCATTATGAAATTGATGAATTTTGGTGACGAATGAGAATACTAAGTAAAAATGCGAGGTTTTGGCAAATGGAATATTATTGAATGCTTTCATCAGTGATTGTGAGTAGATAAGTTAAAGATAGGACAGATGATGGTCAGCCATCACACCTGCTCCAATCCATGTGCCACATTTGATGTATATTATCATCAATAAATATTATTACAAGATAACAATGCAAGCTGTATAAAATTATGAAAAATGCTGAAGATACAGGGATGTTTAGATCTAACTTTTTACATTTCCAGCTTCTTATTTTTCTAGATGCACAATCTAACAGACTTCATTCAGGTTCCTACCACTTTCATCTTTGCTGCTGTTGTGTTAAAGGTGATATGCTGTATGATCCAGGACATTGTAGAAGACAGAAATTAGAACACTTCCTATACATATTCACCTCAATAAATTACTTCATCCTTTAATTAAACTGTCCTGGGTACATCTGCATCAAGGGTAAGACTATAAACTACATCAAATTCCAATTGTGTGTGTGTGGATTATATATATATATATATATATATATATATATATATATATATATATATATATATGATAGATATCGAGACAGATAAAGACATATATAGAGATTGTGTGTGTGTGTGTGTGTTTTTGTTACTATAAAATAAACTAGAATGCTTAAGATCATAAAATCCCAAGTGCTATATACTAAAAGACAGCTTCCATATGATAAAATTGTAAGAAGACAAAGTGTTCCTACCTACCATAAATCTACCTACACAATCTTGACCTCTTCAAGTCCAAGGTCAACCATTATCTATCCTCATAATCCACACATCCTCTTTTTATATCCATACAACCTCAGTAACATTAACTCGAGTGGCTCTTGAAACTTACAGTGGGTAATTTCTCGAGCTAATGATTATATAGACATGAAACAGAGTCATGTTAGGTAGAAATACTTTGTCTTTTTATGATTTCATTATACAATTACATCTACATCCCATCCATACATTGTATTTTACAGACAAAAAAGAAAAAAAAAAGTCATTTTGTTTAGAGAAAAACACTTATCAAGATGAGCAGAATTTGAAAATGATTAAAATTTTTGCATGTGTAAAATTGATTAAAAAAAATTCTGAAAAAAAAAATAAAAATAAAAAAATAAACTACTTAAAGTTTAATCAATGCAGATCAAATTTATGATAAACTATCTTAAAAGCAGCCCCATCAGGTGGTATTTAAGTTATCTCCTGAAGAGAGCTCTTCATCACAATAGGTAGGGAGGAGTAAATGCAATAGGCAGCAATAAACTAAAGAACTCAAAATTGATTGCTGCATTTAAGTGCTGCCTTAATATTTAATCTTACCTTTTAAAAATTCAATGATAGTTCTTCTGCCACCACTTAATTTAAAGACAATTTGATGTATGTAGGTCCTTACTTTCTGTACAAACAATTTTTATTTCATGGGTGACTTTCACAATTTTGATTATTCCCAAATTTATTTCCAGGTTATAAAAATTGTTATCATAGAAAAAAAAAAAATTATCACAAACATCACCAAATACAATCACAGTAATGAAAATTTGGGAATCCAAAATTTCAGGATTGCAAGTCCGGATCCAGCCTGATTCCAAAATGAAATGATATGTTGGGCTATGGCCTCTAGAAGTTGAAAAGTGACACAGTGACATTCACTTTTATTATAGTGATTTTCTAAGCATAGCTTAGATGTGGCACAAGGCCGAAAATATGGGGCACTCAGTGAAGATCAAACTCACTACTCAGTCGTAATTGTTCTAGCGACACATGCTTGCTAACCATTACACCACCTCAAGTGTCCATTCACTTTTATTATATAGAAGTTAAAATTTGGTTTTAAAAAAAAAAAAAAAAAAAAGCATCTTTATAAAATTGCAAATTTGTTTGCAAACAACTTAAATCCCAAATGAAACTCATTACAACTGTCAAATCTTAGAATTTAATCTGACAAGTCAACACACAAACTAAAGATGAAGAAACAAGCAAATGCTGGGAATCTCACACATAAACATTGTGTGTGTGTGTATGTGTGTGTGTATTCCAAATTTACATAGGGACTAGTATAAGCACTAATCTTGGGCCCCAGATAAAAATAAATGAAGATAGAGGAGATTTGTTTATTTTCAGATTTAATGAAGCTCCTTTGAACTAATTTGAAACAATTTAGAGTATTTGAGCCACTTGAGTTGGAAGTGGGTCTTAAATTCTAAAAGAATTCTTGAAGGGAGTCCCCATTTAGATTTTTTTTTTTTTTTATAAACATGGGGAAACGAGGGGGCAAACATACATAATGAAGAGGCTCTCAAATTCTATTACCCAATGGGGGCTTTAAAACCTAAATCCAGCAATATATATATATATATATATATATATATATATATATAATACAGTTCAAAAGCTTAAAGTTACTTCTGGTAATTTCTTTTTTTTTAATTGGTCCAAAAAGTAATTGCTTTGTACTTTAAGAGAAAATTATGATACAGGTTTAAAAAAGTGAGACATGATTTTTATTACAAATTTTATTATGGCAAAAATATCCTCTTTTAGCTTTGATTACTGCAGCACAAATTTTTGCAAAAGTTTCTCAAAGTTTGATAATTGATTCCATTCTTTTTTTCAATGACTTAAGAGCTCTTTTTCATTTTTTGGATGCAAAGGTTTCACTCTTCTGTCAAGTTCATCCCATGCTAATTCTGTGGGTGGCTTCAAACTTTTGAACTGTAGTGTGTATACACACACACACACAATATTACAGAGAGTTAGAAATATACACATCACAAAAATATGAAATTACAAATCTATTCAAAAATGGCAAAAAATTACTTTCATTTTTTTTTTATAACCATTTTAATGCATGATCAATAAAACTATATTATATTAAAATCAGTGTTTTTTCCCTCCATTTTCTCTTCCTTATGAAAAAAAAAAAAAAAGTCATAACCCAAAAATTTCTATTTAAATGAAATATTTTTTGTGGCCCATTGAAGACATTTATAATCATGCAACATTATTATACACAATCTATAACACTTGACCAAGTGTTCATCACTGATGTACTTGTGAAAATGCAAGCATGAATACACATTACATGTGTATGTATTTGTATACGAGTATTGAGAAACAATTTATTTCATGTTAATCATATGGAAAAAAAATCCCATTAGCTAAGGTTAGAACATTAGCAGGATAAAAGAGAACAAAATGTATTTTAAATAAACAGATTAACTGAAAAAGTTTTATAGTTTCTCATGTTGAAAATATTTACCCAAGGAAAACTTCACTTTTCTAACTATAGATTCTTTCTGCACTATTTTCAAAACATTTGATCGACTTCCGCAATTTTAAATTTTTTGGTAAGGGAGGTATATATCAAATATTACGTGCATAAGTAAGGATTATAGTCAGAAATAAAAAATGGATTTAATTTGGGGTTAAATGGAAAGAAAAAAAATCTAACAAATAGCCTCCACAGTATTATATTTTGGAAATATGATATATAAATATTTGTATGCTGGAGTTAAGAAAATTCACCAACATTGAAAAATCATAACCAGCAGGAAAATAAACAGAGAAATGGTAGAAGGTTGAAGACAATTGTCTTGGATGTCAGAATGACATAAATTTCAGTGATTTGATAGGGTCAAGTAAATAGTTGCACTTAAGCACCCATATTGCAAGAGTCCCTGCTTGGTATCAGTTATCCCAAAAATAAATTAAAAAAAAATGGAGAAATAAGAAAAAGAAAAGTTTCATATATTAGAATAGATGTAGTAAGCTTGAATACCTTTTTATTTCTGTGAATTGTTGGACATACTTAAATTTATCAATTAGGGAGAACATGAAGTATTTCCTCATAAAAGGAGTTCTATCCTCGAATTTTTTAGTACAAATTTTTGCTTCTTAACACACAGGCTTGAAACTGCTAGGAATGAGGGATCAATATAAAAGTAAGTATCTTATATATGACAAGCAGTTCAAAGAATTTCCCTACTAATAAAAGCAGTCAATTCAGATTATATGTATTGTGTTGTTTAACACAACAAGAAGGAACCTCTCCCCTAGTAAAAATATATCTAATCTGATTTTCAGCACTTGGCAGAGGCTGACCAACTTTAGTAAGATAAATGGTAATATTAGCCATTTCCTTATAAGAAAACATTTGCCATTCACTGACTGAACAACCAGTGCCAGTTGAAATTTATAAAATCTTTCTATTGAAACAACTTTCCTAGAAAATAGATTTCATAAATCTAGTAACTGTTATTGGTCTGTTATTGATGGGGCCTTCCTTCCTAACATTTTCTTCCAACTAGTACAAAATGTCAACATCTTGATTGCTGTTATTTTCTCTTTGAGTTACTGTGAGGTGGTTCTCAACAGAAAAAGTGTTAAGCCCAAAATGAAATATAAACTGGAAGATAGAGAGATAGAAAGAGAAAACAGAAGACATTTTCCCTGGTAATGTGGAAGTGAAAAAAGGCCATCCGGGTTGCCTCACCCGTATGAATTGGAACTATGCACCATGAGTTTATTTTTTTATTTACCAAAAATCTGGCATGCAGGTAAAGCAAATTGAGAAATGTCTTTATCTCTTTCTTGGAAATTAGAAAAACACATGTCACTGGCGAAAAGAGAAGTAGATGGGAATTATATTTTCATTAGTAAAAACAAATTGAAAAATGAAAACAGAATGAACCTGCTGTGAGGGTGAAAATCAATCCATCATAACTGGCTGGTGATCTGGTTCATGTTTTTGCTAAGATGTAGACCAGCCCAAGGATGGAAAACAGCGTGTCTCTTTGTTGAGAATTTAGGTAAACAAATATTTTTTCATTGACAAAAACAAATTGAGAAATAATTTTTATCTATCACTCCAAAGGTTAAAATGAGAAGATGATCAGGTTTGTGTTTTCACTGGAGAGGTAGGTCCAGGAAAGGAGTCAGAGAATTGAAATTAATGAAGAGAATAAACCAGAACCTTTCTCCTACGCACTTAAAAAATCATATTTGTTATAAAGACAGTAATGCCAGCCCTAAGAAATGGGCAGAGTTAGAATACTGAGAAGGAAGGGGCAAAATTTAGCCTGCCTGTGCAGAGTTGCAGTGTGAGATGTGAAGCGAAGGAAGTTGGAGTTAAGGTGGATTAAGAAAGCAGAAATAGAGAACAAAGAAAACCTTTATTGGAATTAATGAAAATTGGGGAATCACCAAATCTCCAGAACCCTTAAGTCCTATGCCAGTTTTGGGCCAAAGTGCATACAAGTAAATGACTATGGGGAGCTCAGAAACTTTGGGCTGAGAACTCACATCAAGTGCCTCTGAAATCCACATCAGCTGCCACCAAATTTCCTGATTCCAAGACTTTGAACCAGCTCCTCCAGAAGTTTAGACAAGGCCCAGTGTCACTATAGAGATTGATACAGGAAGGGTTATTTTTTGTTGTACCAAGAGCTATATAAACCAATTCTCTCATTTTATCTTCCGTCATGAAGATATTTTTTTCCTTAATATAGCACCCACCAGCACTGCGAGACTACAACCTTCGATTTTCCACTGCTCTGATATCAAGATACACAGTGTGGGCAGAGTTGGTGTGGCCATCAACCAACAACCAGTTTGATCCAGTGTCAATATTAACCAGCGCAGAGTTAACCGTGTGGTTAAAAATGTTGTTCTAACACCCTGAGATCCAGACCACTAAAATGTGGTTAAACCACCAGGTGTAGGCAGCAGCAAAAGGCATATTATTTGGTGACCTTGACCAGGGATGTGACCCTGTTGGCAGGTGGTGTTATACTACATGTAATATCCATTTTAGCTGTTGCAGCTGTTAAAGTCCTCAAGTGATGTGATTTCTGTCATTTGGTACAGTCCTTTGTGATTATGTAGCATCAGTCCACAATGCTAAAAGAAAGATTGTCTTCACCAAAATTCACAGACTGCACTCATTCAAAGCCATTTTTAAACATTGATCTTAGTATACAGCTGACAGTTTAGATCAGTCATACAAAGAAGTTGGTGGTAGAATCATGGATCTATAGCTATATACCCAAATACATTCAGATGTTATATAAATGTCACATCTGCAGGTGGATAACAAAGCATGCTAGGAAATGAATTTGAAGGGAACACTTCCTAAAATTGATCAAACCCTAGCATCACTATATGTTGAAAAATTTGTTATATGAACTTAAATGCATTTCAAAACCTGATAAAAGATTGGGGAAAAAAAATTAGCACTGCACCTTTATACAAATACATTTATGTGTGCCTAAAAAATAAAATGAAGAGGTCTGTATTATTTTTCAAATTAACAATTTTTTCCTGTTATGCAATCTTTCAGGAAGACAATGTGTCCTCACTCCACGAGGAATATAGGGCCACACAGCCTCACTAGGCTAGATGTTGCTGCTGTGGTTTCTGTAACAAGTAAGCTTTTTATGGGCTGGACTGTGTTGCCAGCCCCACACCCAACTAGTTTTGAATTCAGAGTTATCCCTCTCTTAAACTGGTTTCCAAGCAAGGCTAGAAAGCCCAGTCTATCCTACTATTTGAGATTGCTGGAGAAGGGATAAGAAATGGATCCATACCTTTCCCAAAGGTATTTGCATGTAAGTAGATACAACCTCCACTGGAATTTGAACTTGGAATGTTGATCCCATTTTCTATATGGATAACCACAACACTAGTCACTGTCTTAGAGTCATGTTAAAAATACATTTGACATAAAATTAGAATTTCAAAAAGGTATTTAAAACCAAAGTAATGATCTTATGAGTACACATCATAACAAAACAAATCTATAAAATATACTTATAAATTATTATAATGAAAAAATAAATTAATTAAACATGCAAAGAAATTCCTTCATATAAGCTAATTTGAAATAAATGCATTACTATATTTAAAGACACTCTCTTGTACAAGTTACACAAATACACACTTATTTAAATTAAGTTACATAACAGACCAGCAGCAAAATACTAATTGATGACCCTTAATTAGTTGAAAAGAATAACACACACACGCAGCAAGACAAAGTCCTATAATACAAGACGCGTCATAGCATGGCTGTAGTTAGAATTAAAATCTCTGCTCTGTCAGTTATCTCCCAGGCTGCAGAGATCATTTGATTGATCTCTGTGCAACTGTGCTTACAGAAAAAGAAGAAAAAAGGTCATCTAGTTTCACAAAGGTCAACTTATTCAGTTCTACTCTCCCCCTCCTCTATGTAGCAGAAACAGATTTTTGGAAAGAATAAATAGTCATGATTTAATGAAGAGTGTTCAACTGGGCTGATTATTTGCAAACAAATGGTGGTTACATTTTTTTATGATAATAAAATCGTTAAAAATGCTTTTATCTGTAAGTATATCAAAATAAGAAATTAAAAAGAATAAGTCAATATAAAGATCAATCATAGAATATCTTCTATGGGTGTGTGTATTGTGGCAGGTAAATGATACAGTATTAAACATGAATAAAGTTTTAAGAATATATACAAAAAAAAAAAAAAAAATAAATTAAAATGTATTTTTCTGCCAATCAGCATTATAACTATATAGATTCACCTATTGTCCTGATCATGCTACTCCTAGGTCTCAGCCTGGGTATGACGATAAACTACGTCCAACAGCAAGGTCACTGATCAGGAGATTTTGAGGGGCGTGGAACCACCTCTTAATTGTTGGTGTTCCCAGGTCCACCCTAACCTGGGGTGGTAGTACCTGTTAGGGACCCAGCTATGGACAAATACTTAACGCCCCCAAACTGAGGTCAAAACGTGTGAAAATAGGTTTTAATACCAGCAAAACATTTTCTAAAAAAAATATTACCAGCTATACATACTTGAAGGAAAATTATTACCAAAAATAAATTTTTAGAAAAAAAAAAAAAAAAAAAAAAAAAAATATATAATATATATATATATATATATATATATATATATATATTACCAACAATAACAACTTTGTCGCATTAAATAACCCATTGAGATTGATATGCCTTAAAACAAACCAAACCATTCCAAAATAGTGCTGGCATTAAATGACTCACCGAGTTTGATATGCTGTAAAACATAATAACCAACCAATCCTCCTAGGTCTTTTGAACAGGAGTAAAGGTTTATCCCCTGTTACCAGTTCCCTCTAAAGTATTTTCTATTGTCTTTCACTCCCATTACCCCTTGCAGCTTAGTGGCATTATCACTGTGCTTGGGTTGAATTGATAAAAAAAAAAAAAAGGAGACACACATTTTACATATTGACTAAAACTCTCCGACTTATCCTGGCAAAGTTTTATATCAACATTTAGAATGAATCTTATATGCTTTTCAACTTAAAAAATGTGAATTTAATACTCAACCCATTTAATTTATTAAATGCATTTTTCAAAAGAAAAGTAGTCAATTTTTATTTTTACTCGTTAAATGTACAAGAAAACAGTTTACAAAGTTTTTAAACAACTTACAAAGATTTAAAAGTTAATATTGCAATAATTAATAGATGCTAAGTTCTATTTAATATATATTTATATAATATAGGCAATGAGCTTTGAAAATAGATTTTGCATTTCCTTAATATTACTGATAAAATGTAAACAAGACAATCCCTTGCTTAAAAATGGAACTGTATCATTATAGTAGTTAAGCTCATTCACCCTAATTGTTATACTTTAAATAAACAACATCCTCATCATGCGTAATATAATCAATGATGATGTGCGATAAATAAGGAAGAAAATAAAGTGTAACAAACAATTTTTTTTGTCTGTTAATATATCTTAATAACATCTTCATAATAATGCAGCCATAGTATTTGAAAATAATATCGGCATTTTTTTTATATATGTGTAAGCGTAAAAGAAAACAATGACAATAAAAATATTTTTAGTTGTTTCAGAGAAATCTAGGAAAATCTCCCAAATTTCATTTAAATTAAAAAGTATTATTCTTTAATGCACACATAGTTAATAATACTTACTTTTGGATAATCTAAAGACTTTTCAATTTTAAAAATCTTTTCACATTCCTAACTATATTCTGCAACATCCTGGTTGAATGTTATAAAATACAAGTATGATTCAATTAATCAAAAATTATATATCTTATTGGATCAATAAGTCAGTAGCCTGACACATAGATAATAGCTGAATTTTGAAATGAAATTGTTCACTGTATGATGTTCACTTCATATGATTAATAATCACAAATGAGTTAAGCGTATTGTCAAGGAATGTTGAAAAATAATTATTTCTTGTGTTTAATATTTTGTTAATCAATAGGATATGAACTTTATATATATATATATATATATATATATATATATATATATATATATAGATATTTGTTCATAGCCTAGTGGTTAGAATAACATTGCAACCACGAGGCCAAAGTCTGTCAATTTGTCAGGGAGGTTTTAAGATGATCTCAGTATACAGCACCATTAGAAAGCACTGCCAAAACCATACTACTTGTTGTTTCAAGCTCAAACACTGTCACACAAGTCATCATGACCAAGGATTTGAATATACTGGCCTTGTTCATATACTCATCATGTCAGGTTATGCACTTTCTCTGATAAAACTGTAACCAAGGACCAGTGATTATAGCAGCAATACAAGCCACAGGTTGGCTTTGTAGGTCCTGAAGAAACACAAGTGTGCCTGAGCAAGTGTCTGCAACAGGGATTAGCTAGTCACCCTTTAAGACTTCAGAGACTACACACACACACACACACACACTGGGATGTTATTCGCTTGATTCATTTCTCAAAATCTAGCACAAAGTTATAAGTTATTATGACGGAGAATTTTAGCATACTAGCCTTGTTCAACTACTGATCATATCATATTATGTGCTCTCTCCCAGAAACTGTAACTAAAGTCAGCTCAGTATAATTGTAATATATAAACCAGTTTGGCTCTGTGAGTGTTGAAGAAAAAAATCTGCCCAGGTTAGTGTCTGCAACAGGGATTACCTAGCCATCCCAAATATTCAAGCATACTTGGGAACAATTAGCCAGTCATTATACCATTATTATTTATATCTAATAAGCCTCAGCTTAGATATTCTTTTCTTTTGAAAATCATTCAATACCATTGAAAGGATAACCAATACTTGGTTCAACATGAAGAGAGGATTTTATAGGGACTGGAATTTTTTACAACATGCTCTTATTGATACAAGAAGGGTTATTTTTTATTGTACCAAGAGCTATATAAACCAATTCTCTTATTTTATCTTCCGTCATGATGATATTTTTGAAATCTTCACAGTATTTAGTATTTTTTAAGTTATCGCTAACATTTTTTGTTGAGATTTACAAACTCTACATTTGGTTCAATTTCAGAAATTAAACGAAATGTAGAGTCAATCAATGAAATATAAAAACTTAAAAGATATGCAAAAAACAATATTGCATTTTTATTAAATAAGTATGTTATTTTAATCATTAAATTGCTTTTAAAATAGTGAGAGCATTTGTATGATAAGAAAAATTAATTTTTCCACAAAATTTATGAAATTTATACCAAGCTACACACTAGTAAGACTAACTGTACTTTGTACCCACTTAACTGTTTGCACTTCTCTTTTAGATTGGTCAATGTATGGATACTTTAGAGGGTGAGATGGACTGGCTAACAGAAGTCAAAGAATTTTATATATAGATTAACATTTAAAAATACTTTTAAAAAATATATACAATCTAAGCATCTTTAAGCAACAATTGCTTCAGAAATTTTGCTTTAACAAAAGAGTATTTCATCTTTTGATAACAAAAATGGATTTAATATGTATAATTGATTCTTCTCTTTCACTCACAGAAACCCTTTGCATCTTAGTAGCATTATTGCCATCCTTGGAAGAAATGATTAAAGAAAATTAAAAAAAATAACATTATGATCAGTATTCTTATTCAATATATAAGTTTATTTAAATATAATTCTTTTAATGTTGGCCAATTTATAGGAGAAATATAGTCTTTTGTTGATTCACTCTTAGAGTTGAATGTATTTAGCCACACACACACACAAATATACATTCATGAAGAGTAGCCAATCTCCAAGCATTTCACTTCCAACCACAGATATACAAAGAATCAATAACATTCATGAAATTTGCCAAGCATTTTGGCATGCAAGCTGATGTATTAAAAACTTTACAGCATAATTTGACAATAAAACAAACAGCAACAATGTAAGAATCAATGTATGCTTATGTAAATGCTCAAACTTCTTTCTCAATACACCAACACTGATTAGGGGGGGGGGGGAAATAAAATAAGAAATGAAAAATAAAAACTTGGATCTATAATCTAAGCAATGCCCAACTTTCAGCCTAAATATGAAGTTTCACTTTCAGGGGCAAAGATAAAACAGTAACATTATCATGTGAATCAAAAATCCATAAAAGAAAACAATTTAGTCATAACAATATATATATATATATATATATTATATATATATATATATATATATATACATACACACACACACACACACAAAACATATTTAGGTAGCAAGTTTTCTTTCATATATTATTGAATGTAGCAGAAAATCAACTTTTTTCAAACTAAACACTTTCAATAGTACTAAAACCATTTCTTCCTCCATGTTTATTCACTTTAATGACAAGTGTTTGGTTTAAACAAAGAAAAATTTATTAAAAAATATTACTGTCTTTCATTGTCTGTTACAGTCAATAATGTGTGTATGTATTACTTACATATATTTCTAAAGTAATGCATATTTTATTTATTAATCAGACAGATTTTATCACTTTAAATGTTATTTTAGTGGTTACCCATGTTTGAGTAGATGTGCCGTTTATTTATAAATAAACAGAGTGTCAAATGAAATATGGGTATCCACTAAAATAGCATTTGAAGGGAGATATATGTTACGAACCCCCATCTAAATTTATTATAAAAACTATACCATTGCTTATATTTGAGAAGCATTCTAAAATAAAGAGCCCAGTACTTACAGAAACGTAAAGAATAAGGATCGTAAACCCAAAGAGATAGGTACACATAGTAGCGACAAGGATTGACTAGAATGTACCCTTTACTTCTCTTTTGGTCAGCTTGTTGACAGCATGATTTACATGGATAGATTCCAGATAGAAGTTGAAACACTTTAAACTAAACTTTGTCCAACCCTATCTATAGCGAAGGTAGAGGAAGATCGTAATCTGTGTTATTTTTTTTTTTTAACATTTTACTTAATTTTGGTAAAATATATTTCTTTCCCAAGGGTCTCTTTCTGATTGATCAGACATGGCCAGGCGGAACTGATTAATGAACACACACACACACAATAGGTGACAAACAACAATGGAGACAGGAAATATAAATTTATTAACAAACATGAAAACATGGAAAAGATAAAATAAAGAAAAACAGCCAAAAAAAAAAAAAAAAAAAAAAAAAAACGATGATATGTCAAGAATAAACATTTAAACATTGTGGACAAAATAGTGGGAGGAGAGCATCCTCTAAGAAAGCTAAAATAAAAATCAGCCTATGGCCTTGTGCCATACTTGCACGAATTTACAGAACATGTGCTATACTTGCATGAATTTACAAAACATCAAAATTTTAAGACAAGTAGAAAGAAACATGTAATAAAAGATTTCATGCTAAATTTACATGAAAGTACAAACATGAAAAAGAGGTACATTTAAACAAAAACAAAGCACAAAACAAAAAAAAAAAAAAAGAAATTTATCTCGTAATAAAAGTCCTTTTCCACTAATAATGTGTCTTTCTATTACTTTTTTTTTTCCTTTTCTATTTCTTTTTATAAGGGTCTCCTTTTGAGGCCTTTTCTTAATTCCTCTCTTTCTCTTTTTGTCGTCTAGGGGCTTGGCTGACGATTAAGCAGAAAATGCGTTCCCTCTCTCTTTTGTCTTGGCATAGCAGCATTCTCACTTGAGATGGTCTGTTCTTTCTTTCTTTCTTTCTTATCCCTTTTGTCCTTTATTTAAGGGCTTGGTAATAGTTGAAACTGCTTTCTTTCTCCTTCATCTCAGCATGACATCCTTAGAGATATTTTCTTCCTCTTTCCTTTTCCCATAAGTATCTCCTTTTGAGATCTTTCCTCACTTTCTTTTCTTTTTCTATAAGCTGTCTTCTCTTTCACCTCGATGTAGCGGCATTCCGCATACGTTGGCAAATGGATCCATCTATTCCACTCAGAGATGAATTCGCCTTGCAATTTCGCAAACACGTCTTCTCAGTCTTTAGACCTGGATACAACTCTTGTATTTTTCCGCAAACACGTCCTTTCAGCCTACAGACCTGGACAAACTTTGCAGACACGTATCTTTTCAATCTTTAGACCTGGACAAATTTTGCAGACACATATCTTTTCAGTCTTTAGACCTGGACAAATTTTGCAGACATGTCTTATCAGCCCACAGGCCTGGACAAAGACTAACTTTTCTGTTTCACTATTTGTTCCCATTTTCTTGTCACTTTATTCTTTACGTTTCTGTAAGTACTGGGCTCTTTATTTTAGAATGCTTCTCAAATATAAGCAATAGTATAGTTTTTATAATAAATTTAGATGGGGGTTCGTAACAATATACACACACATGCTTGTGTATATCTTTAATGATATAATATCATAATATCTTTAAGTAATATCTTTAAATGAGTTTACAGTCAAAATTCAACAATGGTTTTTCCTGCTCAAACAAAAATTGCACTTTTGTCAAAACTAATTTAAAAAACTTTCACCAAGATGCATTTCTTACTGCTTCCTTCCCCCTCCTTTACAACAATCTCATTCAGTAACCCTCTAGCTTGAGTGGCTGTTGAGCCTTGCATTGGGTGAACTAACAGTAATAAATAAAAAAAAAAGAAAAGAAAAAGATTTAACAGTAGAAATATAAGAGACTTTAAATATCTTTTTAGCAAATGATAAGGTCTAAGGAAATCAATTTTCTCTTTTTGTTTGGAAGTAGCAAGTCTTACCAACGAAGCAATCACTAAAAGCTAGAGGCTTTATATTATTATTTTATCTCTTAACATGTCACCTAAACTTTAAAGACCTATTTTAATACAGGAGATTATACTTGTTGTAATTAAAACAACTGAGAAAATGAGTCTTCAGCTACAAACCAAATTATCTATGGATTTGCACAATTATCATTAACACTAAAAATTAAATTCTTTTTTTCAAATGGACTTACTGGGAACTTTTAAATGAGAAAATCTTTTTCTTTAAAAAAAAAAAAAAAAAAAAAAAAAAATTAATGGACAGAGAAATTGTTCTGAAAAAGACTACACAAAGACATAGGATTTACATGAAAAACATTATGTCTCTAATTAATGAAAAAAATGTATATAGCATAACAGTTACTGTTGAGAAAAGGAGAACTGAAAAGTTGAGTTAAAATTTCAGTATAGTCTGTGGCATTCACTTTCATGCAGATGTCCTTAATGGCTTTAAGCAAGAGAATCCATATTCACACTTATAAACAAAGTGTTCGAATTAAGAGAAACCATATCACTTGAGGAGGACTTTTAACAGCAGCGACATCTAAAGTGGATATAACATGCAATTCGAAGAGAAAATAATAACATGACATTCCACACAGCTTCAAATAAAAGGTTAGGAAGGAAATCTCCATCAGTACTGGAAAGAACAATAACATCTACTGAATTTGAGAAACCTATTTTCCCCCAAAATTTTTTTTCAAGAGAAAGATTTTATAAATTTCAACAAGCAGTAGTACTGGCTGCTCAGTCAATAAATGCCAAATGTTTCCTTATGAGGAAACTGCTAATATTACAATTGGGAAAAATCTAAATTCATTTCTTTCCTCCTCTACTACAGGTTAACTAGCAGAGTAGATTGGGATCTTTAGCCTTGGGTGGCAGCTGGTCTAAGAGAGGAACCAATCTGAATTCAAAACCATGAAGAAGACAACAAGAGTTCACTCTACTAACTTTCCCAAGATGTCATGGAAATTCCCAAACAGTGAAAAAAGGAATCTGTGGAGAGATGCAGTCAGCTACATAAGAGTTACTGCATTTTTAATAAAGGAATAAATAAAAATAAAAGAAAAATCTTTTTTGTAGTTAGTTACACAAAACAGCAAAAGAATAAAAAAAAAAAAAAAAAAAAAAAATCTACAGAGCATTTTTAAAATAACAGAATTACTGTTTTTTTTGTTTTTTTTCCCTCTATTCCATGTTCAATTAACAAGCATGTTATGTGCAGATATAATATTAAAAACAAAAATCAACTAACAATAGTAAGGGGAGTCTTTGAAGCTACTTCTGGCAAGTAATACTGCAAAAGTAGATATCTCAAAAGAAAGAAGAAATTCTTTCCCAACATTTTGAGCAAAGAATCAAAGAATTGCCAAAGAAGATTTCTGGCATTGGCTGCTGGCAAGAATTATAGATCCATAATGCAGAAAGCAGAAACTACTATTCTGCAAGTGCAATAGTATGACATTCAGTTAATGCTAGGTCAGCAGACCAGACAATTTCAGTTGGATTGAAACAGATTCGCTTCGGGGATCAATTTTAGCCAACAACTGAAGCAGGAGATGTTTATCTCAATAGGAAACAAACGACTGATCTAAGGATAAGCACAGATACAAATGTAAATCTCAATTTCAAAAATGCTGTCCATGTTAAGTGAGAAAATAACTTAGAATGAAAAGTTCTCAAAAATAAATGTGTAGAGAGTCCAAAGAAAAAAATTAAAATAAATAAAATATGAAAATAAAATAAATAAACAAAAAATAAAAAGAATTCAAATTAAAATAAAGCATTTGCACTTTCCTTTAAAACCCTTCTCGCTTTCTCTCTAAACTTATCTCTATATACTTCTCTTTCAACTAATGAGAAGGCAACCCTCAAATAAAAAAGAGGAGGAGAATAAGACTGAACCTGGCTGAAAAACAATGGTTTACTTGACCAGTCTAGCCATTTGTGACTAAAAACTAGCAAAATTCAAAAAGGTTCCATGCATAACCTCCACTATATAAAAAAAATGTAAAAGAAACAAATGCCAAAAAGTAAAATAATAATGGCCAATCAAAAAAAATTAACATAAAGAAACTTTTGATGATAGCCAAAACCAAGGTTTGCACCAGTATTGCGGGAGCCAGGTCAAAAGGATATAAACTAACAGCCATGAGCCAGACGAGGAGATGAATACTAAGAATATCCTGGCAATTCTCCACACAGCAATAGATACTATCCCAAATATAAATATACACCCTAGACTTTTTTTTCAAATATCTTTAAAAGAAATGCTCCTTTCTCAAGTCAACATATTTATGCATGACCATAAAAAAAAAAATTAAAGGAAACAGTTAACTCCTAAAAAAAAAAAAAAAAAAAAAAAAAAAAAAAAAAAAAAAAAAACAACATTGAATTTTGTTTAAATGCCAAAAACTTACACCACTTAGTGTCCTCTATAGTTTTCTTTTCCTTAATGCCGAGAGAATTTCAAATATTTTAGAGCAGTCCCAATTCAAAAGCAAAACATTTTTCTCAACATTACTTTTTTCCGTGTGTATAAATGCAGGTTTTTAATAAAATTTCTACATTTGCCTTGAAAAGGTGGCTCAAGAAATGAAACATGACAGCATAAAAGATCTTTGCATTTCATTCATTAATATGGTCTTTGCAGATTTATATCTGAATTTTTAGACAAAATCTAAGTATACATGGATACTGCACATTGGTTCTTCATATAATTCCAAGTGTGTATATAGGCATATACACAAGTTTGGTTAAAGATTTAATGAAAGTTCTTCGTTAAGTATTTTCACCAATAATGAATAGCATAATTATGAAGAAAGCATTTATTTTACACAAAATATTTTTCAGCATATCTTTCATTGTTTATGCCTTTAACCCATTACTTTTCCATCTATCAACCACTAACCACCAATAATTTAACAAGGTTATCAATCTACCATCATAGAGGAGTAAATATATATATATATATTACTGCTTTACTGGCACAAAGCACCCCCCTCAAAAAAAAAAGAAAAAAAAAAAGTCATGGGTTAGTCCTCAACAGAATGTGGATATATGCATACATAGATGGTTGATTGTACTTTCTCACAAAAATGGCTGTAGCATTTGTTGAAGTGGACAGTTCATGCATGGCCGGATGGATGTGTATTGACACGGCTTAATGTCAAGTGAATTGAAGAAATTCTATCCATGATATTTGCATCACTAAAGAAAAGTTGGTCATTGTTGCTTTCAAATTAGGAAAGATAAAGTCAAAAGCCAGAAATTGTCTTTAAAGGCAACTAGCTCTGCAAATGGACAACAAATGTGAAGGTTGAATAAAAAAAAATAATAAAATAAAATGATAATCAAAAATGTATGCCCCCTTCAAAACAGACAATACAAAAGCCGCCAATTGTTGGCAATACTGCTTTTAAATAATTGACTATTTCTTATTGCTATAAATGTTATATTTAATAAATACACATGTTTGAGTAGATATCCCTGCTTTTTTTTAAAAACAGTGGAATTAATGTCAACTGGCTGAGAGACCGAGAAGTCTGACTAAAGAAAATGCACCTGCCAACAGGAATCAAATCTGTCTTTGATCAATTCTTCTATATGAGCTGTGTACCCTCAGGACATAGGTAATCATGGCCCTTCACAACTTCATGTCTGTTGGATCTCTTAATAAATTTTGTCTTTTTGCTATTTCTCCTAAACCTTGTTCCACCATCCATTTACTCAAGCACATCAAGTGTGTTATGCAGTTTTTCTTTGTCCATCAATCTGTCCAGTAAGTACCAGATTTTCCAAGCCCTCTTTCCTCATTATGTACCCTAGAAATTTCAATTCTCTCTTCCTGTTGTTAAGTATAAATTTCCTTTCTTGCTTCCATTTTCGCCAAAACCTCATTGTTGTTCACATGTTCAGTTACTGGTATCCTCAGCAGCCTTCTGTAGAACCACATTTCTCTTGCTTAAAGTCTCTTCAGAGATTATCCAGCATTCATTGCCACATAGGATGATAGATATCACATAACAGTTCAGTACTCTTTTCTTTGTTTCTAACAAAGTTTTTCTGTTTCTTAATACTCTGCTTAGCTTTTGGAATGCATATTTGCCTATCCAAATGCATCTTCAGGTTTCAGTGTCACACATTCTGTCCTATGTTAGAATACTTCCCAGATATTTATATTTTTGTACTGGTTTGATTTTACTATCTCCAATTTGTAATTTGCATTTTGGGCTCATCCTTTTGCTAACAACCATTGGCTATGACAAAGCAAGTATACTATTTAAGAAATGCACATTTCTAATTGGGACTTCTCAAAGTCTATCTGCTAACTTTACTTTTGTACCTGAAGTGTAAACAAAGTAATATTAAATGAGTAACGGATTTTGTCATCCGATATTATTATTAAAATAATCATTATATTTAGTGGGTGTTTCATGTGTTTGAATAGATATTCTGTTTTTTTTTTTGGGGGGGGGGGTTTCAATACTGAAATTAATGCCAGCTAACCTAGAGATTTAAATGTCCTATTAAAAGAAAATATGCAGGCCTGACAGGAATAAAACCTGTATTGCCTTTTTGCAAGTCAATTTATTTTACCTGAGACATTACAATGTGACTATGGAAATATGAATTCTTGAAAAACAAAATCTTTTGAAATTACTGTTTGAAAAACTTTATATAGGTCAGTGCCAATAAACTATGGTAGTTGGAGTTCAAAACTTTTATCTGTGGTTTAGATCAAAAGTGAGCCATGATGTCATGATTGCCAGCTTAGACTACCAAAACAAAGCTTGCCAAGTCCATGGAGTTATCCACGAAAATGGGTAACATAGTGGTTAAGCATGCAAAATGTGTATTCAATACTAGGAGTTGAATATTGGCAGTTTTGAAAAACATTTATTAAAACTATCCTTTAATTTCACATAAAAATCTGCACCAATGTAAATAAATTTGAAAGACGAAGGCCTAAAATGATTCCAATTATAAAGTGCTATGTCAATAGATCCATCATTGATGACAGCAAAAGATGGCAGAAATCTCGTATGCACAAAATTTTAACAAGAAAAAATAAAATGAATTTTTTTATAATTTTAAGATTTTGTACAATACATTGTATTGTAATGTATTAATAAAAATAATAACAATACAATGTAGTGACATTTACAAAAAGGCACAGTTTTCAATGCAATGTAATGATACAATACAAGTTTTTTTACAAAATTAACACAAAAACAACATTTTTAATAAATTTACATGTACGTAATGGAAAATAAAAACAAAGTTTATAATAACACTTAAGAAAATCAGTAATGGAGATTTGCTGCTTCTTGTCTTTTCTCTTTTCTTGGCATCTCTGAGCATGGTCTGTAGTTGTAAAACATTTACTGAATCACCAACACTCATAAAATTCCACACATTCTACAAGCTTGGCTGTTGACTTGGGTGCATTGGTATCTGGCTCTACCTCTTCTTTATCTTGTTCTTCTGCCAGTAGAGACCAAGCAATGGGGACATTGTCATCAATAGTCAACCAGGCTGACAGGATTTCACAAACTGGTGCAGTTTCCATCCACCACCTTGTGAAGCTGGTCTTCAGCTGCCTTCACTTCTTAGTCTGTAAAGCCTTGAAATTCACACTCTGGTCTGACAGGGTCTTCTTCATCTACTTTTGTTGATCCCAGTGCCTTATCACAACACCTAATGACACACTCCTTTTGAAAATTTTGAAACCTTGGTATGAACAACTCTGCTTGTGTTGTGCCTGCCAACCTTGCGTCACTGCTTATTTTTACCTGTCCTATGCCATGGTGCTGCTTCCACCTTCTCAACCACCCACTAGATACACTGAATTCAGGATCTGCATTTTCCCCATGAAGTTGTTGATGTATTTTATCGGATTGGGCTTGTATAATGGGCCCTGACATGGGTATCCCATTATCTCTAGCTTCACAGAACATGTTAAATGTTGCCTTGTCAAGATCCAGGTCCCTGGCAGTTTTAGCCCTTTTCCTCTTCAAACCTCCTTTGTCTAGCTCATCTAAAAACAAACTTTGGATCAAAAATGAAGAAAAGCTACAAACTCTCAATGTAGATTCTGGTACACCCATCTCTTTAGAGACTTTGCTGTGAACTGTGCCGTTTCGTATGCTTTCAACAACATTTAGCTTTTGTTGAACACAGTATGAGGCATGTTTATGTTTCATGATGATGGGTTAATATCTAGGTATAAAAATGTTGAGATCATTTTGATATCTAGAGAGACACTGTTCAAAACTTTAATTTTTGCCTGCATTTATACAAAAATTTAATGTGAGGGGATTTATGGACCTTTTGGAGTATTATTGGGCTGCAATGGTGGCTTCCATTAATAATCCTTAAAGCAAGATTTAAAATGGCTCTTCTCTGCAGATTATATAAATTATTTGGAAAAGCACATTATCAAAAAGCAAATCTCATTGAGTAAATATGTGAAATTTTTAAGTTAGGACAAAGGTTGTAAGCTGCATATTTCACACTCAAAATGTCTGAAGTGCTAGTCCAGACTACTACACAATCCTGAGCTTGAAATGCCAAAGCCTAAACAATAGTAAATGCCTGGGAAAATATGGATATACTGAAGGTATTGAAACTCAATTTCATGAATTTATTAAAATAAAAGATTATACAGAAAAAAAAAAAAAAAGACTTTAAAAAGTGTCACAATCAAATTTGAATTTGTTTCAAATTGGGATTCACTGATGATCGATTTTAATATGAACATGACAAAAAAATTTTGGGGTCCATTGTGCATATATGAGGCTTAAGTGACATTGTGGTTCATTGGTGCACAGCTTAATGGCACTGACCTGTATTAACTACTTTTAACACAGACTACAACAAATAAATAAATGTAACAGATATGAGTATAAATAAGCTTCCAATTAAACAGAAAATCCACTTTCAGTTTTTCATATAAAATTAAAATAAAAAAAAAAAATATTTTAAAAATGCATTTCTTCTGGGAAAAATTACTTTCTAATATCTAAAAAAGTCTGTCTATATTTCTGAGATGAGGTATTATGTACAGTATTTACATTATGCGGAAGGCCGGAGCGTACAATGGCTGAAATGTTGTGATAAATATAGCGACAAAGATGAAGATAATAGTCCGCATAATGTAAATACTGTAATATCTACAAATTAAGCTGCTAAAACAAAAAAATATCACATTGTTTCAGCATAGTAGACTGTAATTTCAAACCAATGAATGGATTTCAATGCCATAAATTAAACAAATTTATTTTCTTGCTTTCTCATGGTTAAATTTTTTTTTTTAAATTAAAAATACATTTTTTTCTTTTTGCTTTTCTGCAATAATAAACCAGCCTTGATGTTCCAGTTATTAATTGTAACACGATACACCATGTCTTCGTGTCTTTCCATACTAACCCCAAAAATAAAAGAAGCCTTGGTTAAGGTATCAGATGTAACAGAATACCTGGGCAGGGACAAGTGAGTTAATTTGCACATTGCTCTGGTTCTCTAATGATTTCTCTACCCTTGCTTTTTATTTCTAGCAAAGATGACTTACAGCCATATCATGTTGAAACATTGGTTCTCATATGATCAAAGTTAAGCAATGTCAACCCTGGTGAATACCTAGATTGGTGAGCCGAGTTCCAATTACGGTTTGGCTCGCTATATTCGCTTATGTGCAAATACTATTGGGAAGGTATGAATCCACCTCTTCTCCACCAGCTATAGGTTAATTAGTAGAACTTGTAAATCATTATCATCATCACCAAAAAATTCTTACAATCCCAAAATATTTTTCAGCTTTAAATAACCTGCAAAAGGTTGATAAACCAAAAAATAAAATAAAAAAAATAAAGCAACCTAGCATAGATGTAATATTTAAATTGTTGGCTAATTGTCCCTATCATTGTTTCAGAGATGTTCTGGACTAGGAGACTCCTTCACCTTATCTGTGTTTGGATAAAATCTATAGAAGCCCCAAGCTCAAAGTTGAAACATTGCTAGCCCAAAGCCAGCCACATGTCACACCAAACTTCATAGAATCCCAAGACTGATCAAAATCCTAGAATAATGACAAAGACTAGAATATCTTAATAAGAAATTAATAAAACAGCTTATTTAAGCTGTTAATTACACACATGTTTCAAATTGGTATCTTTCTTTTCCCACTTTTAATGGTTCAGAGTGGTATGCACTACTCACCCTTTTGCAACGATGACAGTGATAATAATAGAACAACTATCGTAGGTGGAGAGTTAATCTAATTGTCAATACCTATGATTGCTGCTAAAATCTACTCTTTTTGTGTGCCTATCACATCTCCAACACGTTTCTTCTCTTTGGTAGCCTCAGCAGAACTCCCTAAATTATGCTTTTTGTTTGTTTTTTTGTTTTTTCCATGCTAATGTTCACCCAATACAAGGCCCAAGAGACACTCATGTTAAAGGGTTACTGTGTAGTGCTGTAACAGTATAAGAATAGGCAAGAAGTTCATGTGGTTATGCAGGAAATATAACAGTTAAACTTAGATTTGAAGAGGTCAAGATTGTAATGATTGGAAAATCATCTTGGCTGTTCCACAAAACAGCAATTCTTGGGAAGAAGCTGTACAAATGGAACTTATTTCTTATTAAAAGAACTACAAAGGAAATGGAAAGGATTCATACTTATATACTTGGCATGGTGTGTCCTAATTGTAAAGGTCAGGAGTGATGGGACAAAGGAATGTAGCTTGTTAGAACATATGTCAGGGAAGTAGTTAAAGAACAGTGTGAGGCTTCTTAAGTTTCAGCTGCAACAATGGACATATAGGGTGAAAAAAAATTTATCACCCACAGGTGCAGGTAGATGCTGTTGAACTATCAAGACAGGTAAAGAAGGACTGGGAAGCCCCAGTCCAGATATGACAAAAATATTCCATTTTTGGCCTGATTTGGCTCTTGCAAAGATAGAGTTCAGAAGAAGTAGTAGTCAGATACTTACTAGAGCAGTACAATGGACCAACCATTTTTCCAGCATCTTTAGCAATAGATTAAATATAGGAGTTCCACTTGAGGTCTGGGGAGAACTTGAGTCCCAATAAACATTTGAGGCAAGAAGCCTCTTTGAGAAAAGACCCATCATCATGATGGGTGAAAGTTCAGGGTTGCTTGGAGATGGTGGCAGAACATGACTAATTTGATTTTGGCCTTATGAAATTTTACAATCCAGTCCTTTCCCCATTGAGCCAC
>OZ010578.1:37975724-38035724 GCA_963932145.1 Acanthosepion lycidas | reverse complement strand
ATTAACTCTGAATTCAAAACTGGTTAGATATAAATCTAGTAACTCTAGCTAGTAATTTTAGTAGAAATAAGTGTGTCTATTTGAGGAGAAAAATGAAAATGATAAATATCAAGTGGAAAACCACTGCAGGAGTTGGGCAGGAGGAACCATTAAAAATAGGAAAAAAAAATTAAAAATTATACAGGTAAATGATTAATGCTGATAATACAAAACAATGTAAGATGTAAAGAAATAGTAGATTAGTTTTGTTGATTTCTATATTCTTTACTATTGACATCACTTAGAATAAATAGATAAGGATCAAATCCATTGGTTCAAGTCTCATTGAGTAGCCAATTGAATCAGATTTCATCTAAACTAGATTTGAGTTAATGTTTTTCAGTTGCCAAAAGAAGTAAACAATTTATACTGACATAGTAAGGAGAAAGGAGGTGTTTAAGACTGTTCTTCTGTGGCAAGGAATCCCAAAAAGATACAAACAATTTAGCAAAATCTGGCAATTAGTCAAGTCTAGAAGGATCCCAATCTCTTTTGTATTTTCAACAGCCGTTGACTCTGTAATTAAGGTGATTCTTTTTTTTTTTTTTTTTTGTATTAAGAACAGGTTTTGTTTTTTTGTTTTGTTTTTTTTCTAATGAGAATCATTTTTTGGAGCTAAGTATTGTTTGTTCCATCAACAAATGACCAGTTTGAGTAAAAGGCTAACCGTTTTGTTCCAATTAAAAAAAAAAAAAAAAAAAAAAAAAAAAAAATGAATGTCCAACATAATGGTGTGAACTTACAGCATATTTGGAATTTTTTTTTTAAATCATTTCCTGAGGTTGTTATTTATTCCACAATGAAAAAAAGAAAACACACACACAAAGAGTCAGTGATGCAATATTCAGTGGGGAACAAATGATAGTAATGGTGTATGACCTGCTAAATATAAATGTACTAGTTCACCCATGAGAGCACATTTTGTTGAGGACTTTTTATTCATAGGTTTTCACATGAAAGTCGTTAAATATTTTTTTCTAATTATTGCTGTTCTTTCAAGAAGGTATCCTTTTCTCATCACAATTTTATAACATCCTTTTGTTTGCAATTGCCATGAGGAAGACACTGCCATCTGGGCAAGTGAGATAACTCATACACCAAAAATATCTCAGGCATTACAAATTTCTTATAGTTGGCAGATTATAAAAAGACAGTTCCCAAGCCGATAGAGAAATTCACATTCATATTACAGAAATACTAAGTTACAATGATTGATTTTTTGATTTCTACAGTTTATCAACCCTTTGCAGGTTATTTAAAGCCAGAAAATATTTTTATATTGTAAGAACATTTTTTTTCAGATAATAATTTACTAATACAAGTCTTACTAATTAATCCATAGGTAGGGGGAAAGGGGTGAATTCATATCTTTCCCAAAGGTATTTGTGTATAAATGAATATAACCAAGCTAACTGGAATTGGAACTTGGCTCTCCAATTTCTAATTCCAAGCTGTTATCCATTACACCACCTGGCATTCCCAAGCAGTCACACATCTAGGTATTGACCAGACCTCATGTTTAACTTTAGTGATCATACGGGCACCGATGTTTCAACATGATATGGCCATAAGCCACTAAGTTATAAGAATAGTAAGAATTTACTGAGAGCTACAAAAGATAGATACAGACAAAAGGGTACAAATACATAGAAAATGAATGTGTAGTTCTAACCTCCAAGTGTATAGTGTAGAATTCAAAAAATTGTTTTCAATTGGATTTGGTCAATTACTCCAGACATTACTGCCAGAATCGATCATAAGAGTAAATTCTGGGATTGCAAAGGAAATATTTGTCGCAGATTACTTCCACAGTGCAGAGACCAAATCACTGTAATTTCAGACTCAAATATCAGGAGCAGAAAGAAATGCCAAAATCTCAATTCACAGGTACTATCTCACAAATCACAATGCACATAACCAGTCAGAAAAATAACTCACTCTCCGACAAATGTGGTAGCCAAAGTACACAAATTTTATTTCTGACACTCGATTCAAGAACACCAACTGCTTTTATCGGTTGAGCATTTTTAACATTCATCAACAACTGGGAGAGGACGCCCAATTTTAGCATATCAAAATACTTTTATAGCGACTCCTGTGACTGACTTATTTCTAATTTAAATATTCTGTCTTCAGCATGTCATGCGGAATATGTGCCCTTTTTTTGGTAAGTAATTTTCTTTTTTGACACATTTTCCACTGTAGGTTTGACGAGGTAATTTGCCATTTTCTTTGCTACAGAAATAGAAAAAGAAATTATCCTTGATAGCGCATGACTTTAGTTAGTAGTTGTTGTAAGGATTAAATCTGTTCTGATTAGCATTTTGCCACCTGCCAATACCCAGCTGCTACTTAATAATTTTATCCTCAATCCAAATTTTATGCTTAGACTTCTATTCATGTTCTGACATTTTCCATAACTAATAATTCAACTTGCATTATTTTCTTTTTTTTTTTTTTTGATGCCTTTAAACCAAAATATCACCTTATCCATATAACAGACAGTCTAGTGGATCATCAGTGAATGATGAATTAGTAATTACAGAAGTGGGCTGAAAACCCAAACAATTTTCTTTTTGAAACCAACCATGAACAATTTTTAAAAAAAAATTAATCCATTTCCTTGCTAGCCAATATCACTGATGTTTATTGTGTTTGGCACCACCTTTGATGAAGATTCAAGTGTTTTGATCGCATTTTGGTGTGGGAAATTTAAAAACAAAAAATAAAATAAAACAAGACTTTTGAAAACCTTAAGTTCTGATTTATTTTAAATGAGGAATCACCATTATTATACACTGACTTACTGTAACTAGTGTTCTTATCTTGGTTGTTATTTTTGCAATGTTTCAGCTGTTGTAAACTCCAGCCTTCTTCAGGTACCTGTCATAGTTGGCAACCTTTTGGGCATTTTGGACCAAACTCTTTATCCAATACAAGGTAGATAGTTTTCATTATGCTTTTCATTGAGAGAATATTTCATATAAATTCTTTCTACAAAATTTGTTCTTGCAATGTTGCTTGTCTTTTCCGCCGAATAAGAGAATATGAATTTTTTGCATTATCTAACCCACATATTTGCATTGAAGATGCAGATAAGTAAGGCTTCAAGTTTCAAATACCAAATTGTCTGGCAAGACACATACCTTGCAAACAAAAGCATTGGTTAAGAGTATAGACATCACTTTGCTCATAATGAGTGCAAAGTTACTGTTTGCTGATAGAATAAAACAACGGATAGCATCTTGCAAGTTCAATTCCAGAGATTATTGGTGCCACTGCAAGAGTATGCTGAACAACAGGAAATTCTCAATCCCTCTCCTATTCAATCAATTCTAAGTCCTGATGTCTACTGCAGATAAGGTGGAATGCTTTGCTCAGAAATTCTCTTCCAAATCATCTGGAGTACCTATACCGGATTCCCCCCTAGAACTGAGGCTACACCGAGTGATATGTGCATAACCTCGTCACTGGTCTTGGACATCATTTCTAAATTAGACTCTCTTAAGGTGACGGGATACCCAGCCATTGTCCTAAAGAAATGTGCTCTCAAACTGACCCCATTTCTCTTCAAACTCTACAACTATTATCTTGCTGCTTCCTGCTTTCCAGTTTGTTGGAAGTCCTCCACTGTAGTTCCTGTTTTTAAGAACTCTGGAGAACCTTCTGACCCCTCTATCACTACCACATTTTGGCAAAATATTCAAGGCTTTAATCAATTCTGGAGTAGTTAAGCATCTTACCTCTCAACCTATTCTCTGACAAACAATATGGATTCAGTTTTGCCTGGTCTACCACTGATGTGCTTATGGCCACTACTGAATATGTATATCAAGCTCCTGATAATAACAGCAAAGCTCAAGCTGTGGCTTTAGATATCTCAAAGGCATTTGACAGAGTTTGGCATGCTGGTATTCTATGTAAGCTTCAGGGATACGGTATTACAGGACAATTGTTTGATTTAATCCAATCAATCCTATCAAATCAGGAAATGAAAGTCATCCTGAACGGGTCTCACTTTCAGATACTTTCACACAAACGCAGGTATCCCCAAAGGCTCTATGCTATTTCTGATCTTCATCAATCATCTTCCTGATGTCATCAGTTCCCAAGTAGGCATGCATTCAGATGACACTATCATTTACTCCCATCTCAGTAGCAAATCTGAGCAGACACAGTTAACCTGGCCACTGCTCTTCAAAATGACCTCCAATCTGTGGTTAACTGGGGGCAGGAAAAGCATGTAAATTTTAATGTGCCCAAAACTAAACTGCTCTCATTTAACCACCATCGACAAACTTCCCTGTTTGCCATCAGCATGGCTGTCAGGGATGAGTTTCAACAGCGTCACCACAGCAAAATGATGTGGGTGCCTTTAAAAAACAATCCACGGCAATTTTTGCCTTCAGCTTAAAGAGAATTTTTTTTTTTGTTTTTTTAAATTAAGAACAAAAAATGTTAAGTTTTTCTTAATAAGGTGGTTGTGAGATTTTCCAAGAAAAAAATTAACTAGAGGACTATGAAGATATATTTTCAAAGAAAAGAGGTAGATGAAAGTCATTTCAATAAATGTTTACAAGTTTATTTCAATCTTGCAACAGTTATGTCTACCGGAAATGAAATGAACATCATATGTACACACAGACACACACACATAGTAATAATGCATTTCATTTTAAATCAGCAATACTTAAATAGACTGGTCCCCTCAAAAAAGAAAGAAAACTACATGTATGTCAAAAAGTCAAGGATTAGTTTAACATTGTATTTATATTGTAAACAAGACCCTCCCTCATCTAAAATAATAGAAAAGTAATGTTTTTTTGATTCTGACAAATTGCCTGATCAGAGGAAGTTCTTCTGAATGCCAGGCAACTAAAATTAGTCATGAAAATATTTTTATCTATAAGAAATTACTAATTCACGTCGGAAAGTATAGGATCATTGACATTTACTGTACTTTTTTTTCAATAGCTATTTTGATTTTATGTTTAAAAAGCTTTATATTTTTTATACAGTAATACAACAATCTCGTTCGACAACATATTCTAAGCTAATAATGTTGTAATGTTTGATTTCTTTTTTTAAAATGTTCCACTGCAATGTATCGGTCAGTTATGTGCCATGTGTGATAAACGCTTAGGCGATCATGTATCTTTTAATACACAAGGCAGATTTTTTTCCCCACGGTAGGTTGCCATTTCTTTCTGCAGTAGACCAGTTGCCATCCATAAATCCTCTTCTTCCCCCAGCTATAGCTGGTGGGATGGGGAGAGAAGAGGGATTTATACCTTTCCCAACGGTATTAGCACATAAGTGAATGTAATGGATTTGAATGGAATTCGAATTTGGCTCTGATTCCTCAATCAGAGCTGCTATTCATTACTCCACTGTGCCTCCTCACTTCTAATCATAATAATCTGTTATTTGTCAATAAAAATATTTGATTTTAAAGCTTTTTGTTTAATTTAATTTTTTTTTTTTAAAGATTTCATGTTAATATTACTTTTTATAAAAAAAAAAAAAAAAAAATTTGCAGTGGTGCACTCATTTTTAAGAGGGTACAACAAGGCAATTTTTACCTGCCCCTATCTTAGGTTAAACCCATCCCTGGCTGGTGCTCAACTCCAGGAAAGCATCTCACTGCCTTCTTGGCATAAAGTTTTCAACTGAATTAAAGTGGAACAACGACATTGAATCAATAGCTGTATCTACTGCAAGGAAAGTTGGTTCATTGTTTTGTGTCAGAAGTTTTTCCTCGTCAGAGTCCATCTTGCACATTTACAAATAAAACATTCATTCATGCATTCAATACTGATGTCATATCTGGTCTAGTGCCCCTGCTGTTCATCTCAAGGTTCTTGACAAAATCCAAAGAAGGATCTGCAATGTAATCGATTCTGACTCGGCTTCTTGACTTCAGTCACATTCTCACAGATGTGATGTGGCTTCCCTGACGACATGAATTTAAGCATGCCACTAGATTGGCATCTAGGTACCACCCTTTTACTGTTGAAATCGTTAAATGTAACCACCAATTCTACTCCAACAGTTTCTTTTCTCACACTTCCTGACAGTGGAACTCCATTCCACTTATTTGCTTCCCTGATAATTACAATCTTCAAAAATTTAAATGCAATGTCAATCACTGTCTTCTGTTGACTTAAAGCCTGTTAATCTTTTATCCTTTCCTCCATCCCCCATATACCCAGTCTTTTCTCTCACTTTTACTCTCTGTAACCCTCTGCATACTAGTCGCACTCCCACATTGCTTGGGAATGGATTAAAAAAAAAAAAAAAAAAAAAAAAAAAAAAAATTAACTTTGTTAGCAGTCAGGAGTTCAGTCCCTGTGTTGGATAATATAAAAAGTCATATACTATAAGTGGAAGAGTGGAAACATCAGTTCCTGTATGATCACCAAAATTAAACAATGTCAAGCCTGGTCAGTACCTAGATGGATGACTGCTTGACAAAGGCAAATTAACTTGAAAAAATTAACTGATATATGTTATCCTCTAGCATGGAAACAATCTATGTCCATGAATTGAATAAAATTCAGTTCAAAATTCCCAGAATGGCAAAATTAGCCATTCACATACAGGAAATATTCAGTACTCACTGACCAAGTAATCAGTCATATTGCCAGTTAAGATTTATGGAATATTTTCATTAAAACAAATATTTTTTTGTTTTTAAGAAATTAGACTTCCCAAGTACACTAAATGTTATAGCTCTCTATAATACAAGAGTTTCCTTTTAAACATTTTGTTTTTGGTAGTGTGGAAAGTTCAGCTGATTATATCTATTTCTCTTCTGGCTATATATGCCACATATTTTTGTTGTTGTTGCTGTACCTTTTAACCAGCAGCTTCAGGTAGATAGAGCTTGACAGCATAGGATTGCAGTTTATCTAGGGGAGTGAAAAACCCCAACCTCAACTGCTTTGTGGTTATATCCAAACACAGAAAAAGCTATAGAAGTAAATTCAGATGGAAAACCCAGAGTGGAGTCCCAAAGGCAGTTGGTTGTCAGCACTAACAGCTTTCTGGCAACTGCTGCAGTCAAGCTGACCCCCAAATGTAATGCTCTGTATTCCTTTGAATCTTGTCTGTACAGCCAAGAGTGGGGGTATGCAATCTGGGCAGCCTTCATATACCACTGTCTGAATTTTGACCAAACAGGGTGCTACCTTTATTTCACAAGATAAACAGATGCATACTAAGATGCTGCTGTTGAAAGTGTTCAAGCAAGGTGTTTTTTGCTATTCAGTAAAGAATTTCATTTATGATTTTGTAGTACCAATCTATAAAATCCGATGGAAAATTAGATTAAGAATTAGTGGACTAAGCCATTTTTAAACATTGATCTGAGAAAACAGTTGTATACAAATGATAGTTTAGACATCTCTGAATGAGTTGGGACACCATTGCATTGCATCTACATGCAAGTTGGCTTTGCAACATCTTAGGATGCTCAGTGAATGTACACCTCAAGCAAACTATCCTGTGTTCAGGTTACAACAGACACCTGAAGAAGGTCAAAGAGTATAACAGTTGGGGGGGGGGGGGGAAAGTTTGTCTCACTAAGAGAAGTCAATTGAGAAGTTAAAGAAAGTACTGGTAGGTAAACTACCACAATTTTAATTTTTAATGGGAACAATGATTAAGATTGTGAAAAAGAAGTTTGATTTATAATCTTAAAAAGATAAAACTTTTAAGAAAGCACTGGCAGGACTGCTTCTAGCTCAAGTAGTAAAAGTATAAGATTCTATTTTACAAATAGAATTT
The DNA here is from genome assembly GCA_963932145.1 of Acanthosepion lycidas. Taxonomy (NCBI): domain Eukaryota; kingdom Metazoa; phylum Mollusca; class Cephalopoda; order Sepiida; family Sepiidae; genus Acanthosepion; species Acanthosepion lycidas. The sequence continues at coordinate 38,027,897 of OZ010578.1, read as the reverse complement.
CTAGAAGTACAATAGCAAATGTTCACCAGGCAGATTACAAAAGTCCACCACATCAGTAATTATTTCTTCTCTTAAATTTCCGACTCAACAAGGAAAGGTCAATTTATGAGCGGACTTAATAGTCACACTATAAGCAAATGTAAACATTCAATCTTCTGTCATGTGCCATGTATCTTTAGACTGTAGACAATCATAGTGTTCCACCCATTGCTGCTCTAAGCAACCTTTGACTACTATCCCTTTTCGTCCCTGCTCTGCTATGCATTCACAGAAAATCATCAGGTATGTTACTCAATTCCCCCACTACTCCCCCTACATTCATTACATCCTGTGAATGTTAAATTCTCCAAACCTTTCCTTATTAAGTGTCCCAGAAATTTCATCTACTCCTTCCTGATTTTAAGTAGAACTGTTCTTTTAGTTCCCATTTCCCTTAAAACTTTCTCATTGCCCTCATTCAGTCCATGGTATTCTCACTTCTGTAGAAACACATCTGTCGCTTCATCTGTCATCTTAAGGAGATTGTTCAGTATTCACTGCCATATAGAAGGATAAGTAGGACTTTCTTTGTTTCTATCAATACTTTCAGTCTCTGGAAGGCATGCTATTCCAATGTGTCAAGATGCTTTTTCCTATTCCAATATTACTACACACTACCTAGATAATTGTACTTGCTAGATTCTGAGGTTTCCAATTCATAACTTATACCTTTAGCTATCTCTCTTGCTGACGACCATGATCATAGATTAACTCCTTCAGTGATTACAAACAACGTCATTTTGAAACCATTTCTTACTGTAAACCATACATGAAATAAATCGATCTTGACAATTTCCTTGCAGGTGAAGTAGATTTGTGTTTATAGTGAAGAAGGCTATTGACAATATGGGAGCAAGGACAATTCAAAATTTAAGCTATGAATTGGATATGTCAGAATCAATCAAATACAAAAAACTAACTATCTAGTGTTATAACGGATGACAGAAAATATGATGCTGAAATCTGAAGGTGCATTGGAATAGGAACAAATGAATTACAAAACCTAAACAAAGTATTAAGGTACAGGAAAATTTTGTTAGAAACAAAGAATGCCGAGTTGCTATGAAATATCAATCCTCCTCCTATATCCCAATAACCTACTACTGTACAATATTTTGCTTCATCTATTTGATAATTTAATTTATAATAGGTTTTCTTTGCTTGCAAAAATTCTTTCATGATCAATTTTTTTTTAACAGCTACAGAAAATGGTTTTATTACAATATTGCATTCTAGCCTAGATTTTCCACTTGAAAGACACAATTTTCAATCCAGTTTTTAAATTCATTTTTTTTTAGTCCAAGTAAGACAATAAAGTCACTAAGTGGTAACTGAGTGTGAAAGAATATAAGGCAAAGAAAATCATTAATGGTTGGTGGCTTCATTTTCTACAGTTTAACCTAGGCACCTCCATGAGATCATTAAACAAAAAAAAAAAAAAAAAAAAAAAACAAAGCATGATGAAAAAGACGCCAAACTTGACGAAAAGAAAATTTTATCATCTAAATGCTCATGTTATTATGAAGAGGAAATATCAAAGTTTATTTTAATTATTCTTTAAAATTTTTCCTTCTTTTTAGAACATTCCAAATTTTGATTAAAAAAAAAAAAAACTTGTTTCTCTTTGTATCACCGGAACTAGTAAAATAACATAAGTACAATTTTTAGCACATTTTTTTTTTGTATGACACAAATTAATTTGGAAAATCTTACAAAAATAAAAATAATTGTCAGATGTTAATGAAACTTTCAGAAACTATTCACAGATGATCGAAATTATTACAAATATGTTTTTTTTATTAAAGTCATGGCAGAAATATTTTTTTTTATATTTATTACCCGCCCCATAACTAATTTTATGAAAACTCTAGAAATTCAATCAAGTCCACTTTAGTTATTACAATAGTTAAAAGCACAAGGCTTTGAGGAATGCAAATCATGTTTTTTTTTGCTTTTAACTGGACCCCACTACCTGAAAAAAATCAGCTCTGAATTGTAACATACAAAACTCAATAAAACAAAGATATTATTTAATTTCAAATGCTTTTTGCTTTTAATTGTTTTTATGAATATGGACAATGTTTTCTGAAAGCAAAATTTTTTTCGATGAAAAATGAAGTTTTAATACAATTATTTATTATTTCTTTAATTATAATAGATTTTTACATTTAAGTTGTTAAAATATCATAAAATTAATTAAAAGCCGCATCAGTTTTCGTAAGTGTCCTTATGAGATAGATATTATTTTTAGCGCGTTGTAAATTGTATCATTTTGACTAATTAGAAGACCCGCAGAAATTAAGAAATGTAATTTTGTGTTTATAATCGGGCTGTAATTATAAAGTACGGAAGACCAACCAGAATACAATTAAGTTGCATCATTCGAGTTAAGCATTGGTCTCCGCTGTTAAGGCCTTTACTTTTGCGAAACACATGCGGAGTAGTTAATTTGATTTTTCAATTTCAACTGAGAAGGGTACCTACAAGTATCACTATCATTTTATGAAATTTATATGAACTTATTTTTATATTAATCTCAGTTATGACATTTTTCCATAAATGAAATATCAAAATTAATAATAAAATGAATGAAAATACCAATAACACAGTAAAATGTAGTAAATGTACATAAAATTATAGTATTTTATGTACACTTCTGATAAAATTTCATAAGATTTCTTATGAAATTAAATCTCACTCTTGACAGTTATTTTAATTTCTTTATAATATATTTTCCATAAAGTATCGTAAATGTAAAGCTAAGTAAAAAAAAAAAAAAATCTTAAAAATAACAAGGTAAATAATTTGTTCACTTAAATGTAAATAACTTCACTTCTCTCCTTCTGTAGAAGGAATTATCCTCATGTAATACTATCAATATGTCATTCATCACCTGTCAAGTGACGTGAAATTTTATGACCTGCTTTGTTTTATTTTCAAATTACATCTTTTCGGCGCAGAAGCTAAGTTAAGCTTGGTACAAAATATTTAAAATAAACATTATAATTTCTGATTTTCTTAAAATAAGTTTTGAAAAAATGATAATTGATTTTTAAAAGAAATTCAAACTGATTTTCATTTTTTTTTTTATAAAATAGAAAAAAATGGTTGCCATGATCAATTATCTGACAATTTTGCTGACTCAAAAGAAAAAAAAAAAAAAAAATGTTTTAATGAAAATTTTGGTTGGGCTAGGAACGATTAAAAAATGTAAAAAAAATAACCCAAAAATACTTTGATCTTTCCTCTTAATAATAACAAAAAATTAGACAATAAAATTTTGTTTTCGTCAAGTTTGGCATCTTTTTCATCATGCTATGCTCTTTTTAGCAATCTCGTGGAGGTACCTAGCTTAACCTTTTAAAGGATATTTAAAGCCAGGAAATATTTTTAGATTTAAGAATTTTTTTTTAGAGATAATAATGCTTTAGAGTTACAAGTCTTACCAATTAACCCATAGTTTGGGGAGTAGTGGATTCATACCTTTCCCAAGGGTATTTGTGCATAAGTGAAAATAACATCCCCAATAGGAATTGGAACTCAGTTCTCCAATTAACAACAACTCCAAGCCATTAACCATTAGACTACCCACATATCCAAGCTTACACCACCTGGTATTCCCAAGTAGTCATCCATCTAGGTACTGACCAGGCTTCACCTTGCTTAATTTTCGTGAACATACAGGAACTGATGTTTCAATGTGTAAAAACCTTAAGGAGAGAGAACAATAAAAGAACAGGAATTTCAGACAAAGACTGATGATCACAATTAACATTGCATTCAAATTTTTGAAGATCAAAGTTGACTGTAAAGCAAGAGGCCTGAAAAGAGTTCCACAAGCAAGAAAAAGTGTGAGAGAAGAAAATCTTAGCATAGAACTTAGTTACATCTAACCATTTCAGCTATAAAACGAAGAGACCTAGCTGCCAATCTAGGACTGCACTTAAATTGATAAAGTTTAGGTACCAAACAGGAAAGCTCATCAGAACAATTACCATGAAAATGTTTATAGAAAAGGTACAGCAACACCGTTACGATGGATGGAAAAGCACTGAAGCCAAGATGCCAAGTCAGGATCAATAATATTGCACATTCTTTTATCAATATATAACAAAAGCAACAGACCAGATGTGACAGTAATATTCAATGCATGGATGAGTGATAGACTTATAAATGTACAAGAAATTCTGACAAGAAGAATTGTCTAGAAAGACAGTGAACCAACTTTACAAGTAGCAGACCTAACAATTGATTCAATATAACCTTTCCACTTAATATCATCAATCTTTTTTTCTGCTATCACATCGGTGGAATTAAAATAACATATACTATGGAGAAGAGAGTAGAGTAAAAACTCAATTTAAAGAATACTGAATTTAAGGAAACATTCATGGATCCTATGGGTCATAACAAACTGACTTTTCATTTTCATTGAACAAAGTTATATAAAGGTTCAAACAAATTTGTTAACTATAAAAAGTTAGTTCTAAATTAAATTAAAAGAGTGAGAAACTGTAAAGTACATTGGATAACACAGACTTCACTAAATTTTGTTAGTAAAAACAACCAACCTAGACAGGTATTGAAAACTGAACCAGGTGTTAAAAGCCAGTGCCAACAACCCTGCTAGCATTGTACCCATCATAATTGATGTGATTATCTATGCATAAAGCTCTGGGAATTTTTTAAGCCTCAATTATGAGTACAAAGTAAATTACAGTGCAGATTACATCTACAGCACCACTTCCTAAAATTCTCTCAATAAAAGGTCTTCGCAAGGCATTATAGGGATGATTGTTTTGGTATTTTATACAATTTGATATAGCACTGGTCATTTGCATGATGGCTGTCTTCTATTTAATGTGTGAATGTGTGTGTGATAACAACCCTGTCAGCATAGCACCTGTCAAAACTGATAGGATTATTTATGCATGAAGCTTTGGAAAATTTCTAAGCCCTGGTTATGAATAAAAATTACAGTACAGATTACATCTGCAGCACCACTTCCAAAAATCCTCTCAATATGAGCAAGAAAAAAAGTATATTAGATTGTCATATTTGATATTTCATACAGCTTTACGTAACATAGGTCATTTGCGTACTGTCTTGGATTTAACAAAATGTTCATTAAATGCAGTGATCTACAGAACTTGCTGCTGCTTTACAAAATGAAAGTGTTATTAGATTTAAGGAAGGTCCCCCTTCCAAATTAGTTTTTAAATTGCTGTTTTACTATGTCATAAATATAGGACCTCAATTTAATATAAAAGATGGAGACCAAACCCAGTAAGTGTTTTCATATAACTCACGTAATCAGTACAATGCTAGACTTGCAAATCATTACTAGTAAATTGGTTTCTCAACAGATGCTCAAAGAATTTAACCTAACCTGACCTAAATGAAGAGACATCTACAAGGAATTTTATATATAGATCCAAACTAAAATTGAAATCTTCTGAATATAAAACAAGCTGATCACAAGTTAATGCAAATATATAGGTGACCGATTACATGTATATTTTTTCTACTACTTTTAAGGTATAAACACCAAAAGAGCCATCTACAGTACACACAAAAATATAGACACAACTAGAAATGATGATTTACAGGTTGGAGGTATGAACAAATTTTTCAGAGCCACCTTCAGAATATAGTGGCTAGCATTTTTCCCCTTTGAATATTAATCCCTTGAATATGTTTTCAAGCATTTTTCTCAGTGTATGCATTTTTAAAGATCTGCCAAGCAAAAATCTGATTAAGATTCAATAAAGAAAATTGCTTTTTTTCAGTCATTATGTCACTGTTGTAATGATTATTAACATGGCTCTAGGTAAAATATTAATCAAAAAAAAAAAAAAAAAAAAAAAAAAAAAAAAAAAAACTCAAAAATGGTTTTGAACAGTCAAAACAATTTGAATGCTATTGCACAGCATTTCAGTCAAATATCATGGTAAATTAACTCAAAAACGAGATTAAACTCACACAATGCTTTTTTAAGGAAAAATATTAGCCCAGAAGAGAATATGGGCAAGTGTTTTCTTGTATAAAGACTTGAAAAGATATCACTAATATTCTGGTTAGTACTAACAAAAATCATTATAATTAGTCATGCTTAGATCAGATTATATTCCTATATGGAGCATAACTAATAATGTATCATTGAAAGAGAAAATTAAAATTCCCTGAAAAAATCTGGGATGGATTCCTATAAAATGGCCAGGTTAACAATCATCAATAGCATCAACTAAAATATTCTACATATATAAAAAATAAATAAATAAATAAAATTAAAAAAAATAAAAAACATTGAACATGCATCAGTTACCATAAAAAAAAATTTGCGACTGCAAGAATAGCAGATTGTGTGAATAGATGTCCATTAATTGGGTTAATAAATAAAGGGTGACATACATTCAGAAGTTTGTTTTCATCATTATAGTCTAAAAAAAAAAAAAAAAAAAAAAAATAAAATAAAAAAAAAATAGCATTTAGTTTAAAAACCCTGAACTATTGCATTTTCATGTAAAATACATGAAACCACAAATTGCACAGCAGAACCTCAAAAAATAAATTAAAAAAAAAAATTAAAAAATAAAAAAAATAAATAAATAAATTAGGTAGCCAATAAATTTCATAGGATGACCCCAGTACCGTCAACCTCAACTGTAGATTTCTATTTGTCAAAGTTTCTCATAAATTTCTAAATCAAAACTATTCAAGCTGCAACATCACAAAAGATGTTACGGTTTTTATGGTCGGTACATAAATGCTGACAAATCATGTATTCCTTTGATCAAATACCTGAGCAGTCAGTTGGTAATTAAACTAGGGAACACCCGCATGTGTCATCATAGGGGTTGCAACTGCACATATATTATGAAACAGAAGGTATTCCTGCAGTTTCTATCTAAACCAAAATAATTAGGTCTTATCCATTGTCTCATATGAAGAATCTTTTGCATGACACCATCCTTCATATTGAACAATGTTAGCAACAGAGTTCAGGATGGAAAGAATATAACAAAAATAAATAAATAAATAAAATAAAAAATAAAAATTTTTTTGCTAAATCAGTTGAAAATTGTCAGTAACCATGTATTCATGTTTGAAAAACTATCTTCAGTTGTTTTTGTTGTTGTTGTTCAAACTAATAAAAACATTAAACTAAAATCTCTCATATCTAACATTACAGTTTTTCAATTCCAAACTTCAAGTTTGGCAAGTGGGCATGTGGCCTAGGTGTTTTCTGTGCCTATGCATTCAACATTCTCATGAGAATGTAAGACTCTTCCCCTTCTCTCTTGGGTGTTTGCTTATATATCTACCTGTGATTGAGTTTGTCCCACAAGTGCACACACAGGTACAGCTGGGTGTATCACCTGTTTACATGTTGAGGGCAGCTACTGTCATCACGTGAAGCTTGGTTCTGCCATCTCTCAGGTCAACAAACCCATGCACCCGACTTCTGATGGACACGGAATGCAAAATCTATTTTGGTATGACCCGAGAGGAGTCACATACTACACTTTCAACATGCCAACTATCATGGTAACACCACTCCTCCAAAAGTAAGCATGATATTATGGTCAGGATAAACCTTTGTAGCAAATGCTATTAGGTTGGTGCAAAAATAATGACGTAATAATGTCGTTTTTTGATGTATTTTTTAACGTCAAAAACGACATTATTACATCATTATTTTTGCACCAACCTAATATTAAAATTATGGTGACCATGGAACTCTTGCATCTTTAATGACTGAATCCTGAACAACATCCATCTCCTTGGTTTCCAATTATCCAAGAGAACTCTTGTGGCACAAGGATGTTTCTTTTTCTTTTTTCTTTTTTTTTTTATAGTCATTGTCATTAAAGCTAATGACTTGAATGCACTTGAAAAATTCACCACTAACTGCTGCTAGCCTTTCAACACCCACACACTTTGCAACAGGAACTACAAAATTAGCATCAGCACTGCATCAAGAATTTAAAAAAAAAAAAAAAAAAAAAAAAATCAATGAGAATCTTTGAAAAGCCAAGATCATAGCCAAGCAATTGGAGTATTTTTCTATGTACCAAAATGTGCATAGATCAATTCTGAAACTCAACTCCAATAAAAATTGGTTTTCATAACCATTTTATAAAAGAGGAATGCTAGGCCAGTAAACACAAAACTTTTGTGATCTATACACACATCTTTGATGTTAAACACTCAGTGAAAATATTCCAATGTAATAAGTTTTCATGAAAATTCTAAGAAAGTCAATTTGAAAGACTTTTCTACAACATCAGACAAATTTATTCTCTAAGCATTACAACTACTAAAGTTCTAAACTTTCATTCATTAAAAAATAAAATTAAAAAATAAAAAAAAATCAATCTAAAAAGGCTCCTGCCTTGGAGTTTAATTCTTAAATGAAAAATTCTTCAGCATTTAAAACCTTTTAAATATTTTTGTTTTAATATCATTTTTTGTTAATTGAATCAGTGATTTTTCAATAATACTGAAAAATGTTTTAATCAGCCCTGTTAATGCACAAACAAAAAGATTATCATAAAGGATAGTATAATATTGATGAAATTCATTAATTGTGAGTTTCTTTGTTACTGAATGTTTTAGGATTATGACCCCCTACCAAAGTTAATGAAGGCCAACATCAAGACAGTGTAGTACAGCAGTTTGTATAAGAAGTCAATCCAGTGATTGTGAGTTCATTCTTCAGGAGATATCTGATGAATGTAAAATCAAATTTAAGGTCGTGAAGCTTTCTCTGAAGAGTGTCAAGCTGTTAGAATTTCAAAATTCTGAAATACTTTTAGGAGTTTGCTTAGGAGATTTTTTGACAAATGTCAATTTGCAAAGTATTCTAAACCTTTTGTCATTCTTGACTCCCTCAATTCCAGCCTGTTCAAAGATCTGAGCACAGGTCAAGTGTTTTTTTTTTCCATTATAACTTGTATTAGCTTATGTTCCCATGAGGAAACAAGTTCTTAAAGCTTTTTCATTTGCTTCTAGTTCTGAACTTAGTTAAATTTTCAACAGCCCTCTTTATCATTTGATGATCTGTGAAGCTCTTTTGATATCTCCAATGTAGACATTCCCTTACTCAATAACTTTGTTATTTTCTGTTTGTCAACATTTGTTAGATCCTTTCCATTACCCATGTTTCAACATATATCATGGAAAAAAGAAAAAAAATAGTTTATATTAGGTTGGTGCAAAAATAATGACGTAATAATGTCGTTTTTTGACGTTAAAAAAATACGTCAAAAAACGACATTATTACGTCATTATTTTTGCACCAATCTAATATCATGTTAATCTGTATAAGAACTTTGGTCAATCCATTTTCATAAATTCCAAATGTCTCAAAATATAGCCATTAAAAATGGTTAAAAATTCACTGAGATTTTACCAAGGATGGAAATGGACTAGTTTACATTTGACAAATATTGGTTTGAACATTTTGAGTTATTGAAGTTTATGTGACATGCCTAATGACTTCAGACAGGTTATATATACAAAATCATGACAAAAACTAAACACTAAGCCTTAAATGAACATACAGGCATCAGAAATTATTTGCATTAATGACTTGTGTTGACATAGGAAAAATGATTTCTTACTATAAAGGAGACAAACAAATGCAACTTTAGTTGCATTTCCAGAAATGAGAAATAAAACTGTCATTTCATTACCTCTTTAGATGTGTTAAAATTTATTTTTATGGATTATCTCCACAACAAAAACACTTCAACATCAGAGCAAAGGAATTATAAAGTGAAATGGAGCCTGTTGTACACAGAGAAATAGGTGTTAATACCAGAGGCTTCCTTTGGACTAATATATATATATATATATATATATATATATATATATATATATATAAGAGAGAGAGAGAGAGAGAGACACACGCACACACAGAGGGTGCAATGGATAAATTGTTATCTAAATTAAACAAAAATGAAAAAACACTGACTTCTCATTTTAACAGATATATTTACCAAAATTACACAAAAATATCTTAAAATACTAAAGAGTAAATTTATTCAATAAAATCACCATTGGTTTCAACCACGCCCTCTGGATAACTTCAGAATCTCCTGCAACTCTTCTGGACAGTTGGTGAATGGTGCCATAATACCTGCCTTCAGTTCATCTTTGTTGTTCTTTCAAATGCAACCCACACATAATTATCAAGGAGTTGTAGTCTGGGGAGTTAGGTAGCCAGATGTAAGGGGTAATGTGGTTGCAGAAACTGTCTGACAGCCATGACTGGGTTCTGCTTGAGTGGCATGGCAATATGACTATGTCTGGCAATAAGACTTGTGCAGAGTCCTATTGCCAGACATAGGGTCATCCAGCAATCACTCTCTTGACCCAGGGCTGCACTACCTCCTCGAGGCACCCAAGTGTAAGCCTCCATCTTGAGTAAGAGGACCTAACCAACTTATCAGAGTGAGTTTACCGAGCTGCCGCACCTTCATAACCACTATTGTACTCATCCAACTCTTTCCAAAACTTCTGCAATGTCCTCAGATTGACATGAAAACACACTGAAATGTTTATATTGGAGCTTCTGGCATGAATGCCAAACAGTACAGCATGCTTTTTCCAAATTTCTGACAGAGTGAATTGCATCTTGGTGCTCTTTTTCTCACAGATGGTGCCCAACTGACCCTACTATACTGGGCAGTCAACAAAATCAAAAACAATGTGCATGCGCAAAATTTAAAATATAAAATGACAAAAATTTACCCATCGCACCCTGTATATATTCTTCCAATGGACATTTATATATCTCTCCCTACCCACATATAATTCAATCAATAAGAACATTCCTATAGTCCAATGAAGACCTTTTACTTTTAGAGAATGATACATGTTACCCAAAATTTTTCCACTTTGCCATTAAATTTATTATATATATATATATATATATATATATATATATATATATAAAATGATGATGAGGTCTGTCAACTCATTAAATGAGTATGACTATTGCTGACAAGTTAAATCTATGGTTATGGTTTTGAAAACAGTGTTATCCTTCTAGACTGGTTACCAACCACAGCAAAAGAGCCCAGTCTGTCCTATTTAAGCAATAGCTGGGGGGGGGGAGAATAGATGGATTCATACCTTGCCGAAGAATATTCACACATAAGTGAATATAAAAAATTCAACTGGAATTTGAAGTTGGCTCTCTGATTTCTCATTCCAAGCCACTGATCATCACACTACTGATTAATAATACATATTGAGAAGCTATGGTATCTCTGGGCATGTTTTTGAGCTGATCCAGTCATTCCTATCAAATAAGTTGCCCTGAACCACTACTCGTTTACATCCTTTTGTACTAATGCAATCATTATTACACATCAGTAGATAATAAAGGCTTTTATCATTGTCATTGACTTTATCTTGTATCCAAGATTTGAATTTTTTCTTTGTTGATCACTTCTCTTAAGATGATGGTATTGATGACTAAATTTGCCGCCAACATGTAGGTTCAGGACTAGACACCCTCCAATTTCACCAAAACTTGTTGTCATCATCCATTCCCTATTGTCGTTTGGCTTTGCAAGATTCGGTTGGAGGTAAAACAAAATCAGAGTAGAAAGTGCCAATAAAGTGAATTTGTTTATGGTGGACCTCAATTTGCCAGGAAATGACCCACACATTTGATTTCATGACTTTTCTTTGCAGCACATATGGAATGAGGCATGCAAAATCCAGTTATGAAACTGCAATGGACTGCCACTGTTATAATTTTGAATAGTACCTTCTGTAGCATGTCCATCATGCAAAGCCCTCTTCATCCACTAGTTCAACAATTGAAATCTGTTGTAATCATTCCCCCATTGGGGTCTTTGGGGTTGTTCGCATTTAGTCTGGGTTCTCTTCTTCAACCTTGCTGCCAAGGGTGGCCCCTACCAGGAGTTTAAAACTCAACGACATTGCTCCCAAAGGAATTGGACTACACAAGCACCTCCACCACAAGGAGTGAACATTAGAGCGACGCACATAGAAATATATACACACATATTTTACACCGAATATCAGAGTAAACAGTACCACATTATTATTACTTTAGAAACCAAACAAATAAGAAAATACATTTTTTTTTTTTATTGTTGTTATTAAAAATATTTGAAAGATAAATACTAGTGGAAGAAATTGGCTATTCTGATCTGAACCAATAGTAAAAAAAAAAAAAAAAAAAAAAAAAAGTTATGTTATGACTTGACTAGTGCTTTTCTTACAAATATGTAAACATGTCCTTGTCTATAAAAATGGTTCGTTACATATTTGACAATTAATAAGAAAAGGATAAAAGAATAAAATTATTGCAAATGTTGTTAAAAGTGTTTGAATAATACATAAGTTAAGAAATTGATGATACTAAACCAATAGTCAAAAGATAAGAAAAAACAAGCATTGTAACTAAATGCTTTTTGTACAATTTCAGAAATTACGTCCTCCTTCATAAAAAAGAGAAATGTTACACTTCAATATTATAAATAGAGTAGAATTATTCATGCCAATATTTAAGTAATCTAACAAATACAATGCATTAAATATTCTTAATATAACAATTCTTAATGATAATAGACATTCTTAATAAATTAAATTTGCTAAAACTTTTAAAAAATAAAATAATCAATGTATACCTAGGCTTGTATTAAAAAAATATGTATTTTAATAAAGATTATAAATGAATTATATAACACAAACTATAATATATTAAACAAAGAAAAACATAATAAATGGATAATTAAAATAATCAAGACTTCCCTTTAAAATATGACATTGCTTTCTTTGAGTAATGAAAAAAACATGTCTGTTTACTCCAACATCAGAGTTTCATCTCCAGGCTTCAAATATACAAGTATTTCTGTTATTATATAAACCTACTAGTACATATGATATACATGTAGATAATTCATAAAGTGTACAATATAAACCAAAATATTTTACAAGAATACAAATGTAATGCCTGCTAAGAAAGTAGTAAGAGTAGGCTGGGATAATTTTTCAAATCTGAATGGTTGGCTTGTCCTCTTACAAACTCCATCCAAAATCCTGGCTTCTTACCAGAGCTTATACATGAACTGTTATCATAAGAGGTAGATATGCAATTAACTTAACTATCAGTAAGGCACTTAAATGCTCTTCTGTCTTCTTTAGAGGGTTATCAAAAATGCAATTCTGCAATGAGTATTCTCAGTAAGGTCTCCTGAAGTAGTTAACCTTGAGTTAAACTCCTTAATAATATCATTGCAATTATTATCATGATACAAAAGGCAATCAGATACAAAGTTTCTTTCTAATACCAGTAAATTAGAGACGGTCACACCTGTTCTATTTACATTTTCAGTGTATTTGTTTCAAAGTCTGATCCAGATTAAAAAAAAAAAACAAAGAATCAAATTCCTATCACAGCTGCTAGACTAGCGATGTTTATGACCACAGGCTTTCTGGAGTTTGTAACCGATGATACACAAAGATTTACAAGAAGTAAATTACTTAAACTCTTCTAAATTTGATTAAAAACCCAAACCATGCATGCAGGCTTCTTGAATATGGTCAATCACCCAGTAAAAAGATCCATTTTTTTTTTTTTTATTATTATTATTCAGTAGAAAATTTATTGCTAAGTGAATCTACCAAACTCTTCCAAAACAGGTTCAACCTGAAAGATCCATGTGCTGTGTCCCTTTATCATAGCAATCCACAATTTCCTGTCTTTCATAGTTCTTAGCAAGGTTTTCTTTTTTACTAACTTTTTTGATCTGCCATTTATTATTGATACAAGATCTTTAGGTAAGTTAATCAGTTTCCCTCCACCCATCTTGCCTTCCATATATCCAGTGAGTATAACATTCTCCAAGACCTCTTTCTTCATATGTCCAAGAAATTTCAACTCTTTGATTTTAAGTTTAAATGTCCTTTTTGTTTCCATTTTCCTTAAATTTTCCTTATTGTTCACATGCTCCATCCATGTTATTCTCAGCATCCTTCTGTAGAACCAAGTCTGTTTGCTCAAGCCTCTTCTTCATCTGTGAGGAAATTGTTCAGCCTTCACTATCATATAGGAGGACTGATATTACAAAGAAGTCCAATACTTTTTCCTTGTTTCTAACAAAATTTTCCTGTTCCTTAATACTTTATTTAGCTTTTAGATGTCTTTCACTATCTTAATGCACCTTCAGATTTCTGTGTATTAGTTATTATTAATGTATTAAATAGTATTTAGTTGTTACTAAACTCACTCTATACACTCACTAAAAAGCAATAGACAAGTCATGATATGTAAAATGTTTCTAATAAATTATTTTCTAACCTTACAAGAAAATTTGTATTTTTTGCGCCATAAATAATCAGAATTTATAAGAAAAAAAAAAAAAAAAAAAAAAAAAAAAAAACTATAGGGAATTCTGCTTATCTATTTATAACTACATAAATTAGAACACACAAAAGGGTGACTTTTTTCTTCCTTTTTTTTTTTAATGAAACCAATCATGTGGGGTTATATTAAATTTTCATTAAGCAAGAAAAAAAAAAAAAAAAATCAATAAACAAAACACAAACACTGACTTATAGCAAAATGTTAGTGTTTAAACTGTATAAATTTGAACTTATATAAAATATTCTTTTTGTAAGACTTGAAAGAATAAAAAAAAAAAAAAATAAAAAAGGACCAGTTCACAGACATATTTAGCATCAAGAAGACAAAAGTTAACTTAAACATTATATTTTCTGATTGAATTTCTAGAATGAGAAGTTATTTACATGCAGACTATCGTCTTCATCTTTGTGTTGTTATCACACATTAAACATTCTTAGCATTTTTAAAAATACTTTGTAAATAAAGAATTTCTCTACAATAAGTTACAACATTATCACATTAGGTGGGGGAGGCAAACAATGTCAAATCTTCAAAAGACAACTCTTAAAAAAAGGTATTGATGCAGCACTTCCCCACAAGAAAATAAAAAAGAAAAAACATATATATATAAAATTGTGCATTTGGGTAGCAATCCCTCTTTTATACACATTTCATTGAAGACAACTGACAAGGTACTGTGATAAAGTCTTTTATTTAATTTTTCTTGTGTTCATATAAAGGTTTTCTTTTCTGAACATAAAGTGTGTAAAAATTGTCCAAATGTTTTGCATATCAAAATGCTTTCAGCTATTCATTTAGTTATTATCAAGGATGATTATTATTTTTAATTGTATGGGTTTCAATGTTTGTCTAGAATTATAGGAATGCTTTATTTTCCACAAACTGTCAGCACATTGTGGCTGTGTTCATAGTTAATATTATTGAGTGTTAGCGTTTATATATATATATATATATAAGAAAGCCAGCATTTTTTTTTTTTCATTTATACAAGATTGGTTTAAGACTAAGAAAAATTCTCAATGATTTTTTTATTATTATTTTCTATATTTCAGAAAATTTTCCACGTTTCCAGTATATTTTTAAATATATGATTCAATGCCCGAGTACGTTTAGCTTTCATAAGCCGCTATCATAGAGTTTTTGTGCTATGTCAGTTTCATCATTAAATATATCTCACAACATACTTGAAGCTATTATTATACAAAAGAAACCAACTACATTAAATATCTTCCACTATAGGATATGGTATTTTAAATGTGTTCAAAATATTTATAATGTATAAAACTATTTCATACATTTAGTGACATATTAAGTGAAACTATTTTCCACCCCATTTATGTAAGTGTATTTCAATTTGAAATTTAAGACCCCACCCCCCTCCCCACAAAAGGACATGCTGCAAGAAAGAAAACTTTTCGCTCCGAGATTGACAACATTTAGCTCTTAATGACAAAGACAGTTGAAAGTACTCAAAAGTAACCAAGAAACAAGTAGAAAAATTTTTTATAAATTTCACTATGAAGATTCATCAGAAATTTGGGAATTGGGATAATGTGGAGTTATGCTTCAAATCATCTTTATATTCTTTGTTGTTTTAAAGAATTGATGAACAAATTATGAACACAAAGTAAATGTATCTATGTTCCTCTCCGTAGGAATTACATCTCTTATTTTTTTTTTCTGGTTCTCAGGGCTGGTAGACCCAAATAAACAGGGTTCCTTTTTCTTTCTCTTGTCCGTCTCCATTTGCCTTTCCATTCATCAAAGGCAAAGAAGAGAAGTTAGTGTTCAGCATTATCATTCCATCTGATACTTTATCTTCTCCCATCCACAAGCTCATTCTTTTTAGACTGTTTTATTATGTCAGATTACTACAAGAAGATATTTCTCTTTCAATCCTTTTCACTTGGGACAAAGAATAAGGATAATAAAAGACAAGGCATCTATATCAGAGAACAGCTGAACAACAAGTAACATAGTAATTACAAGAATTTGAAAGTTGGGGTTCAACATGATAAATAATGACACAGTATTTTTTCACAAATCATTACTGTTTTCTGAAGAAAAATGTTTAAAAGATTAAATTTAGGTTCAAGATTGTAGCATTGGAACTTCATTCCAGTGATCAGTGAAATTTAGCATGGCCTTATAATATTTATAATTTACTAAAGCTTTACAAATTGTATATAGACCAGATGCATTGTGCAAGCACATTCTTACTAAATTTTTGTGTCATCAAATAAGACCTTCATTTATTTCAAAGGGAAATTATACTAAACAATTTAGCCATATAATAATGTAATATGTTATACAATGTAGTTGTCTAAGTGTGATTTTCAATAAACAATACAAATTTAAAATATTTTGTCTTATAATTTATTCTCAGTATTATTATGGTGTTATATAAACTATTTGTATTTAGTTATATCTTTTTTGTTTTTATTAATTATGATCTAACAAATCTTATTCATTGAGTAGCCTTTTTTTGTACTCTTTTACATTTTTTTTTTTTTTTTAACTACATTGTTGTTAGTTATTGAATACAGTAAAAAAAATAAAATAAAATATAGCGCATTTTGCTTGTGGTGATTCATAATTAGAATTCTGGTTTGAATATATTTTCCATTCAATGTATCTAATGTAAAATATATCAACTTTATTTGGATTTATTCTTGAAATAGTAAAATTTTTAAGTCAGTTTAGAAACAAAAACCAGTGGAAATTATGTTTTCTATACATTTTTTTTTCAGACAATCTTAAAACTAAATGCTCAAAATTGGTAAAAGCTATGAAGTTAATTTTTGGTGTCAGTACTTATCACATGAAACCCTAGCTTTCACAGAGAGCAATGTTGATAAAAAACATTAAAAATCAACCTGTCATACCCAAGCAAGGCGATAATGCCACAAGCACACAGGGAATTATAAGAACAGAAAGATAAAATTTTAATGAAAAGAGAAAAGAACAGGGTTCGGAAAGACAGAAGATGGTAGCTGATATTGCATTTAAATTTTTGAATATCATAGGTGGCAGGGAAGAAAGAAATCAAAAGAGAGTTCCACTGGCAAGAAGTGCAAGAAAAGAAACTTAAAATATAAGAGACGATTACATCTAGCTAGTTCAACAGTAAAACAATGAGAACTAGTTGCCAATCTAGTAGCATGCTTAAATTCATGCAGTTGAGGCACAAAGGAGGAATGTACATCAGAAAAATTGCCATGATTTGTAGAAAAGAGAGAAGAAACCACATCACATTTATGAGAAAGTGACTGAAGTAAAGATCAGTGAACCCAAGAAATTACTAACTTTTAATACATTTTTACCAATTGATGGTACCAAAGAAGAAGAGTAATGATGTTGGCAATTCATATAGGAGAAAGACAAGCCATGAAATGTTTCTTTTAAGTGAAACGGTGAACTTCTTGACTTCTTGATATTTCATAAGCTAAGGTTATTAAGATCTGCAATAAGAAAAAAATCTATCCATTGCATGACTTATTTCAGTATAATTGTTCTATTCAATGTGTCATTATTGTTAAAAATTTCTTCTTGTATAAAAAAAAAAAAAAAAAAAAGAAAGAAAAAAAAAATATATCTCAAAAGAAGAGAAAATTGTTTGCTAATAGAAAATTAGTCAAGCAATTATAATATAAGAACTGTTGTAACAATTATAATGGAATAAAATGTAACTGATTGAAGATTTGTTCTCATTGTACATTTTAGTACAATGAGAATAAATCTTCAATCAGTTACATTTTATTCCATTACAATTGTTACAACAGTTCTTATAATTGCTTGACTAGTTTTCTATGGTTTATCAACACTTCAGGTTATTTAAAGCCAGAAAATATTTTTAGATTGTAAGAATTTGGGGTAAGGGGAGAAGATGTGGATTAAATCTTTCCCAAGGGCACCCATGCATAAGTGAATATAATGAACCCAACAGGAATTGGAACTCTGCTCTCTGATTAGCAATTATGAGCCATCATCCATTACACCACCTGCACATCCAAGCTTACAGCACCTGGTATTTCCAAGCAGTCACCCATCTAAGTACTGACCAGGCTCAATGTTATTATAATTGTTAATTTCTTCTTGTTCCTAATAAGATCTATGCTAAGAACAAATCTTCCGGGTTTCATATGACTATTTATATTGTTATAATTGTTTTATTATTGTAAGGGTACAATGCAACCCTAAACCAAGCTTTCAACTGACTGGCTAATGATCACCCACCAAGCTAGATTTCAACTATCAATCTCATCTGTGCTCACAAAAAGCTGGAGAGAGCACACTGCATGATCACAAGATAATGCTATGAAAGAAAAATCACATCATCAAGAAATAAGAATACAAACCCTATTCCCCCATATTGTATGCAGCTGTTTTATTCAGGGCTTCACCTGCTCATCTACATAGGTAGGTAGGTGATATTTGAAATGACTTCTACTATGTCACCTCTTCCCCCTACCAACTCCTTGCCCATCTACTCATCCCAACATGGTGACGGGCAATACAAAATAGAGGATTTAGAACCATGAGATGGACACGTTCATCTCTCGCCAAGGCCAGACCAGACCTGATCTCAACCATGGCATATATAGAGCAGCACCCAGATATAGTCCATTGACTTAATCCTTGAAAATCCCTTTACTTCCCATTCCCCTTCAGTTAAAGTGGATGCTGCTTAGAAGACCAAACTTAAAAAGGAACCACCCACTGGTCTATCAAACAGACACACTACAGAAACAAAAATTTCAACTATCTCTTCCTGTTGTTAAATATGAGTGACCTTTTTGTTACCATTATCTCTAGAACTTCACCATTGTTCTCATATTCAGTCTATGGTATTCTCAGCATCCTTCTGTAGAAACAAGTTTCTATTGCTTTATGTCTCTTTATCTAAGAGGACATTGTCCAGCATTCACTGTTATAGAGGACTGATAACTATATGAGAGTTCAGTATTCTTTTCTTTGTCACTAACAATACTTTTCTGTATAATATTGTACTTAGCTTTTGGAGGCATCTTTCGCTATCCCAATGCACCTTTGGATTTCCATGTCACACTTTTCATTCTGTTAATACACTTCCTAGATATGTAAATTGTTGCACCAGTTTGATTTCGGTATCTCCAATCTGTAATTTACATATTGAACTGTCCCTTTAGCTAACAACCATGCATTCAGTCTTCTTGCAATTGAGGTTTAGTCCTTTCTTATTGCCTTCCTTCAATACTTTCTATTGGAGTTTTTGTAGTTTCCTTTCCAAGTCTGTTCTCAATACTGTGTCATCTTCATATCTTATGTTGTTAAGATTGTGGCTGCCAATAACAAATTCTGGTAGGGTTTCTAATTCTCTCTGAATGGCCTCACTGAAAAGATTCATGGAGATGCAAAAATCTACAATAAGACTAAATCTTCTATTCATCACATGACTTATTCCAGTATAATTGCTGTGAAGACCTGGACTCTGAAGACAGCCAATATGCAGTGCCTTGTTACATTTTAATTTTGCAGTGACCATTGTATCATTAATGTTGGACAGTTCCACTGGATAAGAAATGACAGAATCAATGACTCAGTTAGGATAAGAAAGAACATCACTCAAATGATCATCCAAACAAAGTTAGGCCTCTTTGGACACATCTGCCAGATGGATAACTCAAGACTGGTGAACCCATCAATCTTTGGAATCATGAATGGCAACAACAGAAGAGCTAGGCCAATGATGTGATTGATCGATAACATTATCCATTGGTGTAACATAGAAATAGCTGAGCTATAACTAGAACTTCCGACAACAGAGAAGAGTGGAGTGCAATTACCCAGAATGCTGTTGGCACTAATGGGCATTGGGCCCAAGGAAATTAAGTCAAAGTTATCAATCACTTATTCTAATTTGTAAGTCAAACTTTATTGTGTATGTATTTTTATAGGAGAAAAAAAAAATACGACAGATAAAGGATTTGGTATTATCCACAGTTTTAGGAATCTTGGAACAGGCAAAGGTTTTCTTACCTGTACTGTAACAGGAATTAATTTATGATCATGTATTAAAAATACAAGTAATTGAAAAATGGAACAAAAAAATAATATTTTAATAATATGAAAAATAGAGATATTACTGACCATTTTAGGTAGAGAATTATTAGTAATGTTTAACCTTTGTGTCCACAAAAACTGGGTATAGGAAAAACATGCTTATTCCTTTGTAACCACCATTACTTTATACATCTACGAACCAAATAACATGTAATATTTATTATTAACCTTTTATAAAAGAAATTTGAAAATTCTTATGCAAAAGTTTATAAAAAATTACAAAATTATCAAAATATATAAACCAACCACAATGCAATATTTATTATTTACCATTTTATAAAAAAGTATGAAAAGAAAAAACTGACTAAACATATTTCTTTTTCAAAGAATAAATATTTCTGTGTTAAGGGAATAACTGTCCTTTTTGACACACCATTTTTTTTTGTAGGCATAAAGGTTAAACAATGATGAATTATCTCTTATGAAATTATATACCGTAAGAAGGTTTTTTTCATTTTTTTTTTTTTTTTTTTTTTTTTTTTTTTTAAGAATTTTTCAAAATTGAAATTGTCAAAAAAAAAAAAAAAAAAAAAAATTCCTCTTCTATTTTTGTGCTCAACTCTAACTTAAATTCTTAGATTTTGCAAAATCCTGACTTGAAAAGAAAAAAAAAAAAAAAAAGCAATATAAAACTTTCTGGCTGAACATAAATTGCAACAAGTATATTCCAACCTTGTCAAAAGATTTATTTACTTATTGTCATTTAAGTAAATAGACATGTTCTAAGAAAATAAAAAAAGTAAGGTGGCTACTAATAGAGTCGATAAATTTTGGTGGAATTTAAGAAAAATTATGCAGATTTTATATACATAAACAGAAAAAGTAAACAGAAATGTAAAATTCTACCATTTTTCAATTTATTTTTAATTCAAAATCTTTACCCATCTTGAACAAATATATTCCAAAATCGTGAATTACTAAGATACCTTGCAAGTATGTGCAAAAAAAAAAAAAAAAAAAAAAAAAAAAAAAGTCATAATTAAGTAAGCAATGTCCACATGATAATTTCACCCACATTTTATATTTATCCTTTTACATGCAACAGACATAAAAAAAAAAAAAAAAAAATTAACGAGAAATAAAATTCACAAATTCAATCATCCATACACAAACAATACAATCAAATTTAATCAGAGATTGCTGAAAATTTCTCATGCTACATGGAAAGAAATGAGGACAAAGTTGTACAAGTTTCAAAGAAATATTACAGTTTCAATGTTGACATTAATATCACTAAACTCAAATGGGCCAACTTTTAATTGTTGAGCTTTAGAAGATTCTTAGTGGAATGGCATCAGTTTTCTTTTCCAAGACACCAACATTGGATTTATTTTTATCTATATTTATCTGGATTTATTGGTTCTGAAAACAATCCCCCACCCCAATTCATTTGGTCCTTTTTTTATCCTCTTTTCTTGGAGGAAGTACACCTAGTTGTTTCTTGGAAAAACAAAGAAAAAAAAAAAAAAATCAGCACCTAATCTCTAAGAAAACAATTGGGAAAGGTGGGTCCTATACTAGCCTCTACTCACCTTTTAATTTCTAGGTCCCATAGAACAAAATACAGTACAGTATTTGAGAAAAAAAAGCAAGCAAAAGAGGAATTAATTATCACAAAGAAATAAGACCGTATGCTACAATCATGAAAAGACCCATTTAAAAGTCAGGTGTATGACCAACCTCTACTCCACTCCTTACCATTGGTTTTTGTGTCGTATTTGGATATACGCACATCTGCATTAATATAAACAGTATAGTTTATAGTATAAAGATAAATTTACTGAACTTGTTTGGACTGATCAAAAACTAAGTTGGTTTTTGTAAATGTAGTAATAGTAGTATTTGTATTTTTTTAATAATAAAATACTATTTTATTCAGGTTTATCATCCTTTTTTCAATTATTCACTCTCAGACTAATGTCTTTGCTGCTACAATTATAATTTATCATTCATCATGTCCTCCGGCCTTCTTTAGGTCTGTTGATCTGGGTATTGTTCAGGAAATTTCAAAATGAACATTTTATTCAATCCACAGAGATTGTTCTCATTCTACTGTCCAATGTCAATGGATATATAGTCTTGGTTAATTGATATTATTGTTTGTCCAGTGTGTGTGTGTGTGTGTGTGTGTGAGATTGTAAAATTACTCTGCCATTTTTACTATCAATGTTTTCATGACATCATCACTTCACACATACAAAAAGTTTAGAAAATAATTTGTTTTAATTATTCTTAGTAGACTATGTTAACTTCATTCATTCAAGTTAAATCTTTCACTTAAAAATTGCAGCTGTTGTCCAAAAAAAATAATTCTATAGCATAAACACAATACATATTTATATCTTAATTATACGTGAAAGCTAGTAATTTTTATCCCAATTATTTAAAGAAAGATTGGTTATTAAGAAAAGATGGCATTTTAATGACATTGGCATGAACATAAGTAGTTTGAATTACAACTGATGTATAAGCAACTAAACCTTGTTCAAGTTTACCACATTCAGTGTCCACTGGGATCAGTCTAATTGGAAAACCTATAATATCTCTGGTACATATGCACCTCACTCTCTCTTGCAGATTGACCCGTTACAACTCTGTACAATCCATGCACACATCAACCAGCACATTATGAACGATCAAAATATAACTATCATCATCAGACAAATACTAGTAGATAACACCAAAATACTATACAGCACCCATTGCAAGGAAAGACTCAAAACCCTAGAAGTTACTACTATACAAAATAAACAGCCCACATTAAATATCATTCACCACAGGAGGTATCTTGAAGTGCATATGATATAATTAATGTGCACATATATTAGTATTAAAAAATAAAATAAATCGCATTCTTTGTGTGGCTTTGCTCCTAATAGCCATTACACATAATATCATGGAAGACCATTTTAAACTTCCAGCTTCCCAAAGAATACCAGGATATAAAGAAAGGACTTCTAACTACCACAAGGACACCACATTGGTTCTTGATGACTGTGATAGTCAAAAGTATTTTAACAAAAATAACAAAATATGAATTTCAAACAGTTTATCCACAACCTCAAGCACAATACACACTTTATCCAAAAATTAGGGAATTAATATCAAAGTGGAAAAATTTTTTGCATGACACGTTTTTTTTATATATGAGCACACACTGTGGCAGATACCGCCCACATAATGTTTAGACATCACTGGCAATGATGTCTTCATCTAGCTAATGTCTTACCATTTTGTTGGTGGTATTTCTGCCACACACTGTATAATAAAAGTGTGATGTAGATATCGCTTGCAAACTAGAAAAAGAAATCAACAAATATTAAGGCCATAAAAAAAAAAAAAAAAAAAAAAAAAAAAATGCATACCTCAACAGTAGACTACCACCTAGACTTAGGATTTCTTTATGAAAGTGAACTTTTTTTTCTTAGTCAATGACATGAAAAATACATGATGATTATTAGTCTATTACAAGTGCATTAGATTTATTTTTGCATATTTTATAACAGCCAGCTACTAATAATTATTGCCAATATTAATTACCTAATATAACTAATCCTGCATCTTCGTGTAAGTACAGAAAGTAAAATTCCATTGTAATTGTGAGTATTCAGAAGTGACTCATCTAAGAGGAAATATTTTGCAAAAGACATATCTACTAGTTTCTATAGAAATGTCATCAAATCTCAGTGTTTTTATATTCTAAACATAGCAAGTAACTCTTTTCTTTTACATTCTTTTATTGATCTTTTTTTTGCTTCTCCCCCTCTCCCTTTCCACAATAGATTTATTTTATTGTTTCTATTCCTTTTTTTTTTTGGTTTCAGTTATATCTTTTTTTCTCTCATGACAAACCAGTTGATCATACGACAGATTTCAGAATTATTAAGAGAAAGTGGGGGAAGCATTTATTTTGATAATTGAGGTTTCAAGTGTACTAAAGATTGTATAAAAACATAAAATAAATATCTGTTCAGATAATAATACATTATAAAGTATTACATTTCTGTTTCTCACAAATTTCTGGTCATGGCTATAATATTGGGAATTGGAAAACTGATGTCCGAGTGTAGAATTGCACATGATTGTCCTTAAATTTCTCTTCTGTTTAACAAAGTCATGTTTTATTGTCTGTCGAAATGTAAAACAACAACAAAAATGAAGAACAAACATATTATGGACAATGATTCAAAGAAATGACACCAACAGTCAGGAACCAGAATTTGAAATTCTACATTTTCTTGTGACTTATCCATCTGTCTGTTACACTTCCATGACTAAATCATTTTTCAGAATATCTCATCTCAATGGATAATGCTACACAAAGCATATATTTCTTATTAATATAAATTTTATTTTTAGTGAGTAGACATGTTTCAGTTTCTATCCCTGTTTTTTATTTTCTTAAACAGTAAAATTAATGACAACCCGCCTAGATCAAGAAGAAAAATTGTTACTCCTAACAGGAATTGAACCTGTATCACTTTCTCCATCAGGGGAAACTGATTCTAGACTCAAAACATAGCCAAGCTGATAGTGACATGTTTTCTGCATAAAAACATTTTTCCCTGATCGAAAAAGGGGATACAGGTTCTGTTGGGGAATACAATTTTTCTTTAGTAGGACTTCTTGATCTAGGCTGCTTGTTATTAATTTCAGTGTTTAAGAAAATAAAAAAAAATTTACAAGGCAGAAAGGTCTTCTTTTTTTTTCTTTTTTTTTTTATTAAAAGGAGGAGGGCAAGAGTACAGATCAGAAACATGAATGTCAATGCCAAATTCTCATATAGCTGGCATGAGATAAAGTAAACATGGCTTAAGAAGTATGAATGAAAATGTCAGTCAAAATATTGTTTAAATGTAAATAAATAAAAATAAAATGAGAACATTTCATTCTTCATGGACAATTAAAGCTTAACCTTTCTAACTTTAGAACGTCTGAAAAAAAAAAAAAAAAAAAAAAAAAAAAAAGAGATTAATTCAAAAGAAAATAATTCACAATGCTTTTTAATCAAAGTTTATAAGCCCAATAAATTTTACTTCAAAAAGGAAAGACAAAAAATATACTGAGAGTATATCAAGGGTAGATGGAATCAAACACTAAAAACAAAGTATATATTTTAATGAGAGCAAAAAAAAAAAAAAAAAAAAAAAAAATATGCTGCATATTTTAGTACACTTTTAAAGATGACAGTATAATCAAGATTTCATTTTAATGAAAAATTTTATTATAATGCAAGTTTCATCACCGAAAAGAGATATTTTTTTCTTTAAGATGTTCCTAAATAGTATACTAGGGCTACAAAACTTAATAATTGCAATAAAAACAGACAAGTACCATAATTGTAAGCATCTATGTAAACATTTATTCATTTCTATATAAAAAAAAATACCAGTGTAGTGTGCCAGTGCCTAAGCTAGTTAGCAATATGGAAATGAAAGAGGCTAGCAGAATTTAAACTGACTGTAATAATTTGCATTCATTCCACACTAATGCACTTGGAAAGGTAGTTAACACTGAAAAAATTAAGTTCTTGACTAAAAAAATAAAAAAGTAATAAAGTAATAAAAATCATTGTCATTATGCAAATTAGTACCTATATTTTGAAAGAACAGAAAGAAAAAGAGAAAGGAAGAAATACATAAAATCATTTCTCCCCAAAAATTTAAAGAAAAAAAAATAAATAGCTTTTCATTTTACGTTCTATATTTGTTTATAGTTTCTTTTAATTTTTTTTTTTTTTTTGTTTGGAAACAAATCTGATGGAATCAACATTCCTTACAATATGAAGCTGGATCCTAACAAATAGGTTTTTATAAAATGATAACCAAAGTCATGGTTAAATTTCACTTTTGCAGACTTAATTTACAGTTCAGTAATTTCTGTCTGAATTTCTAGGATGAAGAGTTCTCATTATTTGCAGTGTGAATGAGAACAATCTACTCCAATAGATTAAATAAAGGGTTCAGTTGGAAATTCCTTAAAGGTTAAGTGAATTGGCTGACCCCTGAAAAAAGCCTGCGTGTACAATAGCTGAAACATAATTGTAACAAAAATGAGGATATTAGTCCTAGTGTAAATATAAATAATCTAGTCTAGCAATCAAATATATTGGAAACAGACATAGTGGAGTGGAAATAAGATAAGAAATCACAAGCATTAAGTTAACTTTTGTCAGTAAATATGTGTAGAGCTTAAGATAATTGTAATAATCAAATAATAATAATTCTCTTGTGTCAAATACACAAGGAAAAACTACTTCCCAAATCACAAAAATTCTGAATTGCATAAAATCCAAATGAATTTAAAGTATTACATAAATCTGTTATTTGGTTCTTTAAATTATTCAAATTGGGAAGTAACACAAGTTATTAAAACAGCATAACCACGTCTTCAACCGTTTGAAGTTTATTTGCATGTAAGTGAATATAACAAATATGACTGGAATTGGAATTTGGCAATCCTATTAACAATTCAGAGTCATTATCTATTATATGACCTGCACATCCAAGCTCAAAGCAACTGGATGTTTTCAAAGTGGTTGCTCATCTAGGTACTGACCAGGCTTGACGTTGCTTGACTTTGGTGATCATACAGAACTAGTGTGTCAATGTGATATGGCCATAAGCTTTGATATTCGTCTAATACATTTATGACAGGCAGCAGTTTCTAGCAAAGCATGTTCCAGTGTGTCATCATTTGAGAGAAGACCATATCTCAGGTATGCTGCCTTAAGTGTTGGCAAGATTTCTCCTTCTACAGTGTGCAAATCCTAGAAACTCATGGCACCTGAAACATACAGCAGCAATATCCACAAATGAAATTTTTCTGTGTCTCTAGGGTTCACTGTATACATTGTACTGATGATATTAGTATTCCTTTGCATTGGTGTCCATCTTCTAGTGCACTTATTAAACACATAATGCAGTGGAATGTCAGGATACATGTGGTTCCTTGCATCATCATGCTCATTCAGTTTAAATCATGCAGTGAGGGTAGTCTCATGGTCTCTCTGTGCCTGAGCAGCACGCTGAGCATTGACTCTGAAAGTAAACTCTTTGCTGGTTTAAAGATGTACAGCAGATAATTAGTAATTTCATCATGAGCTTGATTCTGCTCACGATCTGTTGCTGGGTTGTCTCTTACTTCAACAGAAGCAAAGTCATGTCCCTTGTACACATACTTGAAGATATATTTCAGGCTTTTCACTGATGAACAAATTTTCAAAGCCTGTTGAAACAATGAAACACAGAAATGAAATTAAAGAATTGTAGTCCCAAAAAGTTGAGTGGGTTTTCCCTGTAAGGGTAAGATAACCCTTAAAACACTTGACCTTTTAACAATTATGTCATTTAGAGGCCACCATAAAAAATATTCTGAGGCCAATTTAATTTTTTGAAATTTAATGAAATTAAATAAGCGGGTCATAACATATGTAAAAGGTAAACATATGTAAAAACATTATGACATATGTAAAAAAAAAAAAAAAAAAAAAAAAAAAAAAAAGTTTACAATTTTCTGAAAAAGAGAATGCAAAAATAATTTCATTCATTTCGAAACAAGTTAATTTCAAATGTTTTTGTTTCAAAACAACTTTAACAAAATAAGAAAAAGTAAAAAAATATTTTATGAAACAGGGGTTAAATATAAAATAATTTGAAAGGAAATTGTAAAATGGCATGCAAATTAAAAAAGAATTTCAAGTAGAAATTTAATAAGACAATAAGTGAAACTAAAAATAATATATATATATATATATATATATATAAATAAATAAATAAATAAATAAATAAATATATATAAAAATATATATATATAAATAAATAAATAAAATAAATAAATATATATATATATATATATATATATATTATGGAGATAGACAAAGAAGGAGAGGGGGGGGGCGAACTGCTACTAAAATCATTGTCTGCCGATAGGTACTGACTCGAAAGAGTGGAGTGTTTTCAGAAATTCTGGAGACTCTTGATTACATTAGGTATGTGCCCTTGGTTTTCATCATATATATATATATATATATATATATATATATATATTTATTGTTTTTTATATTCATATCAGAAGAAACTGGCATGGCTCCATATTGACAGTGGAGAGTAACACAGACTGATTGGCACTGGGTATCTTTGCACACATGGTGGACACTCCCAGGTATCTATGCGGGTCTTATTTTCCCAACCTATGAGTACTGTATGTTAAAAATGGATAGCTTTAACAGCTAAACTTTATATATTTGTAAATATATCCGTACAAATATACACAATTTTATTATTTGCTGCCTAAGCATCTTATTCTATTATTTATGTTGAGATTTTAATTGCTCCTTCTTCAATGCGTTATTTTTTATACATACTTACATATAGAAAAATTTTGTCATTTACTCAACATTCTATTAGTCATTCCATCGAAATTCCATGATCCCACTATATATATATATATATATATATATATATATATATATATATATATATCACATATACACTTTTACCAAGCTTTTTTAAGAAAAAAATTTTCTAAAATAATTTAGTTCATTCATGAATAAGTCCTGAAAGTTTCATTAAAATCCAAGTTATTTGAGTTTTTGCAAGAATTTCCAAATTAATGTCTTTCACTGCAAAAAAGATACTAAAATTTACTATACTAATTCATAGTCCATCTGTTGACACAAGAGAAATGAGATTTTAGAAATCAAGATTTGACGATAAAACTTTATTTTCATTAAGTTTAGAGCATCGTGGCATGCTAATTTTTTAGCAATTTTGTGGAGGTACTTATGTGAATTCAGAATTCTAGGTCACATTCAGTTAAAAAAAAAAAAAAAAAAAAAAAAAAAAAAAATTATCTGAATATAAAAGGATCACTGAAGTCTTCAAAACCACCTGTGTTATTTTAAAATACAAAATCACTTTCTAACAGCCAACATAAATATATATAGATAGAGATCAAATGGAATATCACATGACAAGTGCTGACAAGAACACAAAAGATAATAATCCCTGCAAATACTTAAGGACATCTGATGAAATTTATGACAAGTGTCAACTAGGATTAAAAGCACATGAACATCTATGTTAAAAAGTTCTTTTTACTTTTGAAAAGAAAGAATGGGATGTGAAATAGAATAATTGTTTACTGTATAAATTATTCACTTTATTTTTTTATGGCTATACAAATGATTGTGCAAAACCAATCAAATTTCACAAATTCTGAGATGCTTAAACATTTTTTTCTAAACACATTAATAATACAAAGTCCCCAAAGAATTATCTACCATGGTCTTTGGACTGCTTAAAACAATTGATAGAAAACAGATCACTTTTTGTTATGTTTCAACAGATAATTCTTTTTATAAAAAGACAAAAAAAATGACTAATAGAAAGTTAATTTCCAACAGAGTTTGAGGGAATAAAAATGAACCCTATCAAAAAAAAAAAAAAAAAAAAAAAAAAAAAATTATTCCTATGGATTTTGGTGTCTATTCTGTACATATTCATATAAAGAAATTATATTACCACAAGTAATTGATCATCACCTTTGCAAGTTCCCAACAAACATATTAGACATTCTTTCAGAGTCCATACTAACAACTGAAGTCCATCAAAAGTATACAGACTCCATTTCTTAACACCCACCAGCAGCAGCCTGCTAAGAGCAACTACTTTTATCCCATCTCTCTTTCTCACAAATTCAATTCTATAGCCTCAAAAGGGTGCAGAAAGTAGGCTTTATTAAAACTGAACAGTTGGAAGTGATTCAGCAGGAAAAAAATTGATAGAGCACTTTTCATGCATTGTCACATCAAACATCTTTTGATTTCCAAGTATTGCTTTTTACTTTTGACACTATCAGTTTATTTTTCACAATTTCTGTTTTTGTAGTAAATTTATTACACTGTCTTCAATGACATTTGCTTTATTTTTTTTCTGTCTGTAGTCAACCTGTTGGCAGTTTTAAGCAAGAGGTGGTAGGGTTGGAAGAGTTCATTTTTTTTTTTCTTCTGTCAAGGTTTCTACATAAATTATGCAAAAGTCAAAGTTTTACAATATACATATCACATACACACATGACTGTATTCTATGCTTCCATCAAGCCAGAAATGTCCCACATATGACAGATCTTTTTCTTTGCATTTTCAGTGGTCATTATAAATACTCATCTAATAAATACTCAAAGAGTGTTTTTCTAATGGGTAATCAATAAGAATGAATGTGCAGGTTGCATAATTGATATCAGCACGTAAATATGAAATCACTGAGCCAAGTTTAAACATCTAGTTCGTCTGTCTGAAATCAGTGAGCAAAGCTTAAATACAGAATTTGTCTGTCCTGTCACTTCCACACAAATGGTCTTGGGAAAAGCATGAATCCATCTCTTTTCCTCCCAGCTATAGGTTAAAATATAGAGTGGTAGATTGGGTGCTCTAACATTGGCTACTCATCTAAAAGAAGTTGGTTGGTTGGGTTTTATGGTATATCAACCACTTTGGGTCATTTAATACCAAATTAAGGTGTGTGTGTGTGTATATATATATATATATATATATATACCTATACACATTAAATATACAGTACTATCAAACATATAGCTGGCAACATTATTGTTTACAAAAAACGTATAGCTGGCAACATTATTGTTTACAAAAAACGTATAGCTGGCAACATTATTGTTTACAAAAAACGTATAGCTGGCAACATTATTTTTCTGAAAACATTATCTGAAACCTTGTTGTTGGACGTAGTTTATCGTCATACCCAGGACGCACATCATCTAGAAGAAGAAAAACTGAATCCAAAACCATGGAGAAATACCATTTCCAAGAAAACTCTGCATTAAGTCAGGATAGTCTACTTCCTAAAAGGAGATGGTAATTTTTTTTTCTTTTAATTACCATCACTTTTGTATGTTTCTACAATTCCAGCTTGAATTAGAGGGCTAGGAGTTCCAATCTTTACAAAAGGATAACATATCCCATTTAGCCATTTTATAGACAAAGAAAGAGTGGCATCAATTAAATTTCTGTTGTATAAATGCTAGATGTTATCAGAAGTTCTATGCTAACAGTTTCTTCTCACGAACATCTCACTTATGGGACTCTCTTCCAGCTTCTTGTTAACTATGATCTTCAAAAACTTAAATGCAACAGCAATCCTTGTCATTTGTCTTTTTGAATCCTGTTCATTTATTATCCACTCTCTTCCATAATGGTTTTCTCAGATTCTTTCACTCCCAATAACCCCTCATGTCTAAGGGGCTCTATCACCTTGCTTGAATGGATTCAAAAAATGATAGAAACAGATTGAAAGATTTCAAAGGACTGAGATAAATATGAAGAAAGTGATACAGATAATGAAGAGACAGTGATACATAGGATGAGAAGTAAAAGATTTAGATGCAACATCAATTGCTATCTTTTGTCTTTCAGAATCCTGTTCTTTTATTTTCCTTTCTCCTCACTAATTTTCCACATTTTCTTTCACTCTCAGTAACCCCTTGCATCTTAGTGACTCTACCGCTTTGCTTGGTGTGAAATGATTAAAAATAAATAAATTCTCATTTAATAACTCCTACCATGCTGACACATATACAATAGTTTTCTTTTGTTTCTCAGCCTGTGATGTTCCTTCATATTAAATACACTTAACTCTAATATTGATTTGTGAGCCTGTATTGTTTATCATAGATGTGTGCATATGTATACATGTTGGATATTCTTGTTTTTGGGGTTTTTTTCAACAAAATGTTGCCATTGTTAAGAAAGTAATTGGGAGAATAATTTTGCTTCCTAGGTATGTAAAAGAAATTTTACTGAAAAGGTTATCATGACAGACTCAAATGTCCAAACTAGCTTGATCGAATAAAAAAAAAAAAAAAAAAAAAAAATAAAAAAAATAATGTGAGTTTTTTTTATATTCCTTTTAATCTTGAAATTTAAATGGCTATCAAGAAACAAAACATTTTCTTTTTTTTTTTTTAAGATTAAACACTAAATTATAGAATATGATTACTAAAACAACAATTATATTAGATTTCTTTTGAGGCTGTAAACCAAAGAGTTTTATATAAACCCCACACAGCATTAAAATTAAAAACTTAAGACTCACAATAAATGAAACAGTATATTTATTTGGCAACTTCCTGGATATTCTTTCCTATTTTTTATGCATCATGTCCTTTCAGAACAGGAGCGATCATAGCTCTCCACAACTTCCTGTCTTTTGTTGCTCCAAGTAACTTGATCTTTTAGCATCCCTCTTTGTTCTGCTAAGCATTCACATCTCATTAAGTACATTACTGTCACTCACCCCCCACCCCCGCTTCTCTTGCCTTCAATGTTTTCTGTGTTAAATTCTCTAGGCCACAGAAATTTCAACAGTCTCTTTCTGCTTGTCAGTATACATTTCCTTGTAGTTCCTATTTTTCTTAAAACTTCCTCATTGCTCACATGTTCCACCCAGGTCATTCTAAGCTTTCATTGATAGAACCATATCTCTCTTGCCTAGAGTATCTTCTTCATCCATGACAAGATTATCCAGTATCCATTGCCAGATAGAAGATTTAATATTATGTAGCTGTTCTTTACCTCTAACATTTTTTATGTTGTAGTACTTTGTTTAGTTTCTTGAAGACATCTTTCACTATTCCTACGTGCCTCCAGATTTCAAATTTTATCTTTTCATGCATGCTTAGGCTCTGTAGGGCTTGTCTCTGCACACTTCTCATCAAGGCATTCAGCTTTTGCTTGCTTGTGTCTATTTTTAATGTCTTTGCTTAACATCCTATATTCTCTGCTATTTTTTGGCATTATTTGCTGTCACATTAATTTGAGAATCATCTGTCATCTACTTTTTTTTTTTGTCTCTCTTCCCTGTGGATGACCTATTTTGCTGATGACACTGGCATTTGGTATGTCTTTAATTTGGTTTTGAAATTGTAAAAATCTGACAGTCAATATTTTCTTGTAACCACATGCCCTCACAGCCATAATAATTTACAACACTATAAACTACAAAGTTATTTCACATCTCAGAAATACTGCCTGAAATGAAAAATTGAACTTACTCCATTCTGACTCCATGTTTGAAGATACTAGAGAAATAATCTTGGATTATATACTGTATTGGTCTGCATTACTAATTGATGATTTATTATTTTTATTCAACTATAATAAGTTATTTTCTTATCTCAAGTTTGAGCAGACTTGTCTGTTCCACTTTTGTATTTCATTGGTGAGATGTTAAGTTCCATTCAAGTAGCTTCTTCCCATGAACTGCTGCTTTGTGAAACTGACTCCCAAGAGGGTGCTTTCCCAATCACAACAATCTTAACCTGTTCAAATCTAAGGTTAGCTGTCATCTTCCACACATATCCCCATAAAGTGTATCTCTAACCCTCTACCTTGAGCGGCTCTTGTGACTTGTACAGAGTGAACATTATTGTAAAAAAAAAAAAAAAAAAAAAAAAAAAAAAAAAAAAGCACAAGTCAACTTCCATCAAGGTTCCCAACACTATATCACAGTTAATTGCAAACTTCATAATCCTTTCCACTAGAGCTACATACAGTTTCAGATTCAGATTTGTCCTCCTTCTAGACTAGTTATCAAGCAAGGCTAGAGAACCCAGTATTCCTGGCTATTGAATCCATAGTGAGGGGCAGAAGAGATGGATTCACACCTTTCCCGAGAGTATTTGTGCAAAAGTGAATGCACAAAAAGAAAAAACACAACTGGAATTTAAACCTGTCGTGCTAATTTCTCTGAGCTGCTAACAATCATACTAGCCATGCATGAAAAGTTCAGTTATACTGAAATTATCTTTACTTTTTAGTAGATCAAAGTATAAAAAAAATCTAAGCAACATTAGCATTATTTCCTGTGCAAAATTTAAACAACCAATATTAGACAATGAATTGTATCACTTCATGTCCTCCATAACTTATTTGACTTTTCTGTCAACCTGATGAATATTTGAGTGTTCTTAAATTTAAAAATTTTGAAAAACCAATAACATTTTTGCCCTTGTATATAAATACTTGTTATAAAATAAAATCCTCACATTTGCCTTTAGAGGACAAAATGCGTCAACTAAGTTTTACTTTTGTCTGTATTCATATTGTACTTTTACAGATTCACTATCTGAAATTTTTACACACTATATATATATATATATATATATATATATATATATACACACACAGAGAGAGAGAGGAGGTGTAATTAAAATTGTTATTAGAATCTGAAACAAAAATGGTTAACCTGAACTGAAGTTCATCCTACCCAGCATTTGGTTGTAGTAGAAATTTCATGCTGCCATCTATTTGAATGAAATAAGCAGCTACAGTGGCCCACCTATCAGAGGGGGGGAGGCTTGTCTATAGCTAAAAAGTTAAATATAATCTATTAAAGAGATGATGCTAAATGAAAGCATATTTATAGGTTTGTGGTGAGCATATGGGCTCTTCATTTGGTTTCAATTTTCTCACATGTGTGTGTGTGTGTGTGTGTGTGTGTGATATATACACACACACACACAGAGCATAGTGTTTATCACAACAGAAAATGACACTGGCATGGAGAGTTCAAATTTTGCCAAAATCCCCTTGGAAAAAAGAACGACCCACTTCCCTCCCAACCACCAGCTACAGGTTAAATAGGTCAAACTGTACCCAGAGAGGGAAAAATCTGAGCATCATTGTTCAGAGACTTTGTGGTAGACAAATCTCACCAACAGAATTTGAACCCTGCTCATCAATACTACTTTCCATCCTTTCAGCTTGTCACTTTCTCTTTCAAAGCCAAACTCCATGCATTAACATTTTCTAAGCTTGTATACATGCCCTTCATCACATCAGCTTTTATTTGTCTATAAACTCTTTAAATGTTTTTTATTTTATTTTAGAAGTTAAAAAAAATAAAAAATAAGAAAAATCAATGAAGAAAAGACAGGTTCATAAATAAGTTAATCAAATACCTACCTTCTTATCTTATCAAACCAATGTCCTTCTCTGCTACCAAGAAGATGTGTATCAGCTATAACCATTGCTTTCAGTGGCTTCTGAGAGCTTTTGGCTATGGTGATATCCTCGTTTTGGGAACTTAGTGTTGGCCAAGTGCAGAGGATGAGAACAAAATAGTAGTGCAGGAATTCGCAGTAAAAGATAAGCATCAAGAGTAGCACCAAAAGTCTGGTGAGTCTCGGTGACCACATCTGTTTTATTGCCATTATTAAATGGCTCCAAGGTGTCACAAGTTAAACCAAAAGAGCCAAGCCCCATCTTCTCATAGGCTAGCAGTCACAAACTGATAGTCTGAATGCATGCTGCAACCTGTCAATATAAAATAAAAATAAATAAAAACATATAAATTTGTATTTTTTTAATACGAGTGTACATAACCACTACTCTCCTGCACTTAATGCCAGTGGGGAGATGGGTGTCTACAAATTTCTTGTGAATTCTTAGTTTGGGAACATGATAAAAATATGTTGGCATCATGAATGGCTCCCACTTTTACACATACACTGAGGAAAAAAACTAGGTCTTAATAATTAGATACTGTTAAGGAAAAGAAAATGTTGACTCTAACCATCCCTGACTTATGAAGCATAGAAGAGTAAGACCACCCAACTAAAAATGACTTGTAATAATAATAATGAAATGAATTTAATTTTCAATCAAATTTCTATTTATGAAGACAAAATATTAGATAGTATTTTTCTTTATTAGTCTATCTACAACAAAAATCTTTAGAAACCAATTGTAAAAGTATCAACCTAACTACTAATCACTAGTGGTAATTATGAATAAATTTAAAATACAGTTTTTGTACTGCAATGGCAGCATACACAGTGGATTATATGCAAAGGAATGTATACCTATATTTTATAGATTATGCAAAAGCATTTGATAAAGTACTTCACAAAGAATTGTTAAAACTGCTAGGTAAACTTAACTGACCATCAATTACAAAATTGTTTTGCAAAGTTTCATTCTGAAGAAACATTTTTAGAAAATGAATGCAGACCTGGATTTTGAGGATGAAGCTCTACAATCATTCATGTAAAGAAATTGACAACAAAGCAATGCCAACACTAAGAGTTACATGATGAAATATCAAAGATATTTAAGCCATTAAAAATCACATTATTATAGTTGAGAATATTGTACACTGTATTTCAGTTCAAGTGGTCAAAACAAAGAAAAGGTTAAACAAATTAGTAATAATCACAGCCTCAATGATTTTGACAGTCAATTGGATACAAAATCTACACAACAGATGTGAATGTTTAATTAACAAATTTTTAAAATAAATCACATCTAAATAACCTTTTAGTTTAGCATCTGATCCATTTTTTGAGGGCATAATTGATTCATCAAGAATTAGTATCTTAGTACACAAGTTTAATATTCTGCTTTCCAACAAATATATGTGCAATACTTTTAACTCCAAAACTCACTATTAAAAGCTACTTTACTTAGAGAGCCATTAATGGTTCACATCTACCTATATATGTTATATAGAAAACATCCAACATGTATACAGATCGAGGTATAGTTCTCTAAAACATGATATTATAAGTTACCTGACTCCCCACAAATCTGTTAATTCAGTTAAGATAAAACCAAATTATCTATTCCATACTGTAAGAATATGGCTCAAGGCCAAACTATGTTATAACCCATATTTAGCCACCGATTATTTACTTTTTCTGCTGCCAAAACATAGGATTCAAAATCAGAAAGTCAGAATGTAAAGAATGGCAAGGCAAACAATTTTTTTTTTCTTTTTACAAAAATAAAGAGTAAAAAAAAAAAAAAAAAAATTTACCCAAATCAAAATTAAAAACAATTTACCCAAAAGAAAAAATTATTAACTTGAATTAGATAAACCAGTATTAATTGATTTTTTTTTTTAATTATATAAGTTACGATGTATCCTATACCTAAAATGCAATTATGTATTATTTACACTATTTTCCACATTTTTGCTGTTATTATCGTATTTCTGTCACAGTGCCCTGTTCCTTTCATCAATGATGGACTTCATGCATTACAAAGAACAGGAAGTTGTAGAGAGCCATGATCGCCAATGTCCTTAAGTGACACAGCACTTAGAACTTGGCTTAGCAAAAAGCAATTTAGTGAAGCACCAAGTGAGAATCAAATTCACTGAACTAGCAAATTAGTCTACAAAACAAACAACAATAAAAACAGGTGATATTGGAAATTAGGTATCCCCATCATGAACTAAGTGGATACCTTCTACCTGCCAGTTCAATGTTTTGGGGCTTTTTTTTCCACAGTGTGAGAAAATAGCAATGAGGAGTTCAAATCCCAAATCAGAAATCTGAGGTCATAATTCCAAAAGGTCATAAGTCTTGCAAGTCCAAGGACAAAAATGCTAGGAGTGTAAAAATCAAAGAGGGTAAAAATCTGTGTCTACAACTCGCAACACAAGACTGCCAACTTCCCCCTCCAAAAACAGAGAATCCTGCTGTCATCTAAAGTAGTATTCTTTACACGTCCTGTATTTAACAGGAGTAGATAGGTTTGCCTATCTGGTTCAAACTTCTATCCGGTCTTTTGAACAGGAGTAGAGATTTATCCCTTGTTTCCTGCTTAGGATTAAGTTTCTGGTTCTTGCTAAAGCCTGCTTCACTTGTTCTTTCCCATGCTAATAGGAGTCCACACAGTAACCCTCTATCTTGAAGGGCTTTTGGGCCTTATATTGGGTTAAAATTAATAAAAAAAAAAAAAAAAAAAAAATTTTTTTAAATAAATAATATCTATAAATATAGATTCTCAGATTATAAATTAAGAATCTTAATTTATTAGTAGTCCAGAGTCACAATATATAAGAAATGAGAAGGACTTTGAAAGCAGAATTCAAATTTTTAGCTAAGTTATACTAGGTCAAACTAAATCTTGCTCATCTTCTGGTTTTAACTTTCCAACCTCAACTGCAGTCTTGTGGATAATGAATTGTTTTCCACCCTTCAACCACTTTCCCCAGATAACATCTCACTGCTCTACCACTATTTTCATAGCAGATGTTTGGACAAAATATATTCTCAAGTTCCTTTAGTCCTTCACAACTAGGAACTGCCATGCCACATAAAGTGAGTCAACTCATCCTCATTCCCTTCATATTTTATTGGTAAGAAGGAAGTGCCAATAAGACAGTTTCTTCCTCATAACTGTTGCAATGTGGAATGAACTCCTGAGAGGATGCTTCCCTGATCGTTACAATTTTACCCTCTTCAAGTCAAGGATCAACCATTATCTATTCTACATATCCCCATAATATGCACCCCTTGCTTCATCCCAATACACCCTTCCATTCTCCATTCAGTAACCTGCTCCATCTACCTCAGGTGGCACTTAGGGATTGTATTGATTAGTTAAAGAAAAAAAAAAAAAAAAAAAAAAGAATATCACAAGTAACTTGAGACCCTTCAAATTAAGAAAAGACCTCGAAACTTGTCAGCAAATAAAAAAGCCAACCCAATCAATCAGTTAATTACGAATTGTTCAATCATTAAAATTTACCGCCACAAAATTTAATTCACCCTGTTTTTTCTTAATATAGCTAAAAAAACTACCAACTTTTTTTTTTCACGTTTTTATTTTTTATTTATTTAAAACAAAAAATAAATAAAAGATATATACAGATAAAAACGGTATGAAAACTTTAGCATAAACTTTAAAGGAAAAAAAATAAGCAGTTAACAGTAAAATTAAAACAGCACAGAACAACTTTTTTTTTTTTTCACGTTTCGGTCTACTTACGTCAGGGCCTAAGTGTTTTGTTGTTTTTTTATGTCACTGTGATAAAAATATCTAAATTAGAGAAACTATAACCATTAATCTATATCGCTTATTATCAATGCTGATAATTACTTTGAATAAAAGTATAAAAAAGTTTTCTTTTAAAAGTTATTAAAAATCGTTCCGTAATTGACCACAATTTGTGTAGCAGTTGCTGTAGGTCCGCGCGTTCAACACTGAGTACAATATGAAGTTAAAAAAAAAAAACGTGTACGATTTGGACGGAAGAAATATGGAAAAAAAAAAATAATAATATATACGATTTCTTAGGCATTTAACAAAATTAAATTTAGAAATTTGAAAAAGAAATGAATTAAAAAGAAAAAAAACCTTTTCTTTTGGAAACAACAAATTCAAAGAATCAAAACAATATTTTCGATATAAAACAAGAAATGACTGACTTATTTAATTAAAAAAAAATATCTATCTTTGGCTAAGATTACAAAGTTCGAGTGTAAAAGATTATGATAATTTATAATTCTGTCATTTGTAAAAACATGTTTGTGTTTTATTTTCAAATAAAATTTTTTTAAAAATAACGTCAAGAAATGGTTTCTACGGAATCAAAATAACATGTGCAGAGCTAAATACGAAAACGAAAATAAAACCTACACTAATTCTGTTAGATAATTCTTTTAAATCAAGAGGTAAAAAAAAAAAGGAACAAAAACCAAAAAGGACTGATTTTTTTGTTTCCATTCAAATTGAATTGAATGTACATTACTAAAAATAAAATACTTCACATGTTAATGAAATCTATCAGGTAGATTTTTTTTACTCTTTTTTTAGTCTAAATATACGGCAGCCACCAAAATTGTTGGTTTCGTTACGTTAGGTAATTTTGTTTTTCCTCTTAGTATTTTTTATATCTAATTTAAGTTCACTATAGTTGATTTTTAAATACTTTTTTTTTACCGTATCGAAATGATTAATAATACTATCAAAAACTTTCAAAACAAGTCGTGCTCACAAATGTAAAAAAAAAACACAATAATGAACATTCATAACACGACGAATATAATCGAAAGCTTAGTATGCACTCACGGGATATATATTTTTTTAAAAACCGGCAAATTTTGGACCTTCGATCTTTTTCTTCAGGTAACCTGTCAGCTCTTAGAAGATGGAATATTACGCAATAATCATTAAATTCAAGTGAAAACGTTGTAAATCAGCAGTTGAGCGTTACGTGTACAAAGTACAAAAAGGTTAAAGGATGGAGACCCGGAGAATGCGTTCAATTTAGTAGCCAGTGACACTTCCTTTTAATAACCACAATGTCTTCCAAACCGGCAAATTCGGTTTTATGGTTATGAATTTGACCAAACTAATTTCTTTTTTACGTTTTTTTTTTTTTTGTTGTTGTTTTTCCTTTTTTTTAAATTTAATTATCTACTTGAAAGTTTTGTACAAATCACAGTATATATGAAATTATATACCTCCAACTTTTCTGTCTGTCGAATATGAAAACTTCTCATAGAAAAAGTTTTCATTGTTAAACAAAAAAAAAAATGGAATAAAAAGAGCGTTTTTTTTTTATTTAAAAAAAATACTCGCAAAAACAGACAGACATTTCAATTTTCACAGTTTAAAGTTTAAACTTTAAAACACTATGCTCTCTAGTCTAAAACTTGGAGTTTAAATAAATTAATTTTAATTTAATTATTAATCTATATTTTTTTTAGTCTTTCTTATTTCTTTTTTTTAACTTTGTAAACTTTTTTTACACATCGAAGTTCGCTTTAAGCTCACGCTTCAGAGTGCCACGCTCCCAGGCAGTCTCACCTTCGGGAGAGGGCTGGGGTCATTACCCGGTACCTGACACGTCTCCACCCATAAAAAAAAGAAGTAACGTGGGGGTTTGATCAATTTTTCCACGGTATTGCCGTGTAAAAATACTTTTTAAAACTGACCTTGTGTCACATTCCGTAGCAACGTGGCAGCACTGAAAAATCCAATACCTTTTTTTTTTTACTGTTTAAAAAACGATTTATTAATTATCAACAGTGATAAAAAAAAGTGCCATTTCCCAAATTAGAATACATTTAATATAGACAGCATTATTTATTTTTTAATCTTATTTTTTAGTAGAAAATCAGCCTGTTCCATAACAAATGGTGCCTTCAACATCACACAAAAAAAAATTAATTTTCTTCATCATCACTCGTGTGTGAGGGAAAGAGAGAGAACATACCTTTTTTTATTCATAAAATCATATCCAATACTTTCTAAATCTACTAGAAGGTGTACTAAAAATATTTGTTAATGCATCCACACTATTATAGCTTGAAATATTTGTGATTTAGAATGAGTATATTATAGTAGAGAAAAAAATCTTGTTTAAATCTGGTTAGAAATTCTTTCTTCTTAGCAATATTAAAATCCCTGATCATAAATACTTTTTTCCCTTGAAATAACTGCGAGTTGTCTCCCTTGAACAATCTTACAAACCCCAGATTCTTAATTGTATTTTTCTTCTGTCTTCTTAATTTCTGTTCTTTTTTTTTTTCTTGCTCCTTAATAATGTTTTTTTTTTCTTTTTTCTTATATTCTTTCCCACTCAATAACCGCTCCTACGTCTTAGTGGTTTTGTTGTTTTGCTCGGGGT
This sequence comes from Acanthosepion lycidas, assembly GCA_963932145.1. Classification (NCBI taxonomy): domain Eukaryota; kingdom Metazoa; phylum Mollusca; class Cephalopoda; order Sepiida; family Sepiidae; genus Acanthosepion; species Acanthosepion lycidas. The sequence continues at coordinate 37,985,900 of OZ010578.1, read as the reverse complement.
GAAATGATTAAAAAAAAATATTTAAAAGTGATCTGTGATTTCTGCTAACTTTCAAAACCAAAAGCTTTTAACATATTTCCTTTGTTTTTGGTTTGTTTTTTTGTTTTTTTCGGGGAGGGTTGTTTTTTGGATCCAAGTCAACTGAAAATAAATTCTTTTTGTTCAAATTTACCTATTATTCATATTCCTTCTATAAAGGTCATGCAAGCAAAAGAACAGATGGTAAACCACTATCATTCAGAGAAATCTGTAAAATGCTATTAGAACTATTCTCACTATTTATATCATTATTGATTTTAAGATTTTGAAATTACTAGATTGGGCAGGACAAAAAAATTCTTGCTTTCAACTAATGACCATATCACCTTACATACTGACTATCTTACACACTGAAACACTTGAGCACACAAAAGCAAGGGAAAAATGGACTCTGCAAATTAATGGTAATGCCAATAGTAATATTAACTATTTCCTAATAAAGAAACATCTGGTATTCATTGACTGCGAAACAAGTACTAAATTGAAAGCTATAAAATCTTTCCCTAAAAATAATTTATCAAGAAAATAAGTTTCTCAAGTCTACTAACTGTTGTCACTTTTTCCAGTATTAATGGGGGTTTCCTTCCTAACCTTTTATCCAGTATGGTGTGCAATGTCAACATCTTGATTATGTGATTATTTTCTCTTTGAGATAGATGAGCTATCCATTTTAGTTGTTGTTGCCGTTGAAAGTTCTAAGTGATGTGGTCTCTGTTATTTAATACAGATCTTTATTTGTGATTGTGTAGCACCAGTCAATGAGGCTTGAAAAGGGACGGCCCTCTCTAAGACCTACATGCTTCATTTCTTGGAAATCATTTTTGATCATTAATCTACTAAAACATTTGTATACAGCTGACAGTTTAGATATTTCTGAATGAGTTTGGTGCCATTCATGATATCCATTTGAAAATGTAAATCTGATGTGGCTATTTAAGAACATGACTCAAGTTCTTAGATTAATGTTTTGGTTTTGTAGCAACTTGTGGTGTTGGGCGAAACTACCCCTAGCACAACCTATTCTATGTTCAAATACCTTATCTTGTATACTAAATTTGTTATAACTGATCCATAAACCAAGGTATTTGAAGTGTTTAGCATTTATTCCACATTCTGAATTTTTATGATGGATTCAGATTATAAGCTATCACTGATTCCATTGCTTCATAATTTCACAGCTAAAACCCGTCATGTCACATACACTAGGACAAATCATCTCCATTCTCTTCATATTCCATTAGTAAGAAAGAAGTTCCACTTGAACAAATTCTTCCCAAGAGTTGCTACTTTGTGGAACAAACTCTCAAGGGGATGCTTCTCTGATCACCACAATCTTAACTTCTTCAAGTCTAGAATCAACTGTTAATTAATCTGTGCATCTTATTTCTTTCTCTTGCACTCATGCAGCAACCTCATTCAGTAGACCTCTACATTGGGTGGCTCTTGGGCCTTGTATTGGGGAAAACAATTAGTAAAAAAAATTTCCAGGCCATACTTTCTGTTTTGGAAACATTTTTCTTGAGTCCTATTTTGCACAGAAGATGCTCCTTACAAATACTTTGTAGATGCTTTACAAGTTGTATTTATAGATGTACTCTGTGATCAAGTCCATGTCAGCACCTAATAATATTTCACATTTCATGGTATCCTGTCTTTTAATGCTGTCATGTCTTGGATACTTCAGATGTGTTTTCAATCATGTCACTCATGACCCACTTTGGTCAAATTTTGTTGATAAATATGAAATCACTTGTTTTGACTTAGGTTTTAGCAATTTACTAAGCTGAGCTTAGTAAGGCACAAGGCCAACAGACGGGAAATAGAAAGAAGAAGACTATGTTATACCAAGTGTGAATGGTCTACCAGCTTTCAAAGTCATATATAAAATTCTGACTTATTCTGGTTCAAGCAACAACCTTGAATGAGTATTAATGGGAAATACAAAATCTTCTCGAGTACTTACTAATCAAACTGTTTGCATATTTTCAACCCATGTACCAATGGCCTATGTTTAAACCCAGGATTTTAATGTTGACTTTTTGCCCCGCTCAACTAGAGAGTCAGTTTGGTTAAATAAATAATAATAAATAAACTGCCTTGTTTTGTAACTGGCATTGTTATTGGAAATAAAGAAGTCACCATGAGTCAGTATTGAAATTACAGTCTGCACCAAATTTCTCTCTGTTAATCGATAACAAATAAACATCTTAGTGATTCACTAACCTCTGGCCAAGAGATTGTCTATAGATCTCCATCAAACTTTTAGAATTCTTTATGATTAGGCAAAAACATTTTATACCATCACACAAATACAATATCTCATTTACACTATTTACATTGTTTGGACTGTTGTCCTCATCTTTGTTGCCATATTCACTACATTTCGACCATTACATGTTTCAGCTTTCTTCAGGTGATAGGAATTTTGAACCAAATCCTTTATTTCGTCTGCCGGGGCAGATTGTTCCAGTTTCATGTAATATGTCTTCCAGATATCTGTTTTAGTTATTTCCCTTTAGTAACTGAACTCTCCAAGTTTTTATTCAGCTCTGCTGTGGCCACAACTTTTTTGGGTCAAGTCACTGGATTACTTCAACCAACACTTCTATACACCGGGCCATGTATCCTTCAGTTGAAACAATGTAAATAGTGTAAATAGTTACAATACCTCATCTCAGAAATATAGACAGATACTGAACATCTCAGTTGAAAGAAAATGATACGCCACAAAGAGCACAAAAACATCATATTCGTCTTATGCATTTATGACTATACATTTGCAGTGCCAGCATGTACTACCCTCAAACTCACTAATTAATTGGGAACTCCAGCCAGTGCATTGTGACCCTAGATATCTTATCAACATTTGCTTTTTTCTACCCACATTTATATACATTACAAATTAAACTAAGTACAACTGACTATTAAGGGATGTGTAGTGTAGTTTAGTGTTATTGACTCACATGAAGTAGTATGCACTCACCTGCCTCATGGGTAATAGCTATAGCTATTTATTATCTTTGTAATTTCACATGTAAATAAGTCACCCCATCTCCCTGTACCAAAAAGTTTTTATCCCTCTATTTTCCATGGTACTTCTTCTGGGAGCTTTTGTCTCTTTACTATCTTCCTCCCTCTCCTGAAGAGATTGTCTAGATATGGGAGATCATGATCTTCTTCTTTTTCCATAGGAGTGGTCCTCCAACAATTGTTCATCTTCAGAGTCCATATCATTCTCGATTACACTGTCATGTTTGTCTTGCCCGACACGACACTTTCACCTTCATTACTTTCAGGCTCACTGGACATTTCTTCATTGCTATCATGTTGCAATCTAATTTGGTCTGCATGTGCTAATTGTTTTCTATTATCATAGTGTTCTGTTCACTTTGCATTATGAATCTTGCCTCTTGTAGATTAGATTCACTATTCTTTTTATACAATAGTTTTTTATTGGTAGCATAGGATATGGTCAATGGAGCTCTAATTTGTATATCCATCAGGGCAAACAGGCTTTTCAATTTTCCAGTATGTGATATTGTCCTTTAGCTTAGCAACAATCTAGGAAGAAATGTTTCTTTCTTTTCTTTCCATTGTACACATATTTTCAACCTGTTTTTTTATAGTTTGCACCATCCTTTCTGCTAATCCATTTGTTTGTGGTTGATATAGTGGAGTTTTATATGGTTTGCATCTAATTTTGTTCAACCACTGGCATAGTTCCTTGTCACAGAACTCTGAGGCGTTGTCAGATATTAGCATTTTTGGAATTTCATTTCTTGAAAATATGATCCTTAAAACTTGTTTCACAGTCAAACTTCTTTTGTTGGAAACTTGTATTACTTCTGTCCAGCCTGAATACGAATCTACCAGTATTAGTAATAATCCCACTCCATTAACAGGGGCATGATCCATATGTACTCTGTCCCAAGGTTGGGACTCTTTAGGCCATGTATGTATTTTTGTCTGTCTGAATTTTTTTCTTTCATTGCACATTTTACACCTTTTTATGTATTATTCTACATCTGTAGAATAGCCTGGCCACCATGCCTCTAGCCTTAATCTCCTTTGTGTAAATGTTATTCTGCAATGAACAATGTTATGTATGCTTTTTATAATTTTGCACCTTTGCATTGCTGATGGAACCTCTACATTTCCATTACGAATTACACCTTTTTCTATAGTTAACTTGTGTTTAATGTCTTTAAAATGCCTTTCTGTCCATGAGCAATTATTCCACTTTTTATCCTGAACAATATACTGTTCAATATGGGACCTCACTTCATATCCTCAGTTAATTTATATATCAGTTTCAACCCAGTATAAGAAAGTATCTTCAAATTTTTCCTCCTCTTTCTCACTTTCAAAAGTAATGAACCTGAATCTCAACAAAGTGTTTACACTTAGAATAACGTTGCCTTTCACATATTCAATATCAAAGTCAAATGCCATTAACATTGAGGCCGGTCTTAGAATTCTAGCAGACATTACCTTAAGAAGTACCTTCCTAGGATTAAATATGAATTCTAAAGGCCTATGGTCAGACCTGAGTAGGAATTTTTTTCCAATCAAAAATTGACAAGCTCTATTTGTCATCAATATTATGGCCAATGCTTCTTTCTTAATATTTGAGTAGTTCAATTCAGCTTTGACAATTTTCTCAAAAGATACATAATAGGGTGACCATCTTGAGCTAATATTCCTAAAATTGAGTGTTCACTTGCATCAGTTGTTACTATAATTTCCTTTCTAGGGTCAAATATTTTTACTACTGGTTTCTTTTGCCAGAGCAGCTTTTAAATTTTCAAATGCCACTTGCTATTCAAATAAATTCTTTTTTCTTAAAGCAATAAAAGGTTCTGTCAATTCAGAGTATCGCTTTACATATTGTCTGTAGAAATTTACTAGTCCTAACAAAGATTCCAATTCTTTTTTGTTCATAGCTACTTTAACTTTTATTATTTTGTCAATTAATGATAGATCTGGCAATATGCCTTCATTTATCCCAAAATGATAGTTCTTTAGTCTTGTGCACACATTTTTTTCATTAATTGTTAATCCAGCATTTTTTTTAACTTATTCGAAACCATACTGGTTTTCCATTTTAATTCTTTGTCATAAATAGCGCCAATACAAATGTCATCCTGGTAGCATATTGTATTTGTTATATCACTACCAATAACTTGTACTATTGCCCTTTCAAAAATCGCATGTGCAGTTTTAATTCCATACAGCATTCTTTTCTATCCTAATAAGCCTATTGGCATGTTTATTGTTGTGACTTCTTTAAAGTCTTTGTCAGTAGGTATTTGATAGTATGCCGACATTAGATCAATTTTAGAAAATGTTTTCATACCCACAAGGGAGTTCAAAGCCAATTCTACATTGGGGGTAGGATAGGAGTCGGCACATATTTTGTACCTTACACCTATTTTGTAGACACCACAAATATGTACAAAAAAAAACACATATTTTACATAGATAAAGCTCTTCATAAGGTGTTGGCTGTACTCATGAGAACAATTTCTTTAAGTCATGGGCTTCCAGAAATCCCTTCAATAAGTCTACTGGAATCTTTTCCAACCAATCCAAGGGCTCCAACTACAACAAGGATTGTTAATGTTCCCATGTGCCATACTTTTGAGATTTCAATTCCAAGGTTCAGTATTTTGATAGCTTTTTGAAGATATTCAAAAATACATTGCTGTCTGCAGAGACTGCCATATCAATAAGGAGGCATTTTTTTTGCTTGTGGTCTCTAATATCAATGTCTGGGTGGTTGGCTTTGATTGTTCTCTCTGTGTGTATTGTGTAGTCCCATAAAATTGTAACAGGTCCTTTCTCCGTAACCGGGTCTGGGTGATGTTCATACCAATTTCCTTCAGTTTCCTTCTCATAAAAGTTGCAGATTTTTCAGTGCAGATACTGGCCCACTCTGTCATGCCGGGTTTTATATTCAGTAGGTGCCAATACCATGTAATCTGATACAAGATGATCAATTGTTTCTGGATATTTATCACAGAATCTATATTTTGGGCTAACACAATATTTCATCATTATTATTATTATTATTATTATTATTATTATTAAACTCAATGTATTCAAAGTAAAATTGGTATTAACCAGCCAATGTTTATAAAATTTTCAGGACATATCAATTTCAGCTTATAATATCTTTTTTAGTGGTGTGAGATTTTATTATGAAAGCCAAGGGTTTTTATTATCTTATTAATAAATACATATAATACTATAGTTATCAATGTTTATTTTTTAATGTCAAATATATAAAGATCGTCATGGGTATAAAGAAAGACAGCTGCAAGAGAAAAACAAGATGTTGTGAAGTTATTGTGTCATGGGAAAATAAAGATGGAAATTGCAAAAAAGTTGAACAGTGAACAATCAAAAAAGGAAATTAGAAACAGTGGCAAGATATGAACAAGAAAACAACCGGCTTTAAGAATGTCACAAAAGTGATGTGAGAAAAATGTAGAGTAATAAGCAATAAAAATAAGTAACCAGCCTGAAAATATTTGAAGAAATTAGTGTTACAAATATAGTGAAATGATGCAAAATATTAAGAACACTGACTAAAGACATGAAAGCAAGTAAACTACCACCTTTAAGTAAACATTGCAAAGAGAAACATATAAGTTGGGTGGAGAAGTACATGAAAACTAATTTCCCAACAGTAATTTTTAGTGATGAATGTAAAAGCCACATTGGACGGGCCTGATAGCTGGGCAAAATATTGTGTCCTTTATGAAAATAGCCAACCAAAATTATTTAGGTGGAGTAATATTTTGGGTTAATATTATAGATAGTGAAATTATAAGTCTCCTAAGTTTATGATACTATCAAGATAAAATGCAGAGAATTATTATAAGTTGTTGGACAAGATATTTAGCATTGAATGTTGCATGTCCCACCAATGAAGATTTAAGTAAGAGTATATTCTTGCAAGACAATGCCTTTTCACATTCTGCAAAACACCTATTGCCCACCTTACCAGAAAAGGTTTTAAAAATACCAAATTGATAAAGTATCCCCCAGTCTCTTCAAATATTAATCCAATATAAAACTTCTGATTCATTATTAAAAGAGATGTATATAAGAATGGAAAACAATATTCAAGTAAAGAAAAAATCTGGAAAACAATAAAAAAAACTGTCACAAGTAATGTTAATGTTGAAACAGTAGAAAAGTTAAATAAAAATCAATGGTGAAAAAACTAATGAAAGTTATAGAATGTTAAGGAGCTCTTAGTAACATGTAAAATAATAATTTATTCAGGTAGATGGGATATTGGATCATTCAAATATATATTTCAATGATTTATAACTTTCAAATTTAATTTTTTTATAAATTCATTTAAGGCGAAGTTTTGTCTGTGTGTCTCTACCTTACATCAGTAGAACAAAATAACCTAGCTCATAAGTTTTTTTTTAATATATATTACTAACAAATTGCACTTACAACATAAATAGTAACATTTAATTTAATAACAAATTTTAAAAGCATATTTTAATAAATATTTCCTCTGTGTTATTTATTTTTAATTCATATTTTAAAAACTGCCATGTATGAACAATGTTTCTGTTGATAAATTTTTATTAAGTTTATTGTGTTTGTATAGAAAGAATTTATATTTGCCAAGTCAAAATTCAGTTCTAAGTTAAAAATAAAGCCTACAGCATTCGTAATAAGTATTGTTGTCATCTGATATGACATTATGACATATGATATTATGACAAATTAATCAAATGGATTTCCCCAAAATTCAAGAAATTATCTAAATAAGTCAAAATAATCTGCTTAAAACTATACCGAATTATTTAAACAAGTGAAAAAAATAGTAAGTTTATTGAATTAATTTTTATTATTAATATAAGTATTAGAAGATTAGATTCAGATGTTTCTCTCATGGTCAGTGCTATGTAGCAATGTCCAAAGTAGAAAATTCATGTGGACTTAGCATAGTGACAATAAGAAACTTATAAAAAATAAAGATGTCTTGCTGACAATGTTGTTCATACAGAAGTTTTTAAGTGGAGAACCGAGTTCAAATCCCAGTCGGATTCATTACATTCACTTATGCACAAATATCCTTGGGTTAGGTATGAATCCACCTCATCTCCCACCATCTATGACAGACCTCCTCTCCCTTCATCTCAGAACAGATTGGGTCCTATAGCCTTGGTTGGCAACCAGTCTACCGCAAAAAGAAATTGTGGGAAAATCTTTAGCTAAGTAAGTTATGAATCAAAAGAGACGTGATCGCCCAAGTATGTTTCATGTATGACACGTAACTGAATGAAGGTAACTTCTATGACAATTTACTTTTCTGTTTATAGAATGGGTATTTGGCTAATAAATAAAAATTTATTTTGCACTTATATTGTTTGCATAATAAAACCTGACACTTTCCAAACAAGATATTCTAAATATTTTTTATAGGGTTAGATATTATAAGCTGAGCAGGTGTGGGTAGTGTAATGGTTATTAGCATGGAAAAGGGAATCAGTGAGTTAAGTTCAAATTCCAGCTTAGTCAGTTGCATTCAATTTTGTACTAATACTCTTAGAAAAGGTATGATTCTATCATTTTTTTCCCTATGATTGAAATAGCAGGGTAGACTGGGCTTTCTAACATTAGATGGCAGCCAGTAAAGGAAAACAATTACTTTCAATTGAAAATTTCTTCAACTAATGTCTTCCACTGACATGAAATGGAAAGATTATATATATATATATATATATATATATATATATATATATATATGTATTGAATCAATTGCTAGGTCTGCTGAGTTGGTTCAATATCATGCTAGACAATTTTTCTTGTCAGAATCAATCTTAAATATTCATAAATCTACGATTCATCTATGCTTTGAATATTGCTGCTACATATGGTTTGGTGCTCCTGCTATATATATTTAGAGGTCATTAAAACCAGAAAAAGAATCTGCAATGTTATTGGTACTGATCTGGCATCTTCTTAATTGTTTTGTTTGGAGTGAAATGATTAAAAATAAAAAATTAAAAAAAAAGACAAATCTACTTTTCTGATCAAAGAGCACCATCAGCATAAACCTCCAGGAGAGACTTGTGCCTTCTCAGGCTAATATTCTCGGCTGACATGAAGTGGAGAGACTATATTGAATCCATTTCTAGGTCAGCTGCTCAGAAAGTTCGTTCACTGTATCATGCTAAACAATTTTTTTTCTCTCCAGAATCTATCTTACATATTTATAAGTCTACCTTTCAACCATGCTTAGAATATTGCTGCCGCATATGGCCTGGTGCTACCGCTAATAATTTAGAGATTTCTAATAAAAAAATGAATCAGCAATATTATTGATCCTGACCTGGCTTCAGTCACTTTCCCATCACTGCAAAGTTGTTTCCCTGTGCATTTTCTATAAATACTTTCATAGTAACTGTTCTGCTGAACTCTTGGCTGTGATACCTAGACTTTATGAATTTAAGTACAGTATTAAATTGGGAACAAGGTCTTATCAATTTACAGTTGAATTGGCTAAATGTAATTGTAAGTTCACAGCTAACAGTTTTTGTTTTTTTTGGATTTTTTGGGGTTTTTTTGCCCTTCTCCCTTGTGGAAATCTCTTCCAGCTCCATGCTTTCCAGTTAATTTTGATCTTCAAAAATTTAAATGCAATGTCAATTGTTATCTGCTATCTTCCTGATTACTCCTCTATTGTTCTCGTTCCTTAGTAACATTTCTATTCTCTAATTTTTCCACACCCAGTAACCACTTGTGACATAGTGGCTTTACTGCCTTGCTTGGGATGAATTCACTTAAAATTTTTTTAAAAAAATACATAAATCTACACTGGTGAGACAGAACATGATAAATCTTAGTCATATGAATACTGGATGTTTTTTCCCATTCATAAAGATGTTCTCCACACACACATGTCATCTTAGTTCAGTGATTGATGATTTTAACTGTCACTGCAATTCTGAATATATTGGCAGAACTAATCAGAGATTGGTGGTAAAGATTGATCAGCATGTACCAGCTAAGATTCATAAAGGGCAGTATAAAAACATTCATACACTTGTTAATACTTCCAGTTTTGCAATTGCAGAACACTTAACAAATAATCTGAGTTGT